>JAJHIY020000424.1:15202500-15302500 GCA_022114975.2 Lampris megalopsis
GTTGCCGGCGACACATTTCCATTTTGCATGTGTCGTCTAGCATGACTCTGTCCTGGAGAGAGGGGGTGGCTGGTGCTTTGTTAGAAGGTTGGATAGGAACAGTTTCCCTTGGGGATTATGCATATAGCATAATTGAGGTGGCCGAGAAGGGCTAGTAGTTGCTGCTTTGTGCATCTGTATGCTAGCATATAGTTTGACCAGCTGCGTCCGAAAGTATCCTCAGCATATCTATGACCTGGATCCTGCCAAGTGCGTGAATGCAAAGTCTCAGTTTCATCAAACAGCAAAGCCATTTCGTGCTGATGGTGGAATTCTCTTCCGTGGAGATAAGGAGGCTCTTTTCAAAACCCGTATGCCCAACATTCTGAAGGCCTGTCATGACGATCCGGCTACATGAGGGCACTTTGGCAAAGATAAAACCCTCAGTAAAATATCTCACCGATATTACTGGAGAGGCTTGAAGAATGATGTACAAGAATACGTTAAAGTATGTCCGAAGTGTTTCGTCAGTAATCCCAAAGTCAGCAAAGAAGCTCCCCCATACCTGTACCTGCCAAGATCTGGAGTCTGGTTGGGATTGACATTATCGGCCCTCTTCAAGAAACTACAAGTGGTAAACAAAGTTATTGACTTGCTTATGGACTGTTTCCAGACAGATCACCGTATAGCCTCTGCATACCACCCACAGTCAAATGGTCAAAGGGAACGTGACAACAGGACACTCAAGGCTGCATTGAGTAAGCTCGTCATGATCTCTTTGAAATGAACGTCATAATTTTTACAAACACAAGACTCGTGACCCCTTGTTGCCTCACAATCTGCGCACGCACATTTGGTGCATGTAAATAAGGGAACGTGACTATGGTCTGACTGCTGTTAGAATAACATGACTGGAGAAGAATCGCTGTCGAGTAAATCATCGCCTGATTTGGATGGATTAATTTGCATTTTGGGATCTATGGTGAGTTGGTTTTTGTTTTATTTTCTGAGGTTGCGTTAGTCTGTTTTGAATTAATGCAACCGAGAGCACGTATGAAGCACGGTCTCTCATCGAGAAAATTGAGAAAATGGTGCTGGATGGGTTGACCAGGTTTAAGTTGGCATGTCAGGTGATTAGAGGAGTGGTTGAGGTGTGACCCTGCTCCCGAACCTTAGTTAACAAGTTAACTTAATTTCTGTGCTATTTGTTGTATAGCTGTTGTGGCTTTGAATGAGACACTCTGAAAGAGACCTTGGATAATAAACTTCAGCTAAAGACAGCGGCCTGTAAGGACTGGCATCCATTGCTCCTCCACCATCATTATAGACACAGATGTCCCCAAAATGCAGCATGCCCAGCCCTCTGCTGCACACTGTTCTCACACACCACTAGGCTTTTGAATACAACACCAACTCTATTGTCAAATTCACAGATATCACCACCATAGCAGGTCTTGATAACCGACAACAAGGAACCAGCCTACGGGAGGAGTTGAGAGACTTGACAGCATGGTTTTCTAATATCAACTTGTCTGTCAACATTAGTAAAACAAAGGAGCTCATTGTTGACACAAGGGGACAGTGAAGAGACCCCCCCCCCATCCCTACCAACAAGTCTACTCTGGAGAGTGTGACCAGCTTTGGGTTCAGTGGTGTCCATATCACCAAGAGTATTTCCTTGCCCCACAACACCCCCACCTACATAAAAAAGCACATCATTTATCATTCCTGAGAATGCTGAGGAGATTTTTGGCATGTCCTACAGATCTCAACCTCTGCAGGTATGCTGACAGGCTGACAGACACAGCCACACAGCCAGGGACCATAAGGCAATACAACGGGTGGTAAAGACAGCACAATCCATCATGAGGCTCGCTCTTCCATGTATTAGAGTGATTCATTCGAAACAGCGCCTGAAGAGGGATCATAAAATCATCAGCGACCCAGCAAACCAATGAAACAGTCTGTTCCCTCTTGCTCAAAACTGGGGAGGAGTTCTACAACACCAGAGCCACCAGACTAAAGATAGGCCTAGTTTCTATCCACAAGTCACAAGATTTACAAATTGTTACACTTGAAATCTTAATCTCCATTATAAATCACTAACTATGACTGTACTGCTGTCAAACTGCACTACTACACAACCAATACAGTTGGTACCCCTTTGGTTTTGCAAACTCATTGTTGTATGTAAAGCACAGCTGGTATGTAAATTGTAATTGTATTGTGTTTATATTGCCCCTCTGCTGCTGCACTGTCCTCTAGCTATTATTAATGGCTGTTCCAATTACATTAATACAGATTTGCATACACACATTCTATGTCTGATTAGCACATTGGGTCCTTTATACTTTGCCTGTATTTTAACATTAGCTTATAGTTCAACCTTTTTCAGAGTTTTACTCTTTCTTTGTTTGTCTTTTTTTCTTTTAATTTATTTCATGCTTAAGAGCAGCTTCAAGTGTTTAATTGCTTCTGGCTGCACTGTGTGTAACCGCTGCACATGACGAATTATCTTGAAACCTGGAACCTTGAAGTTGCATTAAGTGATTTCTAACTACTAGATATCAGACGGTAGCGCTTCAGAGATTCCAAAACACACACTATCAGCCAAGTACTGTTCTTATGGTGGCTGAACTGCAACAAACGGCACCATGCTCGCTATCTATTTTTTTCAGCTGAATAGTGCTCACAGACTTCTCAAGTGACGTCAATGATGCTTTATTTCTTTTGGATCTGTAAACAGACAGTTGTTTGCCATCATGTCAGACTAAGAACTGGCTAGCTTCACACATTTCTGTTGTAGCACTTGCTTCCTCCCCTCTCTGCAACCCCTCAAGGGTGAATTTGGATGCTGGTCCCACATTCATAACTTTGACTAAATAGGTGACCCTAACCTCAATCCAACTTCTACCCAAAGCTCAGCCACAAGAAAATCTAACCTAACCTCAGCTCAATCCTTACCCTAACCTATGGCTGGGCTATATATTGACATTATATCAATATCTTGATATGAGACTAGATATCGTCTGGGACTTTGGATATTGTAATATCATGATATGTGTTGTGTAGTTGGTTCCGTATCAGACATCAACACACGAAGCAGAGGAACAGGGGAGCATGTACTTTACTTAGCACTTTTTTCATAGACACGTTTCACTTCTTCCCTTCTACACATGCGTAACTCACAGTACCTAGAACATATTAACTATAGTAGTGCCACCTAGCGGTCTCCAACGTAAATAGCATTAACATGCATCACTATGTATGTATATTGACACAACAATATGCATAAGTGTTAGCTTTTCCTGGTTTTAACCGCATTACAGTAAAGTGATGTAATTTTCTGAACCTACCGATGATTATTTATAAAAAGCCTGATTGCGTAAATGTTTCATAAAAGCACCACTAGTTATCCCCACAATATCGTCACAACAGTGATATCGAGGTATTTGGTCCACAAATATCGTGATATTTGATTTTGTCCATATCACCCAGCCCTACCCTAACCTTAAACCTTAAACCAAACCCTAGCCCATTTTAGTAAGTTTGCTGATATCTACAGGTTAAAAACCATGTAAAGGTTAAAAACATGTCAGGCTGATGTTGGTACTCTGTGATGTTAGCGTAGCAGGATAAACACAGCTGCAGCTAATAACATTAATAATGGATCTGTTTGATGTAGGTGTGCCAGCACAGCGATCAACATTGACAGACAGACAGACAAGACAAAGCCAGCACTAACAAGTATCCTGTCAATACTGGTTCTTTAGCATATTGTAATCAGGCGGCAAGAAAGGCAGGAAATTATTTAGCACTGCAACAAAAATATTCATGTTATACCAAAACTCAATAGACCTAATGTGATCTTGGCCAACTGTAAAACGTTGTATCACAACAATGCAACATTCATGACAATTTGTTGATGTAATTCTTATGTGACGTGTGCACATTACTTTTTATCATACGTATAACACTTATAATATGTGTGTGTGTCATACAAAGTATGCATTCATCAGTAAAGTATGTCTTAGAACAGCCTTTCAGAGGCTGTCCTAGGGGTAAAGCTGGACACACACCAGAGGGCTTTTCACATTCTAACTGATATTGAATAGTCGGGAGACTGCTTCTACCAGTCATCAGAGCACACACACACTAGACTATTAGGCAAAAACATCGCATCATACACACAATAAGGGTGACTCCCACAACCGTTTTATTTTAACGCAACGCTTTGGATACTAACCTCCATTACGGGAAACCAAAGGAGGAGAAAAAGACTCAGAAACCAACACGTAGGGTTGCCAACTCCTTGAAATGGAAATAAGGAACAGGGGACAGGACGGGGTTGGATGGACGGGGTGGCGCAAGCATAGCAAATATAATGTGCCTTACACTATACACACACACACACACACACACAAGGAATCATTCCTTATTATATATTATTATTTAATAAGGAATGATTCCTTATTTTAAGGAACGGTTGGCAACCCTACCAACACGGGGATCCCGGTTCGAATCCCCGTGTTACATCCGGCTTGGTCGGGCGTCCCTACAGACACAATTGGCCGTGTCTGCGGGCGGGAAGCCGATGTGGGTATGGGTCCCGGTCGCTACACTAGCGCCTCCTCTGGTTGGTCAGGGCGCCTGTTCGGGGGGGGGGTGGCAGGGGGAATAGCATGATCCTCCCATGTGCTACGTCCCCCTTGTTTTTCTGTTTTGAATTCTGCAACTTCCACTTCCCAGTTAATGGGGAGCACTCATTGGCTCTTGTGGGTTTCCGCTTCCCCTAACACTACAGAACTTTCAGTCGTAAATATCAAATATGTTTGATATTATTGGGGCAGCCCTGTTTGGCTTGCAATTGGCTCAGGAGGCTAAAGATTGAATGTGCATATCTCACATTACAGGGTCATCCCCCCCCATCCCCACCACCCGAAGCTGAAGAAATTGGGCTTAAAATCGGACAGTTATTCATTATTGTGTTCCTGGCCTAACACAGAATTTTCCTTTCCTGTCATTTAGTTCAGACTTATATCCAGACTGACTACAGATAACTGAGCAGGCAATGGTTCAACACATTGATTGCCCAAGAGCACCTCAGTGAAGAGCATGGCTGAAGAAGACATGACTTGACTTGATCAGAACAAGCTGGCTGTTGATACAGTGCATCCGGAAAGTATTCACACCCCTTCACTTTCCCCCCATTTTGTTATGTTACAGCCTTATTCCAAAATGGATTAAATTCATTTTTTCTCATCAATCTACATACAATACCCCATAATGTCAAAGCGAAAAAGGTTTTGTAGAAATTTTTGCAAATTTATTAAAAATAAAAAGCTGAAATATTGCATGTACATAAGTATTCACACCCTTTACTCAGTACTTCGTTGAGGCACCCTTGGCAGCGATTACAGCCTCAAGTCTTCTTGGGTATGAAGCTACAAGCTTGGCACACCTATATTTGGGGTATTTCTCCCATTCCTTTCTGCAGATCCTCTCAAGCTCTGTAAGGTTAGATGGGGAGCGTCGCTGCACAGCTATTTTCAGGTCTGTCCAGAGATGTTCAATGGGGTTCAAGTCTGGGCTCTGGCTGGGCCACTCAAGGACATTCACAGACTTGTCCCGAAGCCAGTCCTTCGTTGTCTTGGCTGTGTGCTTAGGGTCATTGTCGTGTTGAAAGGTAAACCTTCGCCCCAGTCTGAGGTCCTGAGCGCTCTGGAGCAAGTTTTCATCAAGGATCTCTCTGTACTTTGCTCCATTCATCTTTCCCTCAATCCTGACTAGTCTCCCAGTTCCTGCCGCTGAAAAACATCCCCACAGCATGATGCTGCCACCACCATGCTTCACTGTAGGGATAGTATTAGCAAGGTGATGAGAGGTGCCTGGTTTCTTCCAGACGTGATGTTTGGCATTCAAGCCAAAGAGTTCAATCTTGGTTTCATCAGACCAGAGAATCTTGTTTCTCATGGTCTGAGAGTCATTTAGGTGCTTTCTGGCAAACTCCAAGCGGGCTGTCATGTGCCTTTTACTGAGCAGAGGCTTCCGTCTGGCCACTCTACCATAAAGGCCTGATTGGTGGAGTGCTGCAGAGATGGTTGTCCTTCTGGAAGGTTCTCCCATCTCCACAGAGGAACGCTGGAGCTCTCTCAGAGTGACCATCGGGTTCTTGGTCACCTCCCTGACCAAGGCCCTTCTCCCCTGATTGCTCAGTTTGGCTGGGCAGCCAGCTCTAGGAAGAGTCCTGGTGGATCCAAACTTCTTCCATTAAGAATGATGGAGACCACTGTGCTCTTCAGGACCTTCAAAGCTGTAGAAATTTTTTTGTACCCTTCCCCAGATCTGTGCCTCGATACAATCCTGTCTCGGAGGTCCACAGACAATCCCTTTGACTTCATGGCTTGGTTTCTGCTCTGACATGCACTGTCAACAGTGGGACCTTATATAGACAGGTGTGTGCCTTTCCAAATCATGTTCAATCAATTGAATTTACTATGGGTGGACTCCAATCAAGATGTAGAAACATCTCAAGGATGATCAGTGGAAACAGGATGAACCTGAGCTCAATTTTGAGTGTCATAGCAAAGCGTGTGAATACTTACGTACATGCAATATTTCAGCTTTTTATTTTTAATGAATTTGCAAAAAAATTTACAAAACCTTTTTCACTTTGTCATTATGGGGTATTGTGTGTAGATTGATGTGAAAAAATGGATTTAATCCATTTTGGAATAAGGCTGTAACATAACAAAATGTGGGGAAAGTGAAGGGGTGTGAATACTTTCCGGATGCACTGTATATACATATGTGTTGATCAGCACAAACTTCAGCTGCTGAAATGAGCATGCCCTCATTGTCATAAAATTTTAACCTGTGATATTTTGGTACAGAACGTTGTTTTGAAGCATTGGTCCCAAAAAACACTTGTCCCTACAGCTGCTCCTTGCCAACCCTACACAGTAGTGTGTGTGTGTGTGTGTGTGTGTGTGTGTGTGCATGTGTGTTGCCTTTCTGTGTATTTGTGTATGTATGTGCATGTGGGGATTGCTTAGTCTCTGTCCCTTCTTTTTTTTAATCTATTTGTGGTGCAGCAAATCTCAGTGATCAGCTTTACTTCCGCCCTGAAAACTACAACACACACTGACACAGCACTCACACTTTGTGAAGAGAGACACGTACGCAGACATGAACACACTGACCCAGTCAGACAGACAAATCCAAAACAGGCACACAAACACTCAAATATGCTAAACACACACACATGGGGGGGGGAGGCATTGAAAAGTGATGACTTTTATTTTCAAATGTCATACTTTTATTAATGTGCTCCAACACTGAAATCAAATATAGTAGCCTACTTGGTGATGACTCAGTGTCTACTATAATGATGGCACTTTATGGCTATGGTGCATTACATTTCAGCACTGCTCGCGAGGTCCTCATACGCGACTTCTGAGAATTGTACCCCCACTGGTTAAAATTGGCCAAAAATTGCTTTGACTGCATCTACCCGAGGGCAAAGATACGAGTTATGCAAATAGCTCCAAGGAGTTGAACAGCCCTGACTTAGCAGCAGCTGCAGATGAATTTGAGCAGGCCAAGGGCCAATGCTAAAGAAAGCAGGCTAAATTACAGAGGTTTATGTTGTGTTCATTTATTTTCTTGTTCTCAATTAGCTGTTAAAATGTTCATAGGCTGTTTGAAAAAAAATTCGATTTGTCTCGGGTATTTGTCAAATAATGCATGTTCCTTGTGATTGACCTTTCTTTGTTTTGTTTTTTTTTTTGCCCTGCTGAAATTATGTGCATCCATGATTTATGGATAGAAAGCAATATAGGCTACATTGCGTTGTTTCTCAATAAAACATCACATGAAGAATAACGTTTGACTCTATTTTATCACAACTCTGCAGGCCAATTTCTGTTCCGTTTAGACAAATTACCATAATTGAAATGTTACTTGTGTTCTGAGCACTGCGGATGGGCTTGATAATGGCTTATATATACATATAAATGTCTGATGAATTTCTCAGATGTCCAGTAAATTAAAATGTCAGCGGTCCCACTTGCCAGCAGGGGAAAAACCCTACTGGAAACCCTGACACAGTTTCAAATAAACACAATCACACACACACACACACACACACACACACACACACACACAAAAAGCAAAAACACTGCACATTCACGGACCTACACACAAATAGTTTTCAGAGTGGCCAAGTTGCCATGACAACTGAAATAGAAAGCAATTAGAGGTAATTTGAAAGCCGACTGGCTCTTAATGCTTCTACAAGAGAGCACAGACACTGTGTGTGTTTAGATATTTGTGTGCGTGGTCTCTCTCTCTCTCTCTCTCTCTCTCTCTCTCTCTCTCTCTCTCTCTCTCTCTCTCTCACACACACACACACACACACACACACATGTTTGTGGTGTTGTGTATTTTTTGTGCCAGTAATGTCATTAATCTTACTTCGAATTTGTCAGTAATCACTCAATTGATCCTCTGAGCTCTGCTTCAGCTGTTGAATTGCCATTCTAATTATTGCTGCTGCTTTGTCCCCCCCCCGTCTCTCTCTCCCCCTCTATCTCTCTCGCTCTCTGTCTCTCTCCCTCTCGCAATACCAAGAAGCTTTATTAGCATGAAAGGAAATAAATAATATTGCCAAATCACACAACAAAAAAGAACAAAAGAGAGAAAGAGTTACTTTCAAAAGAAATACAATAAAATGTAAGATACGCAAGAGAGGAAGGTATTGTAAGGGTAACAGTGAACATTAGACTCAACAGAAATCCCACTACAGAGATTACGGGATAAACACCGGGCCCTGTTTTCCTACAGGCACACAGTGCAAAATGTTGATTTGTGCCATTAGTACAGTCATGTTTTCTCCATGCTGTGTGTCAATGTCAATGTCACACAGAGAAGACTTGAGAGCGTCACAAGATGCCAAAGGCATGTGGGGCTAAGCTTGGTGTATACACACACACACACACACACACACACACACACACACACACACGCTAGCGCTGTTGCCTCACCGCAAGAAGGTCCTGGGTTTGAACCCCAGGCCATCCCAGGTTCTTTCTGTGTGGAGTTTGCATGTTCTCCCCATGTCTGTGTGGGTTTCCTCCGGGTGCTCTGGTTTCCTCCCACCATCAAAAAGACATGCATGTTAGGGTTAATACTCCTGCCTGTGCCCCTGAGCAAGGCAATGGAAAGAAGAACTGGAGTTGGTCCCCGAGTGCTGCAGCTGCCCACTGCTCCTATACAACAGGATGGGTTAAATGCAGAGAACAAGTTCATTGTAAGTAAATGTAAAAAAACATATATATATATATTTCTCTCATCAGCTCATCTCATCAGCTGCTCAGCTGATGAGTGCGCGACGCACGAAACAGTATTAAATGCAATGTATTAAAACTTTTTTTTTAACTGAGTGAATTAAGAGCGTCAGGGTCCGATTGTTTGCCTTCCGTTTTTTTTTTGTTGAAACCCCCCCCCCTTCTTTTTTTCCCTCCCCAATTGTACTTGGCCAATTACCCTATTTTCCGAGCCGTTCCGGTCGCTGCTCCACCCCCTCTGATCTGGGGAGAGCTGCAGACTACCACATGTCTCCTATACATGTGGAATCACCAGTCGCTTCTATTCACCTGACCGACCAGAGGAGGCGCTAATACAGCGACCAGGACACACACCCACCCACATCCGGCTTCCCACCCGCAGACACGGCCAACTGTGTGTGTAGAGACGAGGTAACATGGGGATTCGATCCGGCGAGCCCCGTGTTGGTAGGTAACGGAATAGACCGCAACGCTACCCGGACGCCCTGGTCTCAAATTTCTTACAATTACTGAGTTTTGCAAAGCGTTTTTTCCAGGTTTTCTCGACTCTAAAGGACTAGATCTGGTACCGTGTTATCCGATCTACCCTATAGTTCCCATTTATATGTGCCTGTATTTTTACTATCCAGGAGATTCTGGAGTGATGTAAGCGCTGCGGACTGTTCATTGCTTAGCGATCTCAGTGTCGGTCAAACTACTTTTTTTTGTGCAAATGTTTTGGTTTTATAATGTGTGCTGGATAAGATAGCGAAGCCCGTTTATTTAAGATGTTGTTGATGTGCTTTGTTGCAGAGTTGATATCTCTGGGAACAGGGAGCTAAACTGTATTGTGAAAAGCATCTAACATGTTAGTAATTTCACAGTGATCCATGGTAAATGCAAATATTTCAAAATTGTCTTTTGTCCATTGACATCCCGTAGGTAGATGATAGAGCCTCACTGAGGAAATGTTAACGCTGGAGGGTTTTTGTAACTTTTTTAAGTGTGTCATAGTTTGTGACGGATCAGATATGGGGCTTGATCACAGAGGTATCAGTTAGTGGAGAGTCCATATCAGTGATAGCGTAGTCCACCACACTGTCTGTCTTCTAAAATGAGAAATAAGACTATCGCCCTCCACCATCACCTCTGGTACTGCCATCGACCGTGTATAGGCCAAGGCTTTTACAAAGGTGAAGAAGAAGAAGAAGAACAACAACAACAACAACAACAACAACAACACTTTTTTGTCATTGTACAGGTTACAACGAATTGCATTCTTACAATGAAATTTGCTTTCGGCATTTAACCCATCCTGTTGTATAGGAGCAGTGGAAAGCTGCAACAACTAGGGGACCAACTCCGGTTCTTCTTTCCATTGCCTTAGTCAGGGGCACAGGCAGGAGTATTAACCCTAACATGCATGTCTTTTGATGGTGAGAGGAAACCCATGCAGACATGGGGAGAACATGCAAACTCCACACAGAAAGGACCTGGGACGGCGTAGGGTTCGAACCCAGGACCTTATTGCTGTGAGGCAACAGTGCTAACCGCTGGGCTACGGTGCCGCCCACATCAAGGTTTCCTTTTGTTGGGTGCTACAAGTTTTCATCGTAATGAGGGGACTCACGTGACGGATTGCCTGCTGCACACAGGAAGCGTTATTGGCAAGTCACAACTTAATCCGTCTGAAGGCATATATGTGACGCATAGGATTGGGCATGGAGAACGGTACCAGTTCAAAAATTCCGATTCCAAAGGAACCGTTAAAAATTAAATTTCGGTTGCCTATCGGTTCCTAAATAAATTTCACTCGCGCTGAAGTTGGTTTCAGTTTCCGTATTGGCGGCATGCAGCTTCCGTAGTTTCCGCCTCCGCAAGTTAAATGTGCGCCATCATGGACCAGAGCAAGGGGCGGTCGAGAGTGTGGCGTGGTACAACGCCTGTGGCAAAAGTATTCCGTGCAATGGAGGATACACAACAAATATGGCCAGACACCTTCGCCTACGCGGTGTACAAATGAACCAGTGTTCCGCGTTTGACACGTTGCGCCGGCCTCCATCTCCTGCGTCGGCCTCCTCTTCAGCCAACCCTGAGCACACAGGAAGCAGCACCTCGTCGCAACCGGGTAGGTGAAACTTACTACCGTTTGTCTTGTTCGCAACAGCGAGACAGTAAACAACGTGTACATGAGCGAATTGTTATAAACTGCATGCAAATACTGACACGTTTTTGTCTTTTGTGCTGAACGCTCGCGTATACAGCCTGAGAAGGCAGATGTGCTCATTTTTCTAATCAATAACTGTTTCTAATTTAAAGAGTTTAACGCCTGGTAGTCCGGACCAGGGTGTGACTGTCTTTATTTCTTCATCTTCATGCATGAAGACAGTTGTTGTAAATATAAGAATGAGACATTCACATGAATGATCCGTTCTTAAAGCAGAATGGCTTGTATAACGTTTTTTTTAAAATATTTTTTTCTTCTGTGAAATAAACACGTGACCTGTTTTGACCCCGCCTCTCGAAGAACTAGAATCGAGAATCGTTAAGAACCGAAATTGAAAAGCAGAATCGGAATCAGAATCGTTCAAATCCAAACGATGCCCAACCCTAGTGATGCACACTTCTTAACTGGTGATGACATTTTTCCAGATTTTCTTTATTTATACCGGATTATAATACCTCTGGAGCGCCTCCCATATTTAATGTTGTTTTTTAATTTTTAAAAAGGGAGAGCACAATAATTTCCTTTTATACCATGCAGTAGTGGGTGGATATATCTGCAGAGCACCATATTTCATGCAGAGTTGGGATATCGATGTTTGTTTTTTTTAACTCTGTATGACTGCAAAATCCATACATTTGTCACAAAATGTTGATGATCGCACACCTTGTGTATTCCGATTACTTATTTAAAATGATCCCATTGATAAGGTACAATTCTAGTGAAGTCAGACTTACATGAACTATCAATTAAGGTTTGATTGAGTATTAAACTATAATACTTAACTAAAAGTACTGTATGGATTATTTTCCTGGATCGCCACCTTGCTGTGGTGGAGAAGCTTGCGTGTACCAATGATCCCAAGAGCTATGCCGTCCGGAGCTTGGCTCCTGGTAGGGTCACCCAAGGCAGTTGGTCAAGGGGGAGCTTCCAGATGAAATGTGATCTAACAAAGACCTCAACGGCGGAACTGGCAGGAGATGTCTCCAGGTCACAGTGGCAGTGAAGACAGATGCAGGCTGCAACAGAGGGTGGTCCCCAATCATCTTGGTTCACCATGCCTTTGGACTCTGGCCACTCCCTGCCAAGGACCATGTGGTGGCTGCTGGCACATCAGCCTCTCCACATAAAAAGCTGTCATACGCAGGCATCCTCCCATTGTGCAGCTCCAGGATCAGCCTCTACACCCACCTGAGGATCCAGAGGGAGGACGGTCATACTCGACCCCGAGTGACCGCCGATGAGGACTGTATGGATCTAAGTCAAATTGATCTGTTGTGCTTGTGTAATTTTATATGAAGTCTTTGTCAGCATATTAGCCTTGAGTGGATGAAGTTCAGCAGGTATCTTATCTCTTCCAGTTCAGCTGGAGTCTCTCTCTCTCTCTCTCTCCTCTCTCTCTCTTCTACCTCTTTCTCTCCTGCTGCTCTATATTTCCTCTTCTCAGTCAGACTTTCTGTCGTCTCAGCCACTGCCTGTACTCATCTCTTTCATTCTACTACTTGTCTCTCTCTACCTTCATCATTCTCTATTTTTGTAACCACTGCCTGCCTTTATCTCTCTATTACTTTACCTGTCTCTCGTCTATTCATTTGTCTTGCTGCCTGTCTGTGTATTTTTGTCTGCCTATCCATCTATATGCGTTACTGTTTGGATGTCTGCCTCTCTATTTATATGTATTCCTGTCTGTCTGCAGCCTGTGTATGACATCTGTCTGTTTGTCTGTCGGTTACACTGTCTGTCTGTCTTTGTCTCTGTGCTTCTCTGTCAGCCTGTCTGTCTGGATTTGATATTTTTCTTTGTTCCTATGTGTTACTCTCAGTCTGTTTGCCATTGTGTTTGAAGGCCTTTTAGATATCACAGAGTCTCTTTGATTTCAGAGACTTTTGATGGTTGTTGGGTGACCATTGCTACACACACACACACACACACACACACACACACACACACACACACTGGGAGCTGCCAGGTGCAACCAGTTTTACTGTTGTTGTTACTGTTGCTTCCAAACATCATGGCCACTATGCAGCTCCTCCACTGGGGCAAGTCGAGCATATAGTGCCTAAGTGTCTAGCTCAAGGGCATCTTACCAGTTATTATTATTATCAAAACCACCATCTCTCCCGATTCTTTTCATTGTGTTTTTCTTAATGTGTGTGTGTGTGTGTGTGGGGGGGGGGGTGTTTGTATCTGTGTGTTGTATGGACTGTGTATGTATGTCTAGCAGAAAAAGCGACTTAAGTGCGCTTGCTAGTGTGTGTGTGTGTGTGTGTGTGTGTGTGTGTGTGTGTGTGTGTGTGTGTGTGTGTGTGTGTGTGTGTGTGTGTGTGTGTGTGTGTGTGTGTGTGTGTGTGTGAGTGATGACCCAGATGTCTATCTAATAAAGCAGAAATGCCATCAAAGAAACTGCAACTTTTCCCAGAGTGCCCGTAGGCAGTCAATTTACCAATCCCTTTCCTGGAACTGCTTTTAGTTACTAGGGCAACTTGGAGCTGCAACAAAACCAGGTCTCCCAGGTTAGTAAAATCACATCAAACTGAGAAAATGGGGGTTGATGGGAAGCCACTTGGTGATGAATGATGTGAGCTTTTTGAACCAACTCGCAGCCTGGCAAGGGTTCTCACTAACCAGTCTTTGAGCCAGGCAGCGATGCCTAACGGAGATCATTAGCAGGAATCATCATTTATCGCCAATTACCAGTGGTTTTCTCCTTTTACAAGGAAAACACGGGACTTGTAGAGGCTTTCAGGGTATTTGGGAGATGGATGAGCATCGTTTTCACACCTCGTGTCTTTCGTAGGGATAGATGTATCGACAGGGTTGATACCACCCCTCTGATCTGCATAAAGCCTATTTATCAAGGTGGAAGATGACGTTTACATCAAGATTGAAATTTACATGTACATTCACTTTTAGCATGTTTAAATTTACGTTGGAAAGTTATTCAACAGCTTTGTTCTCATCAATGGCCTAAATTAAAGTTAGCACTATGAGAGACCTCATCCGCCCATCCCCACATCTGTGGAACACTGTCCTAATAGGCCACCGCAGACTATAGAGCCTTTTTCAAAAATGCAATTTAAAAATTCATTTTTAAACTTCCTGCTTTTAGCTTTAGCTGTGCTTTTAGCATTGCTAGTAGTATTGTAACAGATAGTAGTTGTAACAGATAGTAGTTGAAGTAGCAGTAGTAGTAGTCTTGGTTAGAAATTTTATATCCACCCTCCCCTGTAATCAACTTTAACTTCTAACCTTTGAACATTTTTTGTTCATATATGTGCCTGTTGTTTTGGCAATGGATTTGTCAACTGCTAATTTCCTCTGTGTTTTAATATAATTTGTCAGTATGGGGTATTGTGTGTAGATTGATGAGAAAAAAAGGAATTTAATCCATTTTGGAATAAGGCGGTAACATAACAAAATGTGGGGAAAGTGAAGGGGTGTGATACTTTCTGTATGCACTGTAAGTGATTAATTATAGTAATATTTCCAGTTGCTAATATTACTTGGTTTTCTTTTTGAGTTTTTACAAATAACGTGATGTTAGTTATGGTATCATGGTATTCTGTTTAGATGTGTACTATTTTTCCCCATACAATCCCCCCTCCCACTTACTTCCAGTTTAAACACTTGTTGGCCTGCAGGTAGTCTGGATTGATGAGGTGACAGTTTTAGCCTGCAGTATATATCAACTGATAGTGTGGAATCAGTAAATTTTAACTGTGTAACTGGACAGATCTCAACTGTTTCATAACAGTTTGGCTGTTACAATCTAGTTTACCAGCAAGAGAGCAAACAAAATGGATTTGTCAAAATGGCAGTGTAGTCTAGCCATCCTCAGACGGTGAGACCTCAGAACATTAAGTTTTACACTGCTTGATTTGTTATGTAACCTGCTATATCCCTGTACTTACATGACCCACAAACGCTCTGGTAACAAAAAGTAGTATGAAGGTACCAAGTGTTCAAAATCTTAAATGTGTATAACTCCAGTAATGCCTCATTTATACTCAACGTTAAATACGATTGCCTAACGCATAGCTGTGGGTAGACCTAGGTGGGCCTGCGCCCACCCACTTGGCACTCAGGCCCACCCAATCAGAAGGTTTCCCTTTTTGCTGGATCATCCAGTGAATAGCAGTCAGTGAATACTGTTTCAATTTTCTGACTATGATACCTTTGTTCCTTGCTTCTTGTTTACCATGTCATGATGATCGGTCAGATTTTATGAACGGCAGTACATTTGGCAAATGCCAGATTGTGAGCAGCCCCTCTTTCACTCAGTGTACAGCCTGCACATTGCACAGAGGAACAGAAGCCGCTCGTAATGTAGGTTAAGATAAAAATCATGGCTAAACAAAGCAATTTGCTTAAGTTATTTTGCAAAAAGACATGCTCAAGTTCAGGGATCATTCTCAACTCACCACCCACACCAAGCCTCATTATCTCCTGCTGTAATCATCAAAAGTAAGCTAATTTACAATTCCGGACTGTAGTAGCTTATTGCTTATTTCACTATTATTGTTTGTAGGGTTTAGTTTTTGTTGGGTGTACAATTGGATTTCATGTTGATGTTGCTTCATCTGCCATGTGTGTGGGTGGGGGGGAGCAGTGTTGTGCAAGTTTACACTTAACAAGAGCTAGCTCAAGTTCAATTCACACAGATTAAAATGAACTAGTTCACATTCATAGTTAACGACTTTGAATTTTGAACTAAGTTCACAGTCCTAAAAATTGATATACTTCCTATTAATTTCTTCCATTTTTTTTTTAATGAGCTACTCCCAATGGTCAGGTTGCCAATGTGGCTGAAGTTCAGACTTTTTTTTTAAAATTTGCATAAGAATGACATTTTTTTCCGTTGTAATCTGTATTGATTTGTTCATAAAACTCCTTCAAATGTTCATGTGAACTGGCTTCAACAGTACTGGTAGCTGTGTCTGAACTGCCAGTTGTTCTAGCTATGCCGGCAAGCTGGGTGAGCATCGTTCACTTGTCGTGAGCATGAGGGAACGACGCTCATGTTCGTTAGTTGCAAATGGATAGGTTCAGTTTACTGTTCACCAAAAACATGAGCATATTCGATGCGTTCATGCATGACACTGTGTGTGTGTGTGTGTGTGTGTTGTCATGGCAATTATTGAATTCCACTCTGACATGACATGAGGAACAAGACAAAAATCACTTACAGTATTGTCACACTTTAATATGCTCATGAACAGACGCACAAGCCTAGATACTTAAGTGCACGCCAATCAGTAAAGTCTCTCTTATAGGGCAGTAGTCTGTTCTTCTTCTCCTTATCTTATGTCTTCCAGCTCACATCCCACCAAGGCCATTTCTCCAATTACTGTGTGGACTTGCTACTCTCAGTGAGTTTCCCACACGTTGCTCTGCTCTCAACCAACAGTAAATCGCAGGCCTTCTCTTGTTCACACAGGAGGGAAGGAACTCTGTGGTATCACCTTTGACCTGCTACACATGAGCCCCGAGAATCCATCCAAGCATTGTGAAGATAGTATAGCTGATACATGGTCAAAGATTAAAAGTAAGCAAACATTCATATATGAATTGCCCTTGCAGTGTGTGTGTGTGTGTGTGTGTGTGGGGGGGGTATGTTCAAGTGTGTCTTGCTTGTGCCCCAGAACAAGGTGATCTCCAATACAAAGCCCCCCCCCCCGATCCCGACCATGCACAGGTCGCTGACTGGCCATAACGCGCACACATTTGTTCCATTTGTGCATGGCAAAAGAGCTCTCCTCTCCAACAGACTACCAGATATAGGCTAATTAAAAAGGTAGCCCCACCACCAAAATTCAGTCATATTGGAGACATGCTATCATTCCCAAATCCCAACTTTAATGCTTTGAAGTTGTCCATGGAAAATTGATACTAGTACTGCTACTTCCGGCTGCTCCCGTTAGGGGTTACCACAGTTGATCATCCATTTCCATCTCTCCCTGTCCTCTGCATCTTCCTCTCTCACGCCAGCCACCTGCATGTCCTCCCTCACCACATCCATAAATCTCCTCTTTGGCCTTCCTCTTTTCCTCTTGCCTGCTAGCTCCATATTCAGCATCCTTCTCCCAATATTTTTATTTTCATTTTTTCGTTTTTATTTTATTTTATTACTTTATTGATCCCTGTGGGGAAATTCTTCCTCTGCATTTAACCCATCCTAGCTGTTAGGAGCAGTGGGCAGCTGCCGTGCAGTGCCTGGGGACCAACTCGAGTTCGTCTTGCCATGCCTTGGTCAGAGGCACAGACAGGAGTATTAACCCTAACATGCATGTCTTTTTGACGGTGGGGGAAACCGGAGCACTCAGAGAGAACCCACCGCAGACATGGGGAGACCATGCAAACTCCACACAGAGGACGACCTGGGATGACCCCCAAGATTGGACAACGAACCTAGGACCTTCTTGCTGTGAGGTGACATCACTAACCACTGCGCCACCGTGCCACCCAATATACCCAGCATCTCTCCTCCACACATGTCCAAACCATCTCAATCTTGCCTCTCTTGCTTTGTCTCCAAACCGTCCAACCTGAGCTGTCCCTCTAATATACTCATTCCTAATGCTGTCCCTCTTCATCACTCCGAATGAAAATCTTAGCATCTTCAACTCTGCCACCTTCAGCTCCACCTCCTGTCTTTTTGTCAGTGCCACCATCTCCAAACCATAAAAAAATAGCTGGTTGTACTACGATCTTGTAAACCTTCCCTTTAACTCTTGCTGGCACCCTTCTGTCACAAATCACTCCTGACACTCTTCTCCACCCACTCCACCCTGCCTGCACTCTCTTCTCCACCTCTCTTCTGCATTCCCGTTACTTTGAACAGCTGACCCCAAGTATTTAAACTCATACGCCTTTGTTACCTCTACTCCTTGCTGTTCATGCATATGAATTACATGTTGTGCTTACTGACTTTCATTCCTCTCCTGTGCATACCTCCACCTCTCCAGGCTCTCCTCAATCTGCACCCTACTCTCATCACAGATCACAATATCAGCTGCAAACATCATAGTCCACGGAGACTCCTGCCTGATCTCGTCCGTCACCCTGTCCATCACCATTGCAAACAAGAAAGGGCTCAGAGCCAATCATTGATGTAATCCCACCTCCACCTTGAACCTATCTGTCATTCCAACCACACACCTCACCACTGTCACACTTCCCTCATACATATCCTGCACCACTCTTACATATATATCTGCCACTCTCAACTCCTCATACAATACCACACCTCCTCTCTCAGCACCCTGTCATATGCTTTCTCTAAATCCACAAAGACACAATGTAACTCCTTCTGACCTTCTTTATACTTCTTCACCTAATTTCTCTGTCTAGCCAATCGATACAAGTCCTTTTCTCCTTCCTTAGTGTCTAACCTTTCATACAAATCACCATATGCCTTTTCCTTTGCCTTCATCACCTCTCTCTTCGCTGTATACCACATCTCTTTGTACTTCTGTCTACTTTCTTCATCTCTCTGACTGTCCCACTTCTTCTTGGCCAACCTCCACCTCTGTATACTATGCAGCACTTCCTCATTCCACCACCAAGTGTCCTTGTCTTCCTTCCTCTGTCCAGATGACACACGAAGTACATTCCTTGCTCCCTCACTATTTCTGCGGTGCTTGCCTAGCCATCTGGCAACTCTTCACTACCACCCAGTGCCTGTCTTAACTCCTCGCTGGAATCCACACAACAATCTCCCTTCTTCAACTTCTACCATTTGACCTTTGGCTCTGCCTTCATTCTCTTCCTTTTCCTTGTTTCCAAAGTCATCCTACAGACCTCCATCCGATGCTGCCTAGCTCATTCTCCCCTATCACCAGTGCACATAACTTTTTTTCGTCTGGTTCTCAAGGGAGCTCCTGGAGATGGTACTTTGTACTCAGTCTTTACGCGGCATGGTTACCCTACAAGCTGTCGTCATCACTACCCTCCCGACTGCTCTCTTCACTGTCTTCCTCTCTTTCAAAAGTGGCATATCTTGCATTTCTTGAGGCCAAGTTGAGGATCAAAAATTAAAAATTGATCGCATGACTTAAGGGATTCATATCTGCTTTCAAACAGGAATTAGACCTCTCTATACATCAGCCTTGTCCCTGTCAGCATCAGCATTTGAAACAGTCTCTTTCCTGTGCTTGCCTTCACTGTCAAGCAATAGTGTCAGCTGGTCAGCAGCTACCATGAGCTCATCTTTGCATTCACCAATAGTCAATTTATCTTGCTGGAACCTGAGAGAGGTGAACTGTAAAATGTTTCCAGTGTCAAGCATGTTGGCTAGGAAACACTGAAAACACTCTGTGCAGATATGTTTTAGGTCACTGTCATTACTTGTAGTCACTTGAATTTGAATGGCAAGTAATAGCGTCCATATTTTCAACAGTCTCTTGCCTCCATGCAGACCATCTGATGTGAGACTTTCCTAGTTTCTCAAAGGCAATGCCATTCTCATCACAATATCTTCTTTAGTTGTTCTGTTCTTTTTGCGCCCCTCTTTGTAGATAAAAGCTCAGCAACTTGACAACGGAGCGATTAAATGTCTCACAGCATGGTACCATACGATCAACTTGACTTTGTGCAGTTCTCGAGGGTGTGGGCAGTCTACAAAATTAAGCACAAGGGAATCCCCAATCGCCACCCTCTGATGCAATTTGGGAACGACCCCATTGTAAACTCCAACGTT
Organism: Lampris megalopsis; assembly: GCA_022114975.2. Lineage (NCBI taxonomy): Eukaryota > Metazoa > Chordata > Actinopteri > Lampriformes > Lampridae > Lampris > Lampris megalopsis. Next base: position 15,222,731 of record JAJHIY020000424.1, read on the forward strand.
GATGGCTGCACCATCTGTACACATCGAGACCAACTTCGTCTTCCACTGATCCCATAAACTACAAGTATGGAAGAGCTGCTCCAGTCCATTCATTATGTCCTGTGCCGCTTGGTTCACACCCAAATTAATTAATCCAAGGAAATCTCAGGCAAACTCTCAGACACAATGTACACAATTTCCTGCTCCACTTATAATAATAACGATAATAATAATAAATCAAACTTATATAGCGCTTTTCTAACACTCAAAGTCGCTTTACAATAAGTGGCGGTGAAACAAGACAACAGATAAACATAACACAGACATACAGGGGTGGATGGGAAGGGGGACTATGAGAGGGAGAAGCGGCAGCCACATACGACGCCAGCAGTACTCTCCGACCTAAACACATACAAAAGGGCAAGAAAAACAAAATACAACAGCACTGTGGGCATTGATTTTCTGTAGGGGTTTACTCCTGTAGCCTATTCCTCTCCCGAGGTAGCCACTAGGCAGGGCACTATTTAGCCCATACTGGGAGCTGGTTCATGGGCATCAGGGCATCACTTGTGTTATGTCTTCTGATCCATCAAAGAGCATGCCTCAAAATTCAGCGGCCTTCAATTTTTCACTCAATTCTAAACTGATTGACTGTGCAATGCTCGGCATGATGCGGGTCCCCCTTCTCATGAATGATATGCACTACCGACATTAACTCCAAGCCTCTTCATGTGCTCTTTACTCTTCTCGTGCTTTTCAAAAGCTGGATGACTGAAAATTTTAGTCCCTATTTAAAAGGTGCTGCTTTTATCCATGAGATTGGGATTTTCACAGCATATTTTGCACCACATCTCTGTGCAGTCATCTGTTTGGAGCTAGGCTACTTCCTGCAGCCACTTTTCCGCGAATACATGTTTTTTTTATGTACAGGTTCAGTCTGGCATTGCTTTGGAGGTGGTGCGACACCAAAGTAATTACTTATTGTAGCTTGCTTCTTGGACATTTTGATGAATGGATGAAAATCCTAAAACTACTGAAAAATTGTAACTTAAGCTAGTTGTAACGTAAACTATTTGCTCAGCTCCAGCAGTTAACCTTGTTTACTTAGGGGGGGACAGAACGCATCCACTTACTCAAGAACGAAGGCTAAAAGTTACATGATTAACAACTAATTATTAAAATTAACACATTTGTCATAATGACTTTCTTACCAGGGAAATATTGAGAAAATCCTGTTGTTTTAGTAAGTAATTGTGTTCCAAAAATGTTGGTACGCAAAAGTACCTCTTTTTCTATTATCTGCTGCGCATCATTTATTTTGACCACGCATGCGCACCTGCGCACCAGTTATGTCCACCTCTGCCTATCACCAACTTGCAGTCTCCAATCCCTTTTAGATTGCACCTCCTGCATAAGATATAGTCCACCTTTGTGCACTTCCACCTCCATTCTTATACATAACCCTGTGTTCCTCCCTCTTCTTGAAATATGTATTCACCACAGCCATTTCCATCCTTTTCACAAAATCCACCACCATCTGTCCTTCCACATTCCTCTCCTTGACACCATACCTCACCATCACCTCCTCCTCATCTCTGTTCCCTTCACCAACATGCCAATTTTAGTCCACTCCAATCACCACTCTCTCCTCCTTGGGTACACTCTTCACCACTTCATCCAACTCACTCCAGAATTCTTCTTTCTCTTCCATCTCACACCCAACTTGCGGGGCATATGCACTGATAACATTCATCATCACACCTTCAATTTCCAGCTTCATACTCATCACTCTGTCTGACACTCTTTTCACCTCCAGCACACTCTTGACATACTCTTCCTTCAGAATTACCCTTACCCCATTTCTCCTCCCATTCACACCATGGTAGAAGAGTTTGAACCCACCTCCTGTCACACCCCGTCTGGATAGTTAAGTTATCTTTTGTTTCTCCCAGTGTTCTTTGTCTTGTACTTCCTGTTTTATTTTGATACTTGCCTCTTGTCTCGTTTCAGGTCCTTTACTTCCTGCCCTCATGTGTCTCCCTCCTGTGTGATTACCTGCCCTGCCCTAATGTGTTGCACCTGTGTCTCATTGTCTCCCCTCCTCCAGAGTATATAGTCTTAGTGTTCCCTTCCTTCTGTGCCAGTTCGTCCTGTTCCTTGTGACAGCGTTCCAGCATTTTTCCCCTTGTGTGAGTTTCTTGAGCCCTATAGTTTCCTGACCTGTTTTTGCCTTTTTTGACCTCGCCTTTCGCCTGCCGATTTGGACACTGTTGCCTTGTTATCTGATCACCTGTGTACCGACCTCATTTTTATTAAAAGGACTGATTTTTGTGAACTGAGACTGAGTCTGCATTTTGAGTCCAAGCCTGTGTTTCAGTACTGACACCTCCGATGCTCCGGGCCTTACTCCCCTTCCACCTGGTCTCTTGCACACACAGTATATCTATCTACCTGTCTTCTTTCCATCATGTCAGCCAGCTCTCTCCCTTTACCAGTCATCGTGCCAACATTCAAAGTTTCAACTCTCACCTCCACACTCTTACCCTTCCTCCTCTCCCGCTGGCTCTGAACATGCCTTCCCCTTCCCCCTCTCCTTCTCTTTCGCTGATCAGTGACATAGTTTCTACCACCACCCTTCTGGCCAGCAGTACTGGTCGTTGGTAACCTGGGCCTCTGACGATCCCATATGGAAATTTTATTTATGATCCGCATATTTGATTTGGCAATTTTCTTGTTTGCGGTGGTGATGGACAGGTTGACGGACGAGATCAGGCAGGAGTCTCCATGGACTATGATGTTTGCAGATGACATTGTGATCTGTAGGGTGCAGTTTGAGGAGAGCCTGGAGAGGTGGAGGTATGCACTGGAGAGAAGAGGAATGAAGGTCAGTAGGAGCAAGATGGAACATATATGTGTGAATGACAGGGAGGACAGTGGAATGGTGAGGATGCAAGGAGTAGAGGTGATGAAGGCATATGAGTTTAAATACTTGGGGTCAACTGTCCAAAGTAATGGGATGTGCAGAAGGGAGGTGAAGGAGAGAGTGCAGGCAGAGTGGGGTGGGTGGAGAAGAGTGTCAGGAGTGATTTGCGACAGAACGGTACGCAAGAGTTAAAGGAAAGGTTTACAAGATGTTTATGAGACCAGCTATGTTATATGGTTTGGAGACAGTGGCACTGAAGAAAAGACAGGAGGTGGAGCTGGAGGTGGCAGAGTTGAAGATGCTAAGCTTTTCACTGGGAGTGACGAAGAAGGACAGGATTAGGAACGATTATATTAGAGGGACCGCTCAGGTTGGACGGTTTGGAGACAAAGCAAGAGAGGCAAGATTGAGATGGCTTGGGCATGTGTGGAGGAGAGGTGCTGGGTATATTGGTTGAAGGATGCTGAATATGGAGCTGCCAGGGAAGAGGAAAAGAGGAAAACCAAAGAGGAGGTTTCTGGATGTGGTGAGGGAGGACATGCAGGTGGCTGGTGTGACAGAGGAAGATGCAGAGGACAGGAAGAAATAGAAACGGATGATCTGCTATGTCGACCCCTAATGGGAGCAGCCAAAAGTAGTAGTAGTCTTAGTAGTAGATATTTGATTTGGCAAAAGTTTTATGCCGGATGTCCTTCCTGATGCAACCCTCCCCACTTATCCGGGCTTGGGACCGACATTAAGAATGCATTGGCTTGTGTATCCTCTGTGGCTCAGTTGTCCTTGGAAAATGGATAAACTCATTTAATGATCTGATCACCAGATTTATATGGAAAAAATAAATACTGGGACCTTAAACTGCCCAAACACAGGCGGTGTGCATATAAATCTCTTTTCTAGTCTGGACCGCAATCCCGACCGGGCTAGCGTGGGTCCCCCTGCTCCAGCGGTACTGTACAGCATCCATCATCATACGCTTTGAGGGCTGATGGAGCGGCGGCGGGAGCCGTCGGAGTTGGACCCTCCCTTAACCCAGAGCCAAGGACATCTGACCCGGTGTTCCCTCAGTGTCAGTGGCCCTGTGTGTACCTCTATCCATACACTTGATTAATAATGCTATTGCGTCTGTCAGCTGTGTGCATATGTGAATATGTGGCAGCTGTGCTAGGCAATGCGATGCTGTTAATGTTCGTCTTTGAGCCTGTAATATTACCTCTGATGATGTATAAGGCTTGTATGATTAAACTGTGGACTGTGGTGCATTCAGGCACGTGTAGTAGTAATGGTCTATTTTGGTTAACATATACGTTTCAGAACCTATTAAGTATGGTTGGTCTTGGACAGGCTCAGCCCACCTAATTTTCTCTGTGCCCTCCCACACTAATTTCTGCCGATGCTACAGACGTATATGGATACGAACGGAGCCTTCTGTCCGTACTTTGCATTCATTTCATCTGCATTTGTGCACGTTTTCTGAAAGCTTGCGGATACAGACAAAACGAAGCAGTACCCCCGGAACTTGTGGGAGCAGTGTAGCTAAAAGTTCAAATGAGACTAGCGAGACACACAAAGACATTTAAAGAAAAGCGCAATTCTTTGATGAACAGGGAGTCCCCGGGTTACAAACGCCAGACTTACGAATGCCCGTACTTATGAACCAACCTCCATAAACCCTACACTGTGCGTTTTAGGCGGTTCGTCGTCACGCAGTCATCGCCATTTTAAGTCGGATCGCGTGAACATTCTTGTGTGCGTTGGGTTTTTGTTTAAATTTTTCGTGTGTTTACCCTCGTAATCATGGCTTGAAAGTGTATATCTGATGCAAGTGATGGGGATGCATCGAAGAAAAGGAAAACGATCACTGTTGAAACGAAAGTGGAAATAATAAAGCGTTCAGAGATAGGCAAAACACTCTTATAAATTTTTTTTTTCACTTACCCGGGGAGGCGAGCCCCGAGCGGGCCCTCGTTTCTGGCGTCAAACTGCCGGCCTCCACCGGTCGTGACCCGCTCCGGAGACAGTGGCAGGTGGGGAGTTGAAATGTAAGAAATTTTTCTTTTATGTTTTTTATACCTATGCACACATGCTCTCTCTCAATTATAAATACTGTAGCGAATCCAGGGGGCAACCACAGGAACTGCCACGGCCGGGACGCAAACCCGTGTCGGCCGCGGCAGTTCCTGTGATTGCCCTCCGAATTCACTACATGGGTGTCAGAAGTATCAAGGCCCACAGGCCAAACACGGCCCTCCGCAATCAATATTTAATCCGGCCCTCCTGTCAATCCTGGTCATCAACTGAATGTGGCCCGAGAGCTTGTGTTTGTGACAATGCAATGCTGAAACACAAGAGGGCACTGCCGCACTTCGCTTTTTTCCCATAGTAACAGAAATGCTGAGTAGCATGTTCCTGCAGTAGCATCGCCTACATCACCCGAGTAATGTTACCTGAACGTACGCTTTGCGAAGGAGATCGAAAGCTAGCTAGCATAAACAAATGATGGCGAAAAAATGAAAAGTAGACAAAGAGTATCGACAGTTTCAATAGAGGTGGGAAGCTGAATACCTGTTTTGTGAATTAAAACAAAAGCCAGTGTGTCTTGTATGTCAAGAGTCGCTGGCATTGTTCAAAGAGTACAACATCCGCAGACACTTCGAAACGAAGCATGGCGAGCAATATGCTAACATGGACATGGAGCAACGGCATCAGAAAGCCAAAGACTTGAAACGCAACCTTCAGCATCAGCAAAGCATGTTCACTCGCATCAGAAGTGAAAGTGAGGGTGCTACCAAGGCAAGTTTTATTATTGCAGAGGAAATCGCAAAGGCTAGCAAGCCGTTTAGCGAGGGAGAGTTTATTAAAGACTGCCTTGAAAAAGTGCGCAACGTTTTGTGCCCTGACAAGAAGTGGGCATTTTCAAACATCAGCCTGTCCCGAAATACTGTGGCCAGTCGTGTTGATGAACTGGCCTCCGATGTAGAGAGCCAGCTAAAAACAAAAGCCAAGGACTTTGTTTCATACTCACTAGCGGTAGATGACAGTACAGACAGGACGGACACAGCCCAGCTGTCCATATTAATCCGAGGGGTTGACACTCAGTTGTCCGTCACTGAGGAACTTTTAGACGTGAAACCGACTCACGGGACAACAACAGGACAGGACATTTTCACCCAAGTGGAGCAGAGCGTGAACAAAATGGAACTGCCCTGGAATAAACTTGTTGGACTGACAACGGATGGTGCACCGGCGATGTGCGGGGAAGTTCGTGGTTTGGTCGGTTTGACTCGAAAGGCGACGGGGCACACAGCAGAAAACTTGGTAGCCTACCACTGCATCATCCACCAGGAAGCCCTCTGCGGTGAGGTGTTGGGCATGGAACATGTCATGACTGTTGTGACTAAAACTGTGAACTTTTATTCGTGCACAGGGCTTGAATCATCGGCAGTTTAGGGCTCTTTTAGAGGAGGAAAACTCTGTGCATGAGGATGTGCCCTATCACACGGAGGTGCGCTGGTTGAGTCGGAGGAAAGTGCTGAGGAGGTTTTACGACACCCACGCTGAGATCGCTCGTTTCATGGAAAGCAAACAGAAGGCCGTCCCCGAGCTTGAGGGTGAAAAGTGGCTGAGTGACTTGGCGTTTATGTGTGACATCACGGAGCACTTCAGTTCACTGAATCTAAAACTCCAGGGAAGAAAGCAGCTGATCACCGAGATGCGGGACTCCGTGAAGGTATTTGAACTGAAACTGCGTCTGTGGGAGGGCCAGATGCGCAAAGGTAACTTGACCCACTTTCCTACCTGTCAATCAATGAGCGCCACAGTCACCATTCCTCTCCCGACCCAAGTGTATGCTGACAAACTGAACACACTCAAAGCGGAATTCAGCAGGAGGTTTGCTGATTTTGAATCACAGAAATTCAATCTTGACCTGTTCACAAATTCTTTTGCAATTGATGTCGACACTGCCCCTGAGCACCTGCAACTGGAACTCATTGAACTGCAATGTAGCAGCGCTCTGAAGTCCCAGTACCAGTCAGTCAGGGCTGCTGAGTTTGCACCTCTCCTCCCCGAATCAATGCCAGTGCTCTGTCGTCATGCTGCACGCATCATGTCCATGTTCGGAAGCACTTACTCGTGCGAACAGATGTTCTCCATAATGACCCTGAACAAGACATCCCACAGATCCCGACTCACTGACCAGCATTTGGTCTCGGTATTGAAACTGGCCACAGCCAAGGACATTAAGCCTAGAATAGACGAGATCATCTCTAAGAAAAGGTGCAGTGTCTGGTAAGAGTTGAACTACAATGCATTTCAGATAGGCCTTGTTGCACTGACTATTTTGCAATATCACAGAAAACATAATTTGTTGTGTTGAAAGACACAGTAGTAGGCCTAATGGTTTTGTTTAATTGTGAAACTATTTTGTTAAAAACTGAACCTATTGTAGGCTAGACTGCTAATGTAGTTTGTTTAATTGTGCACTTGTCTTCTTCTTCTTTCATTTTTTATTATTATTATTATCTTTAAATACAACATTGTTTTTGCACTTGCCGCTATATTGACAGCACTTCCATCTTATTTTGCTGATATAAAGAATTACCCACAAATATGAAGGGGGAACAGACTGTATTTTTATTTTATTTAATCCACCTGCTAGCCTACTTATAAACATAATTGTTATGGTCCTGTCATCCATGTGCCCTCTCCTGGCAGGTTCTTGCCAGTCATGTGTTTGGTTTGATTGTGTGAATAAACACGCCAGTTTGGCTGCATTGACGTTACCTCTGAGTCATATATGAATTGAATTGAATTGAATTGCCTTTTATTAATCCCCAGGTTGGGGAAATTTGAATGTCACACCGACACGAAAACGAGAAGAAGCATACAGAGTATTGAAGTTTACTGTACAAAGAAACCAATCAAATATACAATAATCCTAAAAAACTGTCTGTGCTATATAAATAGCATATGGGTTGTAACCATAACAAGAATCACTGTAATGAATGTCATGGCCCCCGATTTTATTCACAACCCTCAGAATGGCCCTCAGTAAGTTTGGATTTGACACCCCTGCCGTAAGGCCATCGGAAGCGTATTCACCCAGAGGCGTGAAGGAGCTGATATGCTTCCCGAAGGAGGGGGGTAGTGTAACGTGCATGGGTAAGTAGACATGTTGGCCGCTGACAAACGGGTCTGAGCCTTTAGTCGAGCGGTCAGCGATGTCTCCCGTGGTGTGGGCGATACGTGTTCGCCTCCTGGCCGCGGCAGTTGCTGCGGTTGCCCCCCCCCCCCCGAATTCGCTACATTACTGTGCTGTAGTTGCATTTATTATTATTACTGCATTATTATATTTGTGATGTTTTGGGTAAAATATATACTATAGGTAACTAAGACTAACATTTGACCAATTGATGCTAGTTGTGAACTGTACGTAACTGTTCTGACTTGCATACAAATTCGCCTTCGAACAGACTCAAAAATTGAACTCGTTCGTAATCTGGGGACTTTCTGTATTTAATGGCCTCACAGACCTCCGCCATCTGCTATGCTGCTTTTGCCTCTTTCTTAACAGGTACATTATAACGACCTCCTCCACTGTTGACCATGTTTGTTATTGTCAGAAATGTTTGACTCTAAACTGCCCTCTAGTGGATGTATGCTTAATAGCCATGCCAACGTAAAGGACGCGTGGAAGTATGTAGGCAGTGACGCTTACATCGTTTGAAATGGACGTGTTTATTTTTCTATGTAAAGGGAGCATAAGTGAGCCTCAAGACATGAGGTGCTCACGAAGAGAACAACACTGAAAAAGGGGAGCTGCCTTCAGGAGACAGGCTGTCTCCAGACACACTTAGGCTGAGCAGAGTTTATCTTAAAAAGCCATTACTCACTTGGCATACCAGGAATAAATGTAAATGTGAAAATGCCAGCCTGTTTCGGCCTCGTAGATGCTTCCTCTGGGCATGGCAGGTCAGTACAGACCAATTGCAACAATAGTTTATAGTGTAAACGAGAGAAAAAACCAGTAAAGTAAACATGAGAAAATACCAGCTGCTTTCAGTTAACAATCATATACGCGTTCATAACACAATCTTGTATGATAGTTGTTGTATTCTCCTTTCTTTTTTAAATGTGACACCGGTTTTTCTGAATTTTATTGGGTCAAGTTTGTCCCAACTCGATTAGATATGCTATCTTTGCTGAAGTCATATGTTGCTGATTACATATAAGAGACTACTACCTTGCCACAACAAATACATTAAGAGACATTTCTTGTAATGACCCCCTAGTAATAAATAGCCTATTTATAGAATTTATATTGGTGATTAGATCAAGATAGATTTAACCCATCAAGAGCTGCCACTTTGCTTTACACTAAACCGTCATTATATATAGGATCTTTATCCAACGTTTGTTCCCTAAACAGTGTTGAAGTCTGTTTAACAGCAATGTGGAATTTAGACATACTTCTCAAATGGTGTTCCCGGGTCACGTCTACTATTTTATTTGTCTCACTCTAATCGAAATGTAAGCTCTCACATTGCTGCTAATGTAATACCACTCCAATGAATACAAATGAGACGGCACAATATCACACATTGCTTATTATTCTCCTGTTCCTCTGAAAGTGGCCTTTTACTACCAAAGTAAAGCGGAGAGTATGGACACACGATTCCGAATAAAATGATCCCAGATTAAAGTAGCTGTATGTCTTTCTAGATGGAGAAAAGACTATTAAGGGAAGATTCAGCGATTTTCAATCGTATATCTGTCTATCTGAACAGGGATAGCACATGAAAAACACCTGAAGTTGTTAGATCGCATGGGTGCTCCAATCTACTCTACGCGATGATCAACAAACACATCTTCATTCTCAGCTGAGATGCATTTCCGATGGTGGAAATTAATTCCCACAACACGGGCACAGAGGATACAAAGGCTTGCGCGCAATGCATTCTTTTACATGTAGTCACTGTGGAAAAGACTCTCTGAGCAGGAGAACACAGATTTCTCTGTCAAAAGAGTATTTGCTTCTTCAATCAAGTATATTGCTCATCAGTACTGATAGCACATGCACAAAATCATCATCGAAGTACAAAGGCTTTTCGCCTGGGTATACTAACTAGGGCTGGGCGATATGGACCAAAAATTATATCTAGGTATTTTTAGGCTGAATGGCGATACACGATATATATCTCCGTATTTTCTATGAAGTGGGCTAAATGTTCAGTTCTAAGTCAAAGCCACATGTGAGATGTCACAAGCACTTTTATTAAAACAGATCATCCATCCATCCATTATCCAAACCGCTTATCCTGCTCTCAGGGCCGCGGAGATGCTGGAGCCCATCCCAGCAGTCATTGGGGGGCAGAAAGGGAGACACCCTGGACAGGCCGCCAGGCCATCACACAGATCAAAATAAAATGTAAAGACAGGGTTTCCTTCCCAGGTTTAAAATATACAGCTGCACAATATATCAACATGTAAATGAAAAATTATCTAAAATGAATAGCCTATGTTAAATACAAATAGGCCTATCTCCGAGAATGCAAACCACATTCCAAAACGGTCATAATGACCTTTTTTGGATTTTCAAAGTTTAATAACTTTGTGGAAAAAAAAACTTATACAAACCCGCTGCTCTCTGAATTCCCCTAAACTTGCATATATTTGCATTTAAAATGAGTTTTAGATCAATTGCATAGAAAAAGTTACGATAAGCTCTACCTAAAACGACCATGAGCGGTCAAAATGGCCCCTGGTAATTTGCACGTGATCGTGCGCATCATGTCACTTTATGACGTGTTTTGGTCAAGTTGAGCAATTCAACTTCAAATATGAATAATTCAGATTCAGTTCCTAGTGACACATATTTCTGCCCATAGCATAATTTCCTTCGCGAAGTTCATTGCTCTGTCCTAGAAAAAAAAAACTAGCATTCCCCAGTGCAGTGGAATAGTCTAGATTTGATTTTAGATTATTGCCAACATGTCTGGTTACAGACACCGTTTAGATGCACCAAGACTACCACTGAGGCGTTGCAGTATTTACAGGCGTTGGATAGTGGCCATTTTAAATTGTTTGAAAAACAGTATTAAAAGTTTTTTAAATGTTAATTTTGGTGTCAGTTTCTTAACAGACATACATACTAACATATGTCATACATTAATACGTATCTCAATTGGATATTTATCATCACAGAATATAGAGATTAAAAACCGTGGCGGTCAAAATGACCGCCCACGGTCGTTCTTGTACTTTTAAGTTCCGGTCGTTGTTTGGGACTGTTTCAATATTTACTTTCAGTTCTTTTTTTATGTGTCACGTTTTATAGGCCTTGTTACGTTTATTAGATTAGCAATATGTGTTTTCCGTTTTGTTTTTCAGGTAATATTTTCACTTTTCAATTTTGCTATTCAAGTTCGACCGTGTCTCTCTGAAGTTTAAATTGTTTAAAAATAGTATTATAGTTGCTAAAATGTTAATTTTGGTGTCAGTCGTTTCTTAACAGACATACAATATATGCAATGAAGTAATATGTCAATTGGGTATTTATCTGGAAAGAATATAGAGTAAAAAAAACCGACCGTCAATTTGACCGCCCATGGTCGTTTTAGGTAGGAGTGAAATCCCGGTCGTTGTAGTGTTGAGAAACAGGTTATGTATTTTAACGCAACATCAAACTGTATTGATATAAACCGTATTTGTCTCATCCTATACCTTGTTTGAAAATATATCGCTATAATGTAAAAAGTCGTACTGGCCAGCACTAAAACTAACATAACCAATAAGCCCTCTCCTTCAAGTCACAGCATCAACACCGACAATACACCCAGTTCATACAGAAAACATGATCACAATCAGAATAACAAGTTGTAGGCCATCCCTACAATCACAATTGACCGTGTCTGCGGGTGGGAAACTGGATGTGGGTACGGGTCCGGTCGCGGCACTAACACCCCCCCCCCCAATCGGTCGGTCGGTCGGTCGGTCGGGGCACCTGTTCAGGGGGGAGGGGGAACTGGGGGAAATAGCGTGATCCTCCCACGTGTAACGTCCCCCTGGTGAAACTCCTCTCTGTCAGGTGAAAAGAATCTGCTCGCGACTCCGTATGTTGGGGGGGAATAGCGTGATCCTCCCATGTGCTACGTCCCCCTGGCGAAACTCTTCACTGTCAGGTGAAAAGAAGCAGCGGGCGACTCCACATGTATCGGAGGAGGCATAAGGTAGTCTGCAGCCCTCCCTGGCTCGGAATAGGGGTTGGAGCAGCGACCGGGACGGCTCGGAAAATAGGGTGATTGGCCAAGTAAAATTAGGGAGAAAAAGGAGGGGAAATCCCCCCCCCAAAAAAAACATTTTGTTGCCAAAAACAATGAGAGTACGAGGGCTCTGACCCAGTTACTTGGTCCTGACACAATGCGAGTGAGTTACATAATCCTGTACTGACACACTAGGTGCAGGGATAAGAATTTGATTTAACCTCACATACAGAGACGAGAAGAGAAACTATAAGAAATCACACTGCAACATAAACTAGTAGTGCACAGTGAAAGCTCAGGGATTGCTCCAATGCATTAAAAGCCTGCATTGGTCTGTAGAGTGGCTGCTGGTGCCGTCATGCGCTTTTATCCATCTGTGCCGTTTTCTGAAATTCACACTGTACTCCAAATTGTCTCGGGGAAGGCAATAAAGTTTTTAAAGTCGAACTCTTTCTGTTTGTCTCGTTGTCTCTTTATATCTCCTCACAGCTCTTCTTGCCTCCAACTCAATCATTCTATCAGTCATCTACCCCCCCCCCCCCGTCTGTCTGGCTGTCTCTCAGACAGGTTTGTCAACTGCTTTTTCAGCTTGCTTGTTATTCTAAAAGAAAATAACAAAAACTAACAATACAGCTCCCAATCCTGTGTCTCTTCACCTCTCACCCTCTCCACTCTTGTCTCCTCTCTTTTCTCTCACCTTTCTTTCAATCTCCCTCCTCCCTTTCCTGACCTCTCACCTTTCCTCTGCTCGTTCCCTCCCCTTCCCTCCCCTTTCTCTTCTCGCCTTCTCTTTCCTCCTGTAGCTCTAACCAACCTTGACAGCTGAGCTGGAAGGGGAAAGGAGCTCTCTCTCTCTCTCTCTCTCTCTCTCTCTCTCTCTCTCTCTCTCTCTCTCTGACTCGCCTGCTCACTTGCTTACTAGAGTGGCTTCTGCAATGGGGTTTGCTGGGATTTTTCTTCTCCTTTCTTCTCTCAAACACATGCAAAACGTTCAAAGCTATTGAAATGTTTTAAAGTGGGCTATGCTGCATTAGCCCGGTTGAATTAGCTCCATGCCATCACCTTCTGCTAATATACTGTTGTCGTTTTCCCCGAAAAAAAACCCCAAACATGCCAAGTTAAATAAATATTAGCCTGTACTTCAGCCAGTGGCGTCCCCAGAAATTTTTCATAGGGGTGGCCAAATGGGGCCACTGAAAATCTTGGGGTGGCACACCAAAACCAAAAGCCATGACTGAATTTCAGGAATTCTGTTATGCTGTTGTAGTATACTGTATAGGCTAGTTGAAAACTGTCAATATGTGTGTTAAGGAATCGCATACTGAAATACTTTGGTTTCTTTTCTTTTCTTTTTTTTTACAGTTAATGTTACTAAATATCTGAATAGACTAATACCGGTACAGTTAACATTTTGGTTTTAATGTGTTATGTATCTGCATATATTGTAACGTGTTAGACGATTAATTGTTGTATGTATATGTCCAAAAATGAAAAACAAAACAAAAAAGCATAATCCTGGTCAACAATATACATTTTATTATAGCCTACTCACAACCTATTCATATTCCTGCTTTATTAGGCTACATTAATGTCAATACAGCTTTATTCACCCGTTGCTGTGTCTTTTGTAAACAAATATGTTATAGGCTATGTCCAAAAATGAAAAAAAAAAAAAAAACATTATCATAGACAATGTACATTTTACTATAGTCTACTCACAACCTATTCATATCCCTACTTTATTAGGTTACATTCTTTTCGATACAGCTTTATTCACCCATTGCTGTCTTTTTGTAAACAAAACAATTATAGGCTATGTCCAAAAATGAAAAACGAAACAAAAAAACAAAGCTAGAAACAGAAGCTGCTGTCAGAGGCAGACTGTGCACGAGGGAGGGAGTGTGACGCAGTGACGGACGATCAAAAGTGGCTGGCTGCCTGGCTACGCATTTGTTATTTTCTTTGACATTAATTATTATGAAAAATATACATTATTGATTTAAATGAACAGCACCTAATGTAAAATATCAGATAGAAGCATATCATCAGGAGCATATTCTGCATATGCGACTCGTGGCTGGGGGGGCCAGGGATAGTATCAGTGTGGCCGTGGCCACCCCTGGCCACCCTCTGGGGGCGCCACTGACTTCAGCTACTTCTCCATTTTGTAATATCACCACCAATACTTTGCTCTTTTTGATTTTCTTTAAATCAGATAGATCTTTCATGTACAAAGTTGGGATTTCGGTCCCTGTGCAGCTCAGTGGTACTGGCATTAGTGGGGTTTCCATCACGCTAGTTTATGCAAAATTTGACCTTTCAAACAGGAAAAGCCTGAATGGAAACGCCTACTTTTGAAAACTTTTTTTTCCTTCAAAATATCACAAAAAGGTTTACATACTCCCTGGAGGTGGTTTTCGTTTTGTCGAAAGAGTTCATACGCTAAATAGGCGATGCGCATTCGCCAGGTTAAATTGAAACGCGAATGGAATGTGATCACATGATCACATGATCACATGACCAGCTGTTTCTTCGTCTTAACTGGTCCGCGTCTGTCGTGGGTGTTGAAGTATGGACACATGACATAGGACAGGTAAAACTATCTTCACGGTTTTAGTCACCTAAACGGATCTGATGGGAACAAAACGAATTCACAGTTTCGTTTTTGCGACTTTAGAAAAGTTTGCTTAAAATTCGTTTGACAGTTGAATGGAACGGTGCCCACTGTCAGGGGTAGGAATTCAGCTCTCTGTGTAGCTGAAACTGCCAAAATGTATACAGTGCATCCATTATGCTAAAATATGCTCCTTCGTTTTAAAAATGATGCTTGCAAAGTCTTTTGGCAAATAGTTTGATAAATGTTGCATTGACAAAAGAAACAGCCACAGATAGTGTTTTAAAGAGAGGGGGTGAATTTGTCGGAGAGAGCACTGTCATTTGAGAGGTGCTCTGACCTGTGATATGCAAGTACAGGTCACGCCATTGAAATACTTAATATTTGAGAAACTTAGTGGCTTGTAATGTCTTATGACAGGTTAAGTACCATAGAGGTCATTAATAAATAATTTGTTAATTTCCTGCTGAATATCTCGGTTTACTGAGGTGCTGACGTTTGCCCCAGAAATAAAAATTTGCCATACAAAGTGCCTCTAAAAGACTCAGCACGTAGTGTGATGAAAATGCTTGTGACTTGGAAATGTTCCAGGAGAATAAAACTGCTCATTTTCCTTCAATTTGTGTTAAACGTGATGGAAGAAAAAAGTTAGAGTGACCTTCATTGATTAGACGATGTTGAGAAGCTGTCGTGATTGCAAAAATGGCAGCCACTGATTGAAGGCTTATGACGTGAGAAGAGAACCGGAGAGAAGAGGAGTGGGAGGACGGAGGAGAGGAGAGGTGAGGGAGGAGTATGAGAGCATTTGCTACAGCTTTCAGTTTTTGGCTGTCTCTAAGTTTGTCTATTCACCTACATCTTGCAGCCTGGCTCTATATGCAATAGAAATAAAATGAGAGATATGATATGATTTGATCTATGGTATGATATGATTTGAGAAAGAGAAGGAGAGTTATAGCACTTGACAGCAATCACTAAATGGTCTCTGATGGGAACTGAGGCTGAAGGGACTTAGGTACTCTCTCTCTCACTCTCTCTTGCGGAAGTGCGAGTGAGGACGGAGTAGCAGCGTGTTGCTTTGGTATAAACGACTTTCTAAAACGTGCCTTCCCCCCCCCCCCATCCGTCTTGTCCTTTTTTGTTGTCTTTTAGTTAGTTTTTTTCGGTGACAGGTCTAAGTGGAGTTTCTTCTTTTTTTTTCGGTAGCGGTGCTACCGCCCTCAACGGGGCAATATGGCCGCTGTGGGAGGTGGATGGACGGCGTTTCAAAAGTTGACACGCCGGCACGCGATTAAAGTGGCTCGGGTGGTCAAATGCTCGGTGGAGGAGTGCTGCCTGCGGTAGGCGAACATGTGGGATATGGAAGCATACAATCAGCATCCAGAATGAACAGTGCAGTAGTTCTGTTTCTTGATAGTATTGTTAAAGCCAACCAGGTGGTGAACAGTGGTGTGGTGATAAGGGACACGTTGACTCCCAATCTGCCGCTGGCTAATCCTGCCACGAGAATCACCATTTCTAATGTTCCCCCGTTCATGAGTAATGCCGCTTTGGAGAAGGAGCTTGCAAGATACGGACAGCTAGTGTCCCCGATAAAAACGGTCTCTTCGGTTTGCAAGTCTCCTCACTTGAGACACGTTGTGTCCCATAGGAGACAAGGTTTCATGATTTATAGAGACAGTGCGGAGGATTTGGATCCGAAACTTAAGTTCAGGATCGATGAGTTTGACTACATTGTGTTCATTACTTCCGGCATGATGAAATGTTTTGGCTGTGGGTCTGAGGGGCATCTAATCAGGTCTTGTCCCGACAGGAGTGAGGGTAGGTCTGATCCTCAAGGATCTCCCGATGCCGCCAGGAGCGGCGCATCTCCGGCTGAAGACGGCGCTGCCGAGTCGGCACAGGGCAGACAGGAGGCTGGGGAGCGAGGGGCAGGAGAAATAGACCAGGTGGTGAAACAGACAGAGACCGAGGCTGGAGAACACAAGGAAAACGGGCGGACTGAGCAGGCAGGAGAGGAAGGTGGGCAGGTTGAGCAGGTTAAAAAAGGTGATCACAATGAGAAGGTGACAGAACTTGAACAGGTGGAAGCTGATGAAAATGAAAACGGTGAGAACGGGAGGGTAGGAAATTGGCTGGGCGAGATATGAATTGTGGTCAGAAGAAGCAAATGCAGCAGACTGCTATTAGAGTGGCAGAGTCTGTACTTGAGGAAAAGGGAGGGATGCTGTTGGATGATGAAATACAATTAAAAAAGTCTATTAAAAGGAAGCCCACAGAGGGTAGACAGGATGATTTAAATGCAAAGAGGGTTTCAAAACATAAAAAGACACCCTCTTCTTCACCTGAGGAGGACACAGAAGAAAGTGACTGAGTTAGTTTCCACCCCTCGTACACAGGTGAACACTGAACGGAGCTATGCTTTCCTGAAAATCAGGAAGTTTTTACAGGTCACCAAGGGGTTGAGGGCGGTCAAGGTGGAAAATTACTTTCCAGACTTGCAGCTTTTTGTTGACTCAGTCAGACGTTTTATGAAGTAAACACATTTACTGACCAGGAAATCTTTAGACTGAAAAAAACTGGTACAGAAAGTGAAATTGCAACTCCTTGATGATGCTTGAGACGAATTTGGTCGACGAGTGTGTTGCACTGGGCGATCTTCCTCTTACTGCTGCTGGAGGAGCCACTGATTCGTGGAGCCAGGCTGGATGTCCATGACCGGTGCCCTCCAGGACTTTCCCAGAAACTGGTTTCCACCACGAACATCACCCTACAGAGCAGAGCTTTTACACAGAAATGGCCTTTTTTCCAGAACTGAGGGTGGTATTGTGCATAGTGGGATTGATGAAGATGTTTTTTTTTTTTTTTATTTGTGTAATGAGGGAAAGTCCTGGCTGCATTATTGGGTTTGTTTCATTTTATTTCTTTGGTTTGTAGATTGTGTGAACTTAACATCCATTGCACGTTGTCCATCTTCGGAGAGAGATCTCTCCTCTGTTGCTCTCCCTGAGGTTTCTTCCTATTTATTCTCCCTGTTAAAGGTTTTTTTTTAAGGGAGTTGTTCCTCATCCGAAGCAAGGGTCTAAGGACAGGATGTTGTGTTGGGCTATTTTATTTGGAATTTCTGCTTTTGCAAATACCTGTTTTAGACTACTCAATGGTCCTTTTTTCCTGACACTTTTTTTTGTATGAGCTGGATGATAAAGAGATGATTGTGTTTGCGTATTAGCTGTTGGACTGTAATGTATTCAGAATAACTACCTTTTTAAAATCAAATCTCTCTCTCTCTCTCTCTCTCTCTCTCTCTCTGTCTCTCTCTCTGTCTCTCTCTCTCTGTCTGTCTGTCTGTCTGTCTGTCTGTCTCTCTCTCTCTCTGTCTCTCTATCGCGCTCTCTGGCGGAAGTGCGAAGTGAGCGTGCTGAGCTGACGTATGAGAGTGGTTGTGAATCTTTTTTGCTATCTTTATTTTTCCTTGTGGGTTACTGGTTTGGTGTGTCTATATATAGGGAGGTTTTAAGAGTGTGTGTGTGTGTGTGTGTGTGTGTGTGTGTGTGTGTGTGTGTGTGTGTGTGTGTGTGTGTGTGTGTGTGTGTGTATTTGCGGTCGGCCAGCGTTTGCTGGTCGAGGTGCTAAACGCCGGTATGGAGTTTACTAAACTCACCAGAGAACACGGCTTTAAAGTGTCGCCTGGTTGTCCTTGTTGGGTGGAGGACTGTGCTTTGGCAGTCGGAGGGGTTGTGGGTCACAGCAGCATTAAATCTGCTGCTAGAATGAACGGCGCTGTGGTGGTTTTTGTCGATACTGTAGACAAAGCAAACAAAGTGGTTGAAGCAGGCGTTGTTGTTAATGACAGTTTCGTGTCTGTATCGCCGATCACCACACCATTGACAAGAGTCACCATTTAAAACATTCCGCCATTTATTTCCGATGATTTTTTTTGACGAGAGCTGTGGAGGTATGGAAAAGTATGTTCATCGGTCAGGAACCTGTCGTTTGGCTGCAAATCACCGCTGGTGCGACATTTAGTTTCACACAGACGACAGGTTCAAATGATCTTGAATAAAAAAAGACGAAGAACTGGATGTGGCTTTTAGGGCAAAGGTAGATGATTTTGATTTTGTGGTTTTTGTAAACTCTGGGACCTTGAAGTGTTTTGGCTGTGGAGGAGAGGGCAATTTGGTTCGGGCATGTCCTGAGAAATACTCCTCTGATGACAAAATGCAGAGTGAAGAAGCGAGAGGAAACAGAGTAAAACCAGGCAGAACAGTGAAGAGACAACAGAAAAGGGACAGAGTCCAGATGACACTGACAAAACTGAACCACCCAAACAGAGTGAAAAGTCTAAATAGAAAAACATAAATGATGAAAAAGAGGCACAAAGTGAACAGGCAGTGGCATCAAACACTACAGGTAGAGCTGCAGAAGGCGTAGTGTTGAGTAGCAATGAGGATTTGGTGGAGGAGGAAAAGTCTGTAAGGTTCCTGTACTAAAGAGAAAGCAGGTAGCTAAAACGAGTGGCTCTCAAGCCAAAAATGAAGCAATAACAAGGGAGAGAGGCAGGCAGCAGGAGGAACAACTGTCTGAGGTTGAGTTGAGTATGGCAGAAGAGGAGGAGGAAGGGGGCTGTGGTATAGACAGCCAGGTACCTGTACTAAAGAGAAAGCAGCAAGAGGTACAAATGTCTGAAGATGAGTTTAAGGCGGAAGAATGTGGTGTAGACAGCCAGACACACTACCTCCCAGTTGTCAGGTGCAGCAAAGCAAGAGTACTATGATGCACGCCAAATTAAGAAATTCTTGCAACAGACAAAAAAAGAAAAAATTGAGAAATGTCCAAATTGAGGACTTTTTTTGCAAATAAAGAATTGTTTGTGTATTCTGATGAGAAAAAAAGAAGAAAGGGGCTACACTGATCAAGAGATGTACAGGTTAAGGAAAATGGATCTGAAAATCAAATAATACAGCATGAAGAGTCAGTAGCAGTATAAGACAAATTATTTCTCGTTCTGGTTAATGTACTTTTATCATATGTTTTTTCATCAGAGTCAATGGCCAACTTCAAAGTCTCTACACTTGATCTAAATGGAGCAAGAGACGTGAGAAAGAGAGCATGTCTTTTTGAAATTGTAAAACTGAAGCTCAGTGATGTCATGTTTGTCTAGGAAACACAGTGATATCAGGAATGACACTGACTGGAAGGAGTGGGATGGTGAAGTTGACTTAAGTCATTTGAGTAAATCTAGCGGAGGAGTGGCGCTCCTCTTTTCTAAGAACTTTTTACAACAATCTTATGTGGTAGAGGAAATAGTGAGAGGTATATTGATGGTAGTTAGAGCCAAATATCAGTCTTTTACTTTGGTTTTTGTAAATGTATATGCTCCAAATGCAGGGCTTGACAGAGTTATGTTTTTAACTGACCTCAGTGTGGTTTTAAATCAGTGTGGACCCGAAGAGGTTTTATTTCTGGGAGGGGATTTTTAACTGCACAGAAAATGATAATATAGACAGAAATCATATTGAACCTCATGCTGCCTCCAGACATGCAATCAAACAGTTGATAGTAACTCATTGTTTGGTTGATGTGTGGAGATAGATCCATGAGGAAGTTAGACGGTACACCTGGGTTCATAATAGAGAAACATCTTTTATTATGGCACGATTAGATCTTTTGTATTCTTTTAGGCATAATTTTAGTATTTTTAAAGAATGTAGGATTATCCATAGGTTTTTCAGATCACTCAATGGTGACATGCAATGTTTTTATTGCAAAAGCAAAACAAAAGTGTGCTTATTGGCATTTTGACACTGCTCTGTAGATGCACATTTTAAAGAAACTTTTTTTTTGTGTGGAATATTTTCAAAACTAGGGAAAGGGAGTTTACGTCATTGAAGCAGTGGTGGGATTATGGGAAGGTACAGATTAAGCAGCTTTGTCAACAGTACACTCTCAATGTCTCTTGTGAAATTACCAAATCTATGAGGGATCTAGAGATTGAAATAGTGGAGCTGCAGAATTCTGCAGGGTCCGAAGGAAACTGAGGTTGTGTTGAAGACCTCAAGTCTAAAAAAAAAAAAAAACCTTGCTGGCTGACTTGCTGGGCATTAAGGCACAGGGAGCATTGGTCCGGTCTCGCTTTCAGAGTGCCGCTCTGATGGACTCACCTTCAAAGTTTCTCTTCAGCCTAGAAAAGAAGAATGCACAAAGCAGTTTCATCCATGCTCTGAAATCAACAACAGAACACCTGCTGACTAAGGCCAGTGAGATCCAGAAGAGAGCTGTGGATTTTTACTCTTTTCTGTACAGCGGTGAGTACACTGAGGATGAAGGGGCATTTGATTCCTTCTGCAGTGGGCTGCTCAGTATCTCAGAGGTGACTAACAAGGAGTTGGAGGGTCCTCTGACTACAGAGGAGCTGTCTACAGCGCTGCAGACCATGCAAGGGGGGAAGGCCCCTGGGATTGATGGACTCCCATCGGAGTTCTACAAGGCTTTTTGGACCGAACTGTGTGACAACATCACTGAAGTCTTCACTGAATGCTTTAATGACTCATTTTTGCTCCAGAGCCGCAGGAGAGCCATTCTGATGTTGTTGCCGAACAAAGGTAACCTACAAGATATAAAGAACTGGCATCCAGTCTCTCTTCTGTGTGCAGATTACAAGCTGCTTTCCAGAGTCCTGTCCAACAGACTGAAGAAGGTGATGGATCAGGTCATCCATCAGACCCAAATTTACCATTGTTGACAATGTGTCACTAATTCGGGATGTTTTGGAAGTCTCTGGTTCATTGGGCTTTGATGCTGGTCTGGTTTCGTTGGATCAGGAAAACACTTTTGACCAGGTTGAGCACCAATACCTTTGGAAAGTGTTAGAAAGGTTTGGCCTCAGCCCTGGACTTATTGCCAAGATTAGGGTTTTGTACAAAGATATTGAGAGTGTACTGAAAATGAATGGTGTTTTGTGTAAACCTTTCAAAGCATGTTTAAAACGAATTGTTTTATCTGTGTATGCAGACGATACAGTTGTCACTGTAAAAAAAAAAAAAAATCAAGATGACTTAATTTTGATAGGAAAATTTGTGAGAAGTTTTGGGAATCTCTCAGTCGCTGAAGTAAATTGGGCAAAAAGTGAAGCCTTAGCGGTCGGAAAGTGGTCTGCAGATCTCCGTCAGCTGCCAGGAGGGCTAAATTGGAAGAGGGGAGGATTCAAGTACCTAGGAGTGTTTCTAGGTGATGACCAGACTGTTGAGAAAAACTGGGAGGGGGTGGTGGAAAAGGTGGAGGGGAGATTACAAAAGTGGAGATGGCTGTTGCCACAGATGTCTTACAGAGGAAGAGTTTTAATTGTTAATAATTTGATAGCCTCCACCCTCTGGCACAAGCTAACCTGTTTGGAACCCCCTGTCAGATTGCTCAAAAAAAAAGGTACAGTCTATTCTGGTGAACTTTTTTTGGGATAAACTGCACTGGGTACCACAGTGTGTGCTATACCTACCAAAAGAGGCGAAAGGGCAGGGTTTAGTGCATCTAAAGAGCCCAGTAGCAGCTTTTAGATTACAGTTCATACAGCATTACTTCACAGGGATTGATGATGTGCTGTGGAGACCTCACATGAGCATTATTTTAAAGAAGGTACAGGGTGTGAGTTTAGATGCCTCTTTGTTCTTAACAGACTGTGTTTTTAAGAGTGTGCATGACCTGCCACCTTTTTATCAAGGGTTATTTAAATCCTGGACTCTGTTTAAGTGGTGCAGACTGGAGCCTACAGCATCTCTGTTTTGGCTCCTGGAAGAGCTTCTAATCCATGGGGCCAGGCTGGACGTTCAGGATGACAGCAAACCAGGTCTCAAGTCCGAAGCTTCTTGACACTGCTGGGCTTGTGGTCAAACTGATATACTAGAGACATTCTGAATGCATGGCTTAAAAGAATCACCAGTGAGGAACTGGACATGCTGCAGGACTGTCATTGGGACAGAGACGCCTGATAATGGAGATCCTCTCCTGGAGTTGAGTCTCCAAATGGACCAGACTGGACTAACGGGACCTTTGCTGGTCTCAAATTTGGCTACTAAAATGGACCTTTACATGTTAGATGGAAAGATCTTGTAAAAGTGTTGTGTTGTAGCCATGAACAAAAGAATGCTGAATGAGAAAAAGGACACTGTATGGAGAACAAAGCTAAAATGGCAGATAATTGTAGGCCAGTGTGGAGGGTGCTATATAAAGCCCCATTGAACAAAGGTCAGGTGACTTGCAGTGGAGGATCCTACAGGGAGCACGGGCAGTTAAGTTTCATTTTTTAAGATCAACCCAACTGTTTCTGTTAAGTGTCCTTTCTGTCAGTCGCCAGAGACAATTTTTCATTGTTACATGGAAAGTGAAAGACTTCAGATGCTTTTTGAAGCTCTACAAATCATATTCTCACACTGTAGTGAAAAATGTAATGAAGCTGTTTTTATCTTTGGTGCTGGGTACAAGAGAAAGGATGCAGAAAAGGGGCAACGTTTAAATTTTGTAGTGGGACAAGCTAAGTTTTCAGTTTATAGAAGCAGGAAAAGTCGAATTAATAATGGTTCAGAGGAAGATTTATTTATTTTGTTCATTGCAAGGGTGAAGGCAAGAGTCCGAGTGGATTTCAGTTTCTTTACCCGAATGAACAACTTGGAGGAATTTATTGCGTAGTGGTGTTTCACTACAGCCATTTGCTCAGTCAGTGAGGGGCAATTGGTATTTAATTCTGTTTTTGCACATTTTTTTGGACCCTTTGGGAGTATGTGACTTGAACTACTTAAAAAAATACCTTTTTGGATATTTTAATGTAAAGGAGTTGCTTATGTTGATGTTGTGAAATGGATATGTTATTGTTGAAGTTTTGTTTTATGTAAAATAAAGAGTTGTTTAAGATTAAAAAAAATCTCACTCTCTCCCTGTCTCTCTCTCTCACTCACTCACTCTGACTCTCACTCACACACACACACACACACACACACACACACATTCACACAATGATCTAAGAGTCCACGATTAGTCTGTATTCGTGGCAGAGCTCTGTTAAGCTGCATAGAACATCTGTGGTTTCCTCTGACAGGGTAACACACAGCAGCACAGGGAGCTATCGTACATGTACCACTTCTCACTGCATGCTTGCTGTACTTTGGCTAAAATGCGTGTTCATCCTAAGGAGGAATTTGTTGCAAAAAAAAAAGGTGTTTCACTCTCTTCTCATGTGCCAGAAGTTAAAGGAGTTACCTGGTAACTAGATTTGTGCAACTCACCCTCTGGGGCCGATTCAATTCATGTCTCTATACATGACCAATAATGCATCCAGATACATTTTAAGCAGCAAAAAAATGAACATGATTCGATTCAGCCCTTTCTCTATACAATATGATACGATGTGATATGATGTAATTCAATACAGTGCGATGCAATAGTGCCGACATTTCCATTTCAGTTCAACAAAAGCTACACTTTGTGACTAGTTGCAAGAAGGAATCCTCACAGGTATGCATCTACTCAATCCAAGACAAGGATGGTGTTAACAAGCTATTTGGAATCTCATCTGTTGGCAGTAAAACATGAAAATCAGTGCAACTCTAAATAATCCTTTCAACAGCCCACTGTGTATTAACAATGCATCTCTGCAATTAGAAACTCCACATTAACAACAATGTGAAAAAACATGTACGTTTATTCTTGTTTTATTTTTTTTATCTATTTATTTTTAACTTTTTTTTTTAGCTTTTTCTCCCCAGTTGCACGTGGTTAATTACCCCACTCTTCCGAGCCATCCCGCTCGCTGCTTCACCCCCTCTGCCAATCCAGGGAGGGCTGCAGACTACCACATGCCTCCTCCGATACATGTGGAGTCGCCAGCCACTTCTTTTTCACCTGACAGTGTGGAGTTTCACCAGGGGAACGTAGCGCATAGGAGGATCACGCTATTCCCCCCAGTTCCCCCTCCCCCCCGAACAGGTGTCCCGACCGATCAGTGTAGGTGCTAGTGCAGCGACCAAGACGCATACCCACATACAGCCTCCCCCCTGCAGACACGGTCAATTGTGTCTGTAGGGATGCTCGGCCAAGCCGGAAGTACCATGGGAATTCCAACCGGCAATCCCTGTGTCGATAAGGCAACCCAGATAGCAAATTGCTGTGGCCCAAACTCCTCCCACACCGACACTTTCATCCAGCCCACATACCGCGTTTAATGATGGCACTTGGGCGGTCCGCTCCTTTTTGCCAGATCTGAGCCAGAACCAAGCCATAGCAATGCTGCATGTGCCGCATATTTGCCAAAGGTGGCCCATGTTTGTTTTGTGATATTTGGGCCATATTCATCATTTACCACACGGGCCACTTCAGGGTCACATCCAGATAACATGTTGCCGAGAGAACCGAATTTTTGCAAAATAAGGCCCACATTTGATTTGGCATATTTGGGCCATATTTGCTATTATACATGTGGGCCACTTCAGGCTCACATCCATTTTGTCAGGGCCAGAAGAAGGCCATCATTGCCTGAAGTGGCCCACATCCAGATGCTATCTGGGAATGGAATTCTTGTTTTACTTTTATTTTAATTTTTATATGCAGACAAACTTTCTCCATGACTATCCCACAGTGAGCCTATGACTTTGCTCAGAGTGGGTCGCTACCTGTATATTTCACTGCTTTTGCAGATTATCACACTTTTGTCAGGTTTTTCCATCATTCTGGTTAAACCCAAAGTTAGTCCACGATTGCGATCTTGTGGTTCACCACTCGTTCAACTCGAAGTTGAGAAAGTGGTCTACGTTGAAGATCACCGAGCGAGAAGACCATGCACTCTAAGCTTGTGGGTTAACAGTGGTTATGTGGAGGGGTGCCATCTTTGGCTGAATAATGTCAACAATGAGCTGAAAGTGAAGACAATGCCTGTCTATGGTTAAGGAAAGATTCAAGTTTTAGGTTATTGTCATTTTCATTATGTACCTGCGCACATAAGCAAATACGGAATGCCATTTCTCCCAGCCCACAGCAGTGTAACATAAAAGATAAAAATACACATCCAAAAATTCCCTAAAAACGATGCCACTAAAAACATAAAAAGAGAGGGAACAAAACAAAAAAAGCACAAACCATTAACAACACAGTCCATTCAAGTGCAACACAGTCCATTAAAGTGTCGTTTGGGTTTAAATTAAACCTGTAGACTGTATGGTGATGATTCTCACTGTGATCGACAGTACTTTCACATTACACAGAGTCACGCAACTCATCGAAAATATCTCTTAATGCAGCTTTTGCTTTTCCAACCCATGACAGAGATGCTTTAGAGGGCTGGATCAAAATTTAATGTATGTTGGTGATGATGAAGATGATAGAAACTATATATTCCCCTCTATCAAAATGCATGTTTTTCAAATGAATTGTGAGCTTTTTTTAGGGTCGGGGGGGGGGGATTTGAATCCTGCATTATCCATTATCTGGTATAACTAATAGTATAATGAGGTTCGTCTTTTGGAGTTTAGTTTTTTTGCATTTTACCCATAACCTATTGCTCTGAGCTCGTTTTGATTTTTATCATTCACTTTTTATGTCAGAATGTATTTCTGATGGTAATCATGTCAAATTAAGAGGTCAGTTGTTTAACCTTGTAATCATTAAACAAAGTAGTTCATGTTTCTAGTTATGCTGTTCGTTTAGAATAACTATAGTTTTAATTTTCAATTTATCTTTAGCTTTTGGACCACTGACCTTCATTTCTACCCGTGCTAATTAATTCTGAGTGTTAATTACACTGAACACTTTAGACTGTCCCGGTGAAAGAAGGTTGACTTGTATGACAAATCTCTTTAGTGAAATGGGGTACGCATAGCCCTGTTGAGCGTCATAGATTAAAATGGAGTATTAGAACTTGCGTACGAGCCCAGTGGTTGGCAATCAGTTTATGCATAGCATCTGGTCCCTATCAGCATGAGAAGCTTTCAGGATACCTTGCTGAAGGCAATGGCTAGTATACTATTATCCTGACCGCTATTATCCTTCATACCTTTATACCACCCTCTTTCCAGAGAGTTCAGCCTTTTTCCTCAAGATAGAGGTCCAGGCTCCCACGGGCCAAATGCAGATCACAAAAGAACTTTCCTTCACATTCAATAAAAATGCTAGCTTTACTCATTACTTCAACTCTGTGTCAAGCACCTCTGCGCTTTGTGTGAACCCTACTGTATTTGTTTCCATTTCCTTCTTCAGTTTTGTTCGGTTTTTACAGCGTCACTGGTTTCATTGTTTTAAATTTATTGATTTCGGCCCATTGTGTGTGTAGTTTTGTCATGCTGTAAGCCACATGTCCAGTGTGGGACAATGTAATACTGTACTGAATAAAATAGTGAACCATAACACAAAGGACTTTTGTGCCTTATGGGAGTTGTCAGCACGGTTAGAGCAAGTTTTTCGATTTGTGAGATTCCTTGACTGAAACTACTAATTGAATTAACTAAGTTTTCCGATGGCAGAGGTAGGACAATGAAGGCAAGCAGGATGACTCGTTCTACTGAGCCGTCAGCAGGTTGTTGTCGGTGACATTTCATAGCAGTTTGTCCTATTGGTTGTATACTGTCTTCCAGCTACCTGGCTAATAAAACACAACATTTAGTGCACAGACATCAGCTTCAGTAGAGGCAAATTATATTAAATAAATTCTCTTATTACATATGCATGTGCACTATTCAACATATACAGTGCATACTGCACACAGCACAGCTATGAGTTTCAGAAAAGCAATTTTAAGCCATTAACAAAACACACTGGGTAGAAGACAGGTACATGCAAAATCTGCACATAGGCACACACACATGAAAGCTCAGGAACACTGTTCAACACACCCATGGATACAAGCATTGATATCACACACAGGGACTTATGCACACACACTCCTACATGCACGCATGCACACACACACACACACAGACACACACACACACACACACACACACACACACACACACACACACACACACACACACACACACACACACTGGTAGCCTGGGGGTAGTGTTGATGTTTTATTAATCATACTTCCATTGTAGATTCACATGCTGAGGTTCTCTCTGCTGTGCTTTCATCAGCTGAAGACACAGAGCCAAGAGAATTCCCTCCTTCAACAACTGACAGAATATACAGACACACACATACAAACACTCACATCTTTCCCGATACACACCTGTAAAAGAACACTCTTTGAATGGAGGAGCTGGGTACAATTCCTCATGTCAAAGAGGTTTCAACCTGCTGAAGCATTCTTCAGCAAGCAACCAAATCCTACCAGAGCTCTTTGGGCTTCTCTTTAGTTATGCAGTTGACCATCACCTCTGACCTGCCTAATGCAGCAAGAGAGAGAGAGAGAGGGGGAGGGAGAGAGAGAGAGAGCAAGAGCGAGAACAGTGTATTTTACTACATGCGTTACAGCAGTATCACATTGCTAAAGTACTGTACATGTCTGTTGCAGTGAAGTTGCTAAATGTTTGGCAATGCAGCCAAATCACATCCTTCACAAGAAGACTTGAAAAGCTGGCACCATAGTTTTCTCTAAGATGTAATTCATTATAACCAGCTACACTACACAATTATTGTCATGGCTGTGGTGTCTACAAGGATAGAACTATAAATGTATTGCTTTTTAGACAGACAGACGGACAGACAGACAGAAACCTTGAGGAAAGAGTATAGTATTGGAGGTCCTGATACTGGACCATGGCTTTTCTCACTTTGTCTCTGTCTACTCGCACATACATAGGCTACACCTCTTTTACATATACATAATAATAATGATAATAATAATAATAGTAGTAGTAATAATTTTATTTATATAGCACCTTTCTAAAACAATGTTACAAAGTGCTTCACAAAAAAACAAAAACAAAAAAAACAGATAAAACCAGACAAGGCAGGAATAAGAGTACGATCAAATAAGAGTACAATTCAAAACAGTAAAAACAAATATCAAACATTTGTAAAAGATTTCATAAAAAGAAAAGTTTTAAGATGAGATTCAACACACATACATGTCCATAACACACAGCATAGTGAGATAGAAAATAATATACACTGTTAGATGCATTGATGCAGGATCAATTAACTGATAGATTGAGACAGAGTGATTGTGTATTGTATGTCTGACACGGCCCTTATAATTATATGTAGGGTCTTGTGTGCCGTATATCATGTTGGTTATGTAATACCGTGCTACGACTGGCATCATTCTGTGCTCTAAGGTCATCAAGACCTTTACATGCAATATGCATTTTTTTCCTGAAGTGAAGCAACACTAGAGGTGAGGCCAAGTGCTTGCTACAGTCTAATTACAGCCAGAAGATATCGACCACTTACTCGCTGAGAAGAATAAAGGGACCGGTGCTAATCTGTATGCTTGTGCTTCTTGTTGTTCTAACTTTGATTGTTGTGCTTTTGTATTGATTTTTTCAAATGTTGATGTTTTAAGGAAGCATGGTGGCGCAGTGGTTAGCGTGGTCGCCTCACAACAAGGAGATCTTGGGTTTGAGCCCTGGGGTAGTCCAACCTTGGGGGTCGTCCCAGGTCGTCCTCTGTGTGGAGTTTGCATGTTCTCCCTGTGTCTGCGGGGGTTTCCTCCGGGTTCTCCAGTTTCCTCCCACAGTCCAAAGACATGTAGATCAGGTGAATTGGCAGTACTTAATTGTCCCAATCTGTGTATGTGTGTGTGTGTGTGTGTGTGTGTGTGTGTGTGTGTGTGTGTGTGTGTGTGTGTGTGTGTGCTGGCCCTGTGATGGACTGGCAGCCTGTCCAGGGTGTCTTCCCACCTGCTGCCCAATGACTGATGAGATAGGCTCCAGCATCCCCACGACCCTAAGAGCAGGATAAGCAGTTTGGATAATGGATGGATGGATGGATGTTTCAAGGAGCTTCTCTTTTAATCCAAAAAGACTAAACTAAAGGAAACTAAAGAAAACCAAACTAAGGGAACTAAACTTATGTAAACTGTTAGCCTTTTGTCTTTAATCTCTGGTGTAGACGTTTTTGGGCTAAAAACAGTTATGAAGCGATAAAACCTTTAGCTAATCCTTTTTTGATTCCATAATTCTCTCTGTTTTTATCAAAAGCAAGCCCGACCAGCTAGCCCTGCCAACAGTCAGAATGAGGCCAGGGACAATGAGGGGAGGAGGAGGCTCGGAGACAACTAGAGAAGGAGACAGAGGAGCTTGAAGAGAAAGTAGAAAAATAGCAATCCTTCCTCCATTGCCAACTTCTCTTCAGTAGTACAATATCCCCTAATTTCTAACTGTTAATAACAGGATAAAACTGCAGTTATTCTGAGTATCTATCAGATGTGACTATACATTGTTATGTACATGAGGAGCAGGGCTGGTTTGAACAAGATCCCGGTGCTCAGCCACCCTTCCCTGAATAAATAAAGATGAAATCGATCTTTGGTAAAATCATACTGACCTTTTGGGATCACAGTCATTCATACTGACAGCCAGGCAAAATTACAGCCATTCATCTTATCGCACTTCATGATGGAGCTTGACACAATGCTTGTCAGAGAGGCATTCCCGTAGCTCCCTGTCATATCGCTGGGCACAAAAAGGGGCTGAAGCGAGTGACCAGACCCAACACATCATCTTCCAAATTTAATAGTGAGCTGTCTTGGCTGTAAATGTAAATAGTTAGCTGTAGTGTATATTTAATCTTATGGTGGTTTTATGTATCAGTATCACAAACAATCTCATGATTCAAAATTAAACAGTCAAATAAAATTCACTTTCCTGTCACCTTCTTGGATGGACTCCTATATAAATGCATTAATTGGTTGGTGGAGCTAACTTAAAGATTTATTCTAGACATTATCTATGACTGATGGAGCTAATTTCGGGATTGTTGCTAGACATCACCTCTGATCGGTGGAGCTGACTTAAGGCTAATTACTATGGTACTCAGAATGCCACTGATGCAACAGGAAGAAGCTAAATTGTGAGGATTCGGAAATAGTAGTCAAAACTATTTCATATACAAAACCATGGACACTGATGGAAAATGGGCAAAGTATAAGGCTGTTTCAGAATTGGGCTTTCCTGCTCATCAGCTGATCACGGACATTCCTACCAGGTGGGGCTCTCTGCAAAAAATGATTGAAAGGGTCATAGAGCAAGAGAAAGCTCTCACAGGTCCTCGTGCCGACAAGAAAATGACATCTGGTCCTAACTTGGCAGGACTTGGACGTTCTGGAGTCCATGAGTAAAGCATTGAATCCTCTCATGGAGTTTACAGATGCCTTGTCTGGGGAGCAGAACACAAGTGTTTCCTACTTGAAACCTGTCCTCCATCTTTTCAATAACCAGGTACTCAAGCCTCATGATGATGACACTCAGCTCACTAAGACCATCAAAGAAAGCATTCTAAACTACTTAAATGAGAAGTATGATAACCAGACCACCATGGAGCTGCTTGATATGGCTTCTCTTGTTGACTCTTGGTTCAAAACTACATATATTGAAGACGAGAGGGTGGACTACATGAAGGCAAGAGCTAATGCAGAACTGGAGAGCCTGGTGGCTGAACAGGCAGCATTAGTAGAGGCAGTCCCCCTTCCATTAGCTGCAGATATTCCTGCTAGGATGCAAAAGAAGACTTTGAGCAGCTACTTTAAAAAAGCAGCAAAGCAAAGGCAAACGGCCCCTCAGTCAAGCATAGGGTGCACTGAGAAGGAGCTCAACCCCTATCTCCAAACCATGGAGGCTGGTCCAGAGACAAACCCACTGGAATGGTGGAGACAGCATGAGGCACATTTCCCACTAGTGGCGAAGCTAGCAAAGAAATTGTTGTGCATTCCTGCCATCAATGATCAGAGTGGGTGTTCAGTACAAGTGGAAACATTGTGAGACGTCAGAGATCATCACTTGAACCAGAAAGACTTGACCAGCTTGTATTCCTGGCTCTCGACCTGTAAAACTAACACCCTGAGATTTGATAACACAAGGCAAAAATTTTGAAGCATTGTTGCCAAATATCTATTTTGTTCGCAGCACTGTGGTTGTTTTCATATATTGCTATACTTCAAACTTGAAAGAACGTTTTGTTTACTTGTTATACTTTGTATATTCACATATTTATGTATAATTGTTTTTACATGATGATGCTGGTTGCATGGCTTTGGTCCTGGACTGTTCCGGTGGCGTCTGGACACTGTTTGGCATCCTGCACATCATATTCTTCATAAGTTTTATAAGTCCATTATAATTCTGTTTATCCTCTTTCGATGTTGTATTGTGTAAATTTTGTAGACACAACATCCATTGCACGTTGTCCATCTTGGGAGAGAGATCCCTCTGTTGCTCTCCCTGAGGTTTCTTCCTTTGTTTTGGATGAAGATAGTATGTGTTGTTAAGTTCAAGGTGGGTCAGAGCAAAGTGCAGGGAAGTGGCAATGGCATCCTCAGTAGACCTTTTGGGACGGTAGGCGAACTGATGTGGGTCGAATGTGGGGGGGATAATGTTTTTGATGTGAGCCAGAACCAGTCTCTCAAAGCACTTCATGGCAATGGGGGTAAGTGCTATGGGTCCGTAGTCCTTCAGACATGTGGATGTTGGTTTATTGGGGACAGGAATGATAGAGGTGGTCTTAAAGCATGCCGGGACTATGGATTGGGACATTGAGAGGTTAAATATAGTTGTGAAGACCTCAGCCAGCTGATGGCACATTCCCGGAGGACCCGACCCGAATGCCGTCTGGTCCGGCAGCTTTCTGTGCATTCACTCTGTGCAGTGATTCTCTGACCTCTGCGATCGATAGAGTGAGCACCAGGTTTTCTGGGTGGCTGGGGATTTTTGTGGCTGGGTCAGTATTGTCCTTGTCGAAGCGGGCATAGACATGATTTAGTTTGTCTGGCAGGGAGGCATCATGGACAGTGGGACCGCTACTGGAGCTTTTGTAGTCTGTGATAGACCGAATGCCTTGCCACATCCGCCGTTCAAATGCTCATGTTCAAATGCTTGGACTCTGAATATAAAAGTTAAAATATTTCTTCCTGGGCGTCCATGTAGCATAGCGGTCTATTCCGTTGCCTACCAATACGGGGATCGCTGGGTCAAATCCCCGTGTTACCACCGGCTTTTTCGGGCGTCCCTACAGACACAATTGACCGTATCTGAGGGTGGGAAGCCAGATGTGGGTATGTCCTGGTCGCTGCACTAGTGCCTCCTCTGGTCGGACGGGGCACCTGTTTGGTGGAATAGCACGATCCTCCTATGCGCTACGTCCCCCTGGGGAAACCCCTCACTGTCAGGTGAAAAGAAGCGGCTGGTGACTCCATGTGTTGGAGGAGACGTGGTAGTCTGCAGCCCTCCGTAGAAAGGCAGAGGGGTTGGAGCAGCGACCAGGATGGCTCGGAAGAGTGGGGTAATTGGCCAAGTACAATTGGGGAGAAAAAGGGGGATATATATATATATATATATATATATATATATATATATATATATATATATATATATATATATATATATATATATATATTGTGGCAGGATGAGGAAAAACACAGCAGACGAAGGCGAGTTTGATGTTTATTCCTCAACTCCAAAAACCAACTGCAGCAGGAACAACCCTGCACCGGCGAGCCTGGGAACGTAAACCACGCCCCCAGCTCACAGTCCTGCTGGGTGAGAGGCATAGCCCCTAGTGTCCACCACTATATATATATATATATATATATATATATATATATATATATATATATATATATAAACACAGATACAGGGGAAAAAAAGTTTTAATACATTGCAGTACAGGCCTGTTTCGTGCGTCACGCATTCATCAGCTGCTAATATATATATATATATTTATTCCTCAAATAGTGTCCCGTGAACCCTCTCGCTCTCACTGTAATATTAGGTAGTGTTAGGTCTGTGCACAGGGAGGTTGTTTATTCTCTTAAAACTCACTAATAAAACATCTGTGACATTTTCAGATTTTCAAAACATTTGAGTTCAGTCAGTATTCAGATGGCATGTTTCCCCCTGCTTCAAAATCTCTCCTTTACGTTGAACTGGTGGTGAAGATGTCGAAATAGCATTTAGCTAATAGGCTCACGCTAAAAGAAAATTCCATGTGCGCTAACCTATCCGGGCTACTGGGTAGCTTATGCCCCTTTTCTACTACATGGTACCAGCTCAACTCGACTCGAATTTTTCGTTTTCCATTATTGGAAAGTACTGGCATTTTGGTAACTGTTACCACTTTTCTGGTACTACCTTTGTCGAGGTTCCAAAAAAACAAAAACAAAACTGGAGCTGGTACCAAAATCAATGTAGACCTGCTACACTGATTGTATTGTTACGGTGATTGAAAATG
Source organism: Lampris megalopsis (assembly GCA_022114975.2). Taxonomy (NCBI): domain Eukaryota; kingdom Metazoa; phylum Chordata; class Actinopteri; order Lampriformes; family Lampridae; genus Lampris; species Lampris megalopsis. Next base: position 15,256,869 of record JAJHIY020000424.1, read on the forward strand.
ACACTCGTCGAGTCGAGTTGCATCAGTCTGGAGTATTTTTACAGTGGTTAGATTAGATGGGCTGGAAAATCAGGGAAAAGTTTGTTGCAGTAGTCTAACTAAAAGATGGCTAGAGCCTGGACCAGGAGCTAGTTAGCATGTACTTTCGGGTATCAGTGTTTTGGGATTTTATATGGCGCAAAGCGGCAAGAATGGCAAAACGCTATAATGTGGTAGGAAAATGAATGCTGGTGATTGATTGTCACCCCAAGGTCGTTTGTCAAACTGGATGGCATGATTGTTGATGTACCAAGCCCGACTGATATGTTCCAAGTTGAGCTGAAGATGCACATAAATTAGAGAGGCAAGCAGCAACCCTCGCTAACACCACGGTGTCTTCTGTTGAAAAAGAAAGGTACACTTTGGTGTCATTTGGCATAGGAATTGTAGGAAAAGCCATGTGCAGAAATGACTGGGCAAAGTGTGGTAGTAAAGAGTGCAAAAAACAGTGAGCCAAGTACTGAGCCTTGAGGCACACCTGGTGTAACCTGCTAGAAGGTGGACAACTGGCCCTTCCATGATGCATGGTATATTGCTCAGCTCTACACCTATGTTTTGGTAATTCAGATTCATTCATATGTAAACAATGGAATAAGCATATGTTGTAAAAAAAATTACCCCGATTATGTTAGTATTTGACTGTTTTGCTTATGATTATGCTATAATCATGTATACCTTTATCTACTGAAATAAATTCAAGTGAGCTTTGAAGTTGCAATAAAAAGGCAACATTTCTTGCATAACCTATTTTAACATAATTTAATGTCACCGTTTTAACACCTTAGATGTAAATAGAAGTGTTAAGACGGGTGACCTTTATGTATCTGGTCATGCAGAAATATGCTTTTTAGTGAGCCACATTACAAGCTCTGTCAGGTCCAGCTTTCTGAGGAGAGAAGATTTGTAAAAAGGATGACACAACTTCCATGCTATTGTAGCAGGAGTGAAAAGTACCCGCATGTTGGTACGTTGAAGTTCATCAAAATGTTGTGTTGTTTTTCCCAAGGGAGTGATGTTCTAGTGACCTTTAATTGCATAGACGTTTTGTGTAGTCCTGGCGCCCCCTTGTGGTGTGGGTTCACACTGGTTGTAATAACAAAATGTCACTCGTGCTTTTTCCGGCGATTAGGGGCGGGGGGGGGTGCGCCGGTGTGCGGGAGGATAAGGAAGTCAGTTTGGAGAAATGCGTTGGCTTTGTTGAAAAAATAATGCCAAAAGTTTCAAGTAACGTTCACATCAATTCCTGGACTGTCAACTCAACATTCTGCGACGGGATGATGTTTGCCTGTTTCGTGAGCAGCAGAAGAATCCAACCCTGAGTTTTGTGTAATGCTAGCTAATTAAGTAGCATAGTAAGCTATATAGTGCATTTATTAATAGAGTGAATGGACAATAGGCCACCCATTAGCTAACAAAGCTAACCAAGAGGAATCATGCAACATTTTCAATGAGGAAACGCTGAGGAAAACTAGACAGCACTCTGAGTTACCGGGCCGCTCAGAGTTCCTCTGGCCACGTTGGAATAAAGGACGCTGCAGGAGGCTCGTCTCTCTTATTCCGCGAGGGTTCCATCAGCACGCACGGATTTTGACACCCCGCTCCATAGACGCTGACTGACGGACGCAATAAAAACACGTGTATGAACCCACACAGCCTGATGAGTCATTTGCTGCTGCACAACACGCAGACCAAAGACGAGGGGCTACACTGTGGCTGTATATATAATGTCTTAAAAATATACTAAGTAATTTCCATAAATTATGAATGCATGGTGTGTCATCTTTACGCACTGCATTCAGTATATTCGTAGGACAATGTGAGAGTCAAACGGGATCAAAAATTCAAAATGATTTTCCACTGATCAAAACACAAAAGGATCCAGATTTGTTCTAACAGACAAAAATTGATATCCTACTGATTACTAAAAAAATAAGGGGTAAATTGGCCTGATTCTTCTTCCTGATTCCTCCACGATTCTACTCCAAGCTTAAACAACTTAAGTTTGAATGTAAACAAAACCAACTTGGTGGCAATAGCAACAGAGAAATAAGTCAAGAGTCATGTTCTGACCAACAACATCAGCTGTACAAGTGCACAGTGCAGTGTAAATCCTAGTCCACTGAGCCTTGATGGGACATTCACTTTCAGTCTAGGCTACATGTTGTAATTTCCCTCCAGAGGTAGTGATTATGAAAAGTGATTGTGAGTGCCAAGGTTTTACAGTCCCCTCTACTCTGCATTGGGAAAAGAATGCTGTGTGGGCACAATGCAATCATCTCTTATTCATTCTCTTAAAATCCTTTATGGAAAACAGCTCTGGCAAAGATTAGAGCCATCATTCTTTTATGAGCCTGGCTTCTGTGGAGGGTTTAATGTACAGAAATAATGTATGGCTTCCCTGAAGCTAACAACAACAATGCTCTAAACAGGGTCTGCTGGTTTGACGTGTCAGACAACTGTGAATTGATATGAGCTGTGATGATATGAGCAAATGATACTGAGAGATAACATCTGGAATTATGTAAGGTAGCAGTGAAGCTAAAAGAATATTTGACCAATATGGCCCACACTCATAAGCTAAATGATATAATACTTACACTGTGACTAAGATACTACTGACCAAAATAGACCATTTAAATCAGAATTTGAAATATGTATATATATAAAAAACATTAACCCTGTGGGCGTCCAGGTGGCGTGGCCGTCTATGCCGTTGCCTACCAACACAGGGATTGTTGGTTCGAATCCGAGTGTCACCTCCGGCTTAGTCGTGTGTCCCTACAGACATAATTGGCCGTGTCTGTGGGTGGGAAGCCGGATATGGGTATGTGTCTTGGTCGCTGCACTAGCGCCTCCTCTGGTCGGTCAGGGCGCCTGTTTGGGGGGGGGGGTAGCGTGTTCCTCCCACGCGCTACATGCCCCTGGCGAAACTCCTCACTGTTAGGTGAAAAGAAGCAGCTGGCGACTCCACGTGGTAGTCTGCAGCCCTCCTCGGATTGGCAGAGGAGGTGGAGCAGTGACCGGGACGGCTCGGAAGAGTGGGGTAAATGGTCAAGTACAATTGGGTAGAAAAATGTGGTGGGGGGGGGATTGACCCTAGTATTATTGCCATACATTATCTACACATCGGCAGTGTTAGTTCATTGCTCGACCCATTGAACCAAAGCAGTGTCCAATGCATCTATTGGGAAGAATAACCGCCCCTTTCCAATATTCAGATAGGATCAAACTGTCCCCTAGGACAGAGGAGGCGCTAGTGCAGCGACCAGGACACATACCCACATCCGGCTTCCCACTCGGAGACACGGCCAATGTGTCTGTAAGGACACCCGACCAAGCCGGAGGTGATACAAGGATTCGAACCGGCGATCCCCGTGTTGGTAGGCAACGGTATAAACCACTACGCTAGCCAGATACCCAAGTGCAATTTGTCAAATTGATATGTGTACCTCAAACTGTTGTTTACTCTCCAGATTAATTATGAATTGTAATGTTAAAAATATTAGTAGTTGTTAGTAATTAGTATTAGTATTGAGTAGAAGCTAAACATTTATTGACATGCTACAGTACCAGACTAGAGAAAAAAAAAGTTAAATGTATTTATGTTTATTGGAATATAACATTTTCTTACACACACACACACACACACACACACACACACACACACACACACACACACACACACACACACACACACGAGTTAGTTTAGAGACCCGCACTTATTTTGACAGGCTGTTACGAAGTTACGATGTCACGAAGTCTATCAGACATTCACACGCATTACGTTTTTTTTTTTTTGTCGGGCTTCAGAGAGGCTTACATTTAGAATAACATTCGGGCTAAACTCAAAACGTCCGGGGGCTTAAGCCCCGGTAAAATGACCTGGCGACGCCGATGGCGAAGTTTATGTAAACGCCCTGAATGCAGATTTGCAGCGCGGCTACTTTAGGCTAGGTGGGTGAGGAGGCAGATTTCTCTTCAACTACAGTGAGATCCGGTCCCTGTGAGCTTCTGAACTGCTGAAGTGCCTTTGAGCTATAAATAATCCCCTCCACCTTTTGGGAAGCTTCTCTCTATAACTGTCGCTGCACTCAGGCAGGCAATTGGAGGAAATCAAGAGAATCCAGAATTTCTCCCAATTAAATTTTTTTTTTTTTTAACAAAACCATGTTGAATGGCTTCGTCGCCAGCAACCCAAAGGTTTTATGATAGGGTGTCTTGACGAGCTCCAGACAGCTTTGCGTGCTGTACGTCGGCCTAATTGGTTTCCAGCTGTGAATGATATTGTAGCGAATTCGGGGGACAACGCAACCACAGGAACTGCCGCCGGGAAGCGAACCCGTATCGCCCGCACCGCAGGAGGCATCACTAACCGCTCGACTAAAGAGTCAGACCCGCGAGCCAGCGGCCAGCGTGTCTTCTTATCCATGCACGTTACACTACCCCCCTCCTTCGGGAAGCGCGTCCCCGCGCTTAAGCATATCAGCTCCTTCACGCCTCAGGGCGCACACGCTTCCGATGGCCTTACGGTCGCTCCATCCCACTTCTGACACCAATGTAGCGAATTCGGGGGGCAGTCCGGGAGACCGTCGCAACCGGGGCGCGAACTCGTGTCTCCCACTCCGCAAGCGACAACGTTAACCAGTCGACTAAAGGGTCCGACCCGCGAGCCAGCGGCCAGCGTGTCTTCTTATCCATGCATGTTACAATATGAGCATCAATAGTTAAATGTACAGAACATGGCTATCTTCATCCTCAACTCCCTAATGTGTCCCTCTAGACCAGTGTTTCTCAACCGGGGGTCCGCGGACCCCTAGTGGTCCGTGGTGTAATTGCAAGGGGTCCGTGAAAATAAAATATCTTTAAAAAAAAGATCCTGTGACATTTATAGAAATAGGATTATTTTACTCAAATGTGACTGAGACCTTTATCTACCTAAACTATAAAGGGTAACAGGACTTTTTTCTCTAATTACATCTGTTTCACAAGTGTAATTTATTGTATTTTAATAAGAGATCTCGCTCCCGTTTGCATTGTTAAGAGTTACTGCATAAAAATTCTGTTGTTACATATATCTGAAAGTTACTGAATACATATTCTGTTTTGTTACATATACCTGAAAGTTACTGCGTAAGAATTCTGTTTTGTTAACTATATCTAAGTTACAACTGAAAGCTCTTATTTTTGCCCCAAAGAGTGAATAAATGCTATAATGCAATTTAAAATTCAGTTTCTACTGTTTCTACAAATTGCAACCCCCCTCCCCCAAGATCAGGTGGAGGGGTCCTCAGGGTAGATCAAAAATACGCAGGGGGTCCAGGACCCCAAAAAGGTTGAGAACCACTGCTCTAGACTGATGCTGCTGTGAAGGCGACGGTAATCACGGCGGAATCGGATCGGAGAGATCGCACGCAACGGGCTACTCGGCTGCACGCGGACAGCGCCCGCATTCCCGGCACGCCGCCTGCGGATTAGAGCGTTTGATCTCTGCTCGTGTGCCAGCACAGATAAACCGAGACGTCTTGCGCGCGCGCGTGTGCGCGCGTGTGTGTGTGTCAGGTTTCTGCCAGATCAGCGAATTTCACGGCAGGCTAATTACTGTGGCTTAGTGGAGCCAGGGAGGGCTCCTGCGTTGCTGAGCAGCATGCCAGCCTGGCAGAGACGATGGAGAAATGGTTGGCCGTCTTACGTTAACCTTGGCTCTCTCTTTCCCTCCGCTGGTACAACAGAGGTACTGAGTGATACAGCAGCGAAACGAGCTGTTGCTGCTGTTACTGTTAGTAATGCTACCCATCGACACAGCAGCAGCAGCTACTACCTGCACCGGTTTTACCTCTGCCAATAGTTACTACCACGTTTATTAATGCTAACCGATGCTTAACTCCTATGCGTATAGCTGCGACTATAGCCGCAGGCCTACTGGAGTCACTCACTGTTGTCCTGCATGTTTCCATTGCGAGAAGAAAGGCCCTAGCCTGCTGTATGCTTAAGGCGGGCTATAAGTAAGAAATAGTTCTCACTTGAGATGAACTTCAGTGCCATTTATCAAAGTACGTTACTCGTTTCCGTGTCTTTCGAGCAAACAAGTAACCAAGCACGTGGATAATCCAGATGTGTGGCATTTTTCGGCCAGCTGCACTCCTGCGTAGGTCCTGCTGCTGCGCCTCTCTCCCAGTCCCGAGACGCGTATGATAGACCCAGGGTCATGGTCGTTGTCATTTTTTTTTCGTTTCTAAGTGTCCTTGTTTCATTTTTGGTGGTTGTCCAATATGCTGAAGAGGGGGGCCGGTGGCGACTATAAACAAAACAAAAAACCCCTGCTGTTCTTATTATCCCACAGATCATCCAAAGGACGGAGTGACTGGTAAGCGGGTCTTGATAATAAAGGTTGCCTTTGCAGGTGGAGAACCTGGACCCCCCTTGCAGATTAACTCTGTCGAGGACACATTGGCATGCAAATCCCGTGTTGTGTGCCAAGCCTGCCGACAGCGCATGTTTAAAAAAAAATCCTGATGTGTCAGTCACATTCTAGCCTATCCTATCATTTTACGCACGAGGGATAAAGAATAACACATCAGTGGAAACACAGAATTTTGTTTTTCAAGAGATCGAATTAAACACCGTAAATACCCACACGAGCCGGTTTGGACGTTTATGCGTAATGTTTGACCTCCATTGTCGCGTCCCATGAAAGACATTTAAGACGGTATCAGCATATACACTGGGGGGGGGGGGCTTGCCATTTTCCCCGTCCAAGTAGGATTTTTACTTTTCCAACTTGAGAGGGGAAATACATTTATAAAACAAAACAAACAAACACGACAATGCCGCATACAGCAGCCTGTTCGCGGCCCACATCTGTCTGCATGTCAGCCTGAGCAGCTCCCCTTCCACAGACAGACAGACAGGCAGACAGACAGGCAGACAGACAGGCAGACAGACAGGCGAGGCAACGGCGACGACCTCCGATTCCGCACAAACACTGAAGCAAAGCCATCTCTCCCTCCCTCGCATTTTCTTTCCCCCCTTTCTCCCTCTCCGTTTCTCGGTCCCTTTGCGCCTCCTCGTAGGCATCTCCCGTCTCATGTAACCCCCGCCTTCTCTCTCTCTCTCTCTCTCTCTCTCTCTCCTCTCTCTCTCTCTCTCTCTCTCTCTCTCTCTCTCTCTCTCTCTCTCTCTCTGTCTCTGTCTCTGTCTCTGTCTCTCCTCTCTCTCGCTCTCTGTCTCTGTCTCTGTCTCTCTCTCTCCTCTCTCTCTGTCTCTGTCTCTCTCTCTCTGTCTCTGTCTCTGTCTCTGTCTCTCTCTCTCTCTCTCTCTCTCTCTCTCTCTCTCTCTCGCTCTCTGTCTGTCTCTGTCTCTCTCTCTCCTCTCTCTCTCTCTCTCTCTCTCGCTCTCGCTCTCTGTCTCTGTCTCTCTCTCTCTCTCTCTCTCTCTCTCTCTCTCTCTCTCTCTCTCTCTCTCTCTCTCTCTCTCCTCCTCTACCAATCTGCTTTCTTTGGTGACTCTCAGGTTGCCTCCACATTTTGTGCGGTATCTCTCGTCTCCCGGCATCTAAAACGAAGTGGAACGTGAATGAAGCGCATGGTGTGTGTGTGTGTTTTCTTTTTTTTGAACAGTGATCGGTAGTAAGCCTCTCTCAGTCCCCTTGTGGCTCGTCTCTCACCCCGGGAGAGAGAGAGGGGAGGGAGGCGGGTAGTAGCAGTTGCGTTTTTTTGGGGGCTGGTATGTTACAACTATGGATGTTTGGTGGCGATAGAGAGAGAAAAAAACCCAGCAAGTGCGACAACTATTAACAAGCGGATGGTAGATGACAGCAGTAGGGGTGTGAGCTACTGGTGGGGACCCGTACCGGACCGCCGTACATGGGATTACTGCTTTAATTACCGTCTCCCCTTCGTCTCCCGCGACAAAAGGAAATATGCCACCAAGCTTCTCCTGTCATCCAGTGTTGTTTTTGAGTTGCGTGGTCGGCTTCTGCTGCGGCACAAGTTTCCCAAGTAACATCAACATAGGTGAGTGTTTTGCTGTATACCGCAGGGAGGCACCGACCCCCAAGGAGGCATGGGTATTTATTTGTGGGAGATTTACAATAAAATAATGGATTACAGCACTCGCGTCGTGTAGCCTATTCACGTTTCAAACTTGAACGAGGCTCTCACTATTAACATGAATCAGAGCGAGAGAGAGAGAGAGGCATAGAGAGAGAGAGAGAGAGAGCCCCGCGCACCGGATTGATGTTTTCCAGTGATTTACACCGCAACGATTAAACAAAGCGGGTCTTAGTCAGACATGGGTACGCGGTACAACATAACGCTGGCGCCGCGCACATGATCGCCGATCACGTTCACGTACATTAGTAGATTCGGGTTACGATCTGATTTATCAAAAACAGTGTCATTTAACCGCACTTTTTAATAGATCCCCAGCATGCACCCCCCCCACCCCGCCGCCGCCGCGTAAACAGGGCGTTTGACTGCGCATAAGTTGAACTGCCTCTTGCATCAAGATACAATGTATCGTCTGACGATCCACACACGCAACTCCCCCACTGTTTACCCCCACACACAAACCCCTGACCACAAAACCGCCACATCTCACAGACAGCGTTGGACAATAACGCTATCGCATAATACGAAACGTGGGCCCCAAAATCTCAACACTGACTTGAGAAACCAAGCCATGTTTCAACGTCATTCTGACTTCAAAGTTTTTTTTTAAACCACATCAAAAGCCTCGGTGCCTTTTGCTGATTGTATTCATAATCCCATCGCAGCCCGTGGTTTCTTCCTCAGCACCAACCGCTGTGTGTGTGTGTGTGTGTGTGTGTGTGTGTGTGTGTGTGTGTGTGTGTGTGTGTGTGTGTGTGTGTGTGTGTGTGTGTCCGTGCGTGTGTGTGCGTGCGTTTGTGTTGCTTTGACAGGCGGCCTGTTCCCGACCGGATCTCACGAGTATGAGGTGTTCCGGTTCGCCCTCGCGCGCCACCAGGACATCCCCAAGCTTGTGCCACAGGTGGACATGGTGGACACGAGCAGCAGCTTCGCTATGACGTATGCCTGTAAGTCTCTTTGATCTTCCCGCCAATCCCGCAGTACAGTCTTTTTTTCGGGGGGGGGGTGGCTAATTCAAATTTAGCCCACGGAGTTGGACTGCTATGCGTGATACGTATCATTTTTGCATTTAATAAAATTCAGACATTGAAGCTAAAAGACTTTTGTGTTGTCCAAAATGAGCCAATTTCCCCTGTTTAACCAGCCAAAATATGAATATGGATCTCAAAATGACGACAGGTTAATTGTGAAAAGTGGCTGGAAGAGTAGATTTAACCAGAGAGGTAAAAATCGATCAGTGTTTGGCAGTTGGCTGGGAAAAACTGTTTTTCTTTAATCTCCGAAAAGGACATTGGAGATATTGGGTTTACGACATAAGCAACAGGCAACTTAACTGATTTTGCTCTTTTTCAGGCTGTTGCAAGAGAGTCTGGCGGTGGAGTGAGGACACCTCCAACTCCTACCACCCCCACCTCCTCCCACTTTCAGTCGTCGGGATTAGGTTAGGGTTATGCTGGGATCAGACTACAAGAATTCAGCCCGAGTTTGACACGATTTTGTCATCGCTGAGTTTCCAACATTGGGCCCGATTATGAACGTCGTGAACGACGAAAGGGCATCTTTACCTTGAGAAGTGTGACATAATCGAAGAACAGCGATGTGGCGTCTGGGACGTCCCATGACACCCCAACGAAAAGTCTAGCATGTCAGATTTTTTTGTATTTTCCTGCCTTGTCTGACAACTCGTAAAGCGTGTTCCTTGACATTGACCAATAGGATGACAGAGTGTTCTCTGGTCCACATATGTAAACACTGAAAAGAGAAAGAGGGATGCTGCTGTTGCTGCTTCAGGTCGCACAACAAAACCGAATAAAAGTTTGTTGAGCAGTGGCAAAAATGCCCCTGCAGGCCTCTTTGACGTTTCCTCGAGGGAGGACCATGACAGAGTCAAAAAAGATAAATGTTGGCAAGAAATAGCGGAGGCTCTTCAGCAACCCGGTGAGTAGCTGGTTAAACTATGCTAGGTTATCATTCCACAGTAGCACTAGCCGCAACAGCGTCCACAATCGTTTTTTCTTTTCTTTTCGCAACATAAGACCGCCAGCATCGTACATAGCAGTTCTGTCACCATGATGGACAATTTCTGGACCATCCTCCCCGACGACCTGTGAACTCGCAAGATCGTGAAAGGCAGCATACGATGATTGGTCGGGGTCATACTTGTGGTGTTGCCAGTCTCCCGGCTAAGACACGGCAAGAATTTATTGCACTATGATTGCCTAATCTGATATGATGACCATCGTCAAAGACAAAAACATCGTGTAGTCTGATCCCGGCATTAGGGTAGGGTGGTGAGTATGAAGCTTTGGGTGGTGGGGAGGTGTTGGAGGACATGGGGAGGAGTTGGAGGTGTCCTCAGTCTGCTGCCAGACCTCACTTGGCTGTTGCCTGCTAGTGCCCTTTTCCCCTGCCAATCACAGCTGAACAACCGCAGCTAGCCACCAAATTATTGTATAAGGGTGCCTAGGGGCCACAGTGCACTGACATGCTATGTCAAGTCAAGTCCCAACACTGAGGTTCATGTTTCATTCCGGATTTTGCCTCCGCCTTGGTGGGCTGTCATTAGCCTAATCTCCACAGCAGGATCCTTTTCCGTAACTATGAACTTTTATGCGTTTTTTTTTTTTTTGGGAAGTGTGGCTGATTTTAGATCCTATGTAGTTACTCTTCTACAGCCCAAGGAAATATAGGGGAGGAGTTTGTGCAACAAACAGCACTGGTTGACAACATTAATGCTTAAAAATGAGTCGCTTGTGGAAAATCAGATGTGCAAAATTGACAAATGGTCCAACCAAGGGGTGCAAGCCCTACTGAGCATTTATCCAGACGTCAAACTCGATGTCCTCCATATTGCTTGTGTTGATTGTAGTTTCAGCGTGGGCTGAAATGACATCTGTCACATACTTGTAATTTACAAAATTTTCACAATTTTTGTAGTACTGTGGGAAAGCATGCTTATGAGAACTAGTCCTTCAAAAGGTTTCTGAACCTTGGCTGACAACCGTCTCGGGGATATGTGTCCCACCATTGAACTTAGGGACCCCAGTAGGTGGCCTGGCACTAAATTTGAATGTAACTGGAGGTAGATTGTACTAAAGTGAAAAAATAACTTAATATTCAACTAATTTTGGCTAGAATAGCTTAGCTAACTACATTATAGATATTCTGTCAGGTGATGGGACCATTACAGACTATAACAAAGTTAGTTTACTCCATAGGCTACCACACTAAAAATTAATAAATTTTCAATACCACATTCGCAGTAAGCAACTATTAAAACTACACCGTGCAAGTTTGATGTTGTGTCTTGTTGGGTGAGAGCAATACCTCTGCAGGGGTATACAGTAAACAAAGGCTTGCTGCTTAAATATCTACTTTTTGTCTACCACCATGTTTTAACTTGAGTTATTATAAGTTTATACTGACTGAATTGCATGTACTGGGAATCCAATACATCATATAGTTTTGCTTCGAGCCTGGCATTTTTGCATATCACACATGGTCTCGTAATATTGTCATTGAAAAACACAGAGGGCTCTTGCACACTGCAGAAGGACAGGTGCCAATCTTGCATCTTCAGTCATTTTGAATAAGTTCATACAGGGTGGTAAACAAAAAAAGAAGACGTTTTAGCATCATGCCTCTGTTATTGTTTGCCACAGCAGCTTTGAAATATATACTGAAAGTACCAAAGAAGTACTACTTGAAGAAAACAAGTGCCACTAATGTGCCAAACCTGCAAAGTGTTGCTTTAAACTTACCTGACAGAAGGAGAGCAATATTAATTGCTCATGCCATCATCTTCACACTCAACTGGTCACCGGTGTGTGTTTGTGAGTCAAATGATCTCAAATTTCCTCTTTGTTTAGCCGTCATTAGTGATCTATTCAAATAATCCCCATCTTATAAGTATCCTTCAGTATACCGAAGGTCCTGTGCATTCTTTATGAAGAAAAGGAAACTATCAGTTATAACTTGTGATATTTGGCCATATTATATAGGTATAATTATATTGGACGATAACAAAATGACAAGAGAGAGCAAAGTCATTTAAGGTTTGGACATTGTTTAGGAACATCCTTTTTTCTCCCTTTTTTACACTTTTGAGCTAATTGAACTGTTGGTATGTCCCGGAGAATGATAGAAGTGATTGCGCTGTTAATAAACTCAACAAAAAAGAGACTGCATTACATGGCCGCTTTGAAGGAGAAAATTTCTGTTTCTCTTTTCCGGGGGAAACCGTACATCATGATTGCCCGCTTCCCATCCCGATTTTCCATCACAGAATATTATGTAAGTGATACAGTCCAATAAACCCAGTAAATTAGGACCCGAGGAGAAAGGCTATAATGGTTGTTTAAAACTATGTTTTACACCAGTATAGCAATAAAGAGGAGGGTCCTATAATCCAGTAACAACTAAGAGAAATCAGTGTAAATAAACTGCATGGAAGGGCTGCTAACCAGAGCTGTTATACTTTGACTCCCAATCTTTCCCTGTTAAACAGAAAAGGTTTTCAAACGGCTTCTTTACTGATAGTTGAATGTTCCAAACCAAAGATGAATAATCCAAATGTCCAATAAAAGTCCAAATGTCCAATGTAAAGTCCAACATTAATCCAAAAGAAATTATCCATCTGAACCGGAGGGGAAAAAAAAGAGTCAATCTTACTGGATCCCGGTGGTCTGGAGGTGAATCAAACAAAGTCCCCTGAGGTAGATGAATCCAAAGAAAATGTTGCCCCCCGCCCCCCCAGAGGTAGCATAGCTGTCTATTCCGTTGCCTACCAACACGGGGACCGTCGGTTCGAATCCCTGTGTTACCTCCGGCTTGGTTGGGTATCCGTACAGACAACATTGGCCGTGTCTGCGAGTGGGAAGCCAGATGTGGGTATGTTTCCTAGTTGTTGCGCTAGCGCCTCCTCCGGTCGGTCGGGACGCCTGTTCGGGGGGGGGACTGGGGGGAATAGCATGCTCCTCCCATGCGCTACGTCCCCCTGGCGAAACTCTTCACTGTCAGGTGAAAAGAAGCGGCTGGTGACTCCACATGTATCGGAGGAGGCATGTGGTAGTCTGCAGCTCTCCCCGGCTCGGCAGAGGGGGTGCAGCAGCGACCAGGACAACTCAGAAGAGTGGGGTAATTGGTCAAGCACAGTTGGGGAGATAAAAAGCAAAAAAGAAAATGTCCCAAAAAGGTTGAACAAACCTTGGCTGGTTCAAGCCTTCTCAGTTGGAGGAAAAAAATGGCCATTCAACTGTAATACCTATCGCTAGTAGAGTAGCTAACAATGTACTATCTTGTTTTCTGCTCAACTGGGCCTAAAAACTGATAAATTTTCCAGTTCCCGAACCATTTCCTCCATGTGCTCTCAAAAACATGGCTTCGTGTAGTGCACTGTCTCTACTGCCATCCATGGCCTATTTATCACCTCACACAGGAAATGGCTCAAACACAGCACAGAAATCCCTCTGACCGAATGAGATGTCACTCCATGGAAATCTTACCTGAAACAATAAGGTGATCTGAGCATATCCCAGTCTGACACTGGAGATTTACAACTTTCTTACAATTATTGTCACTTTGAGGATGTAAAACGTGAACCAGAGAGCAAATTTGTCATTCATACCTACCAGTTTGAACCTTATTTTTGTACTCTGATGAAATTTCTGCAGAAGAAAATTGGAATAGCCTACCAGGATAGACTTGGGAATGTAGACCGTTCATATTCTTTGGTATTATTTGAAAAGATTTCAACAAATCATTTAGATTCTTTGAAACGTTTTATGAAGATATTTTTGGAAAATGTTACACTTGTGCATATCATACATTTAAATATGCAATAAAAACAAAAAAGGGTCAAGGTAGTGGGGGGAGGGGCAGGTTCTGCCTCTGTCTGGGGCAGGAGATTGACTGAGCAATGGCTGTGCTGCTACTCAGGAGCAATTGCAATCGTGTGATAAACATTTTGATGCAAAACACTGCCAAGTCTGTCTGTCCAAGTGAATGTGTGACAGCTGAAATTCAACTGGCAGCCAGAATTTTTAATTACTGACTGTAATAAGGTTTGTTGTCAAGGACTAGGGGTTGACTGATTATCAGCCTGGCTGATTATCAGATCCGATATTCAGCATTTTTACCATTATTGCAATCGTTATTTATTTTCTCCGATAGCTGATAAAATAAATTAATTTAAGAATGTGCTACTTTGGCTCTGATGCAGCCGCTTTTCTCTGTCTGTAGTCACCATTCTGGGGTCTCGAGCAATGTCCCACCCACACCATTGTCTGATTAGGTACTTGTCACGAGTAATAGCCTATCAACACTGCACGCTAGTGTGCCATAGACGGGCACAGAGGAGAGCAGATGTAGACTGGAACAGCTCCTGTGAACGAGCAGAGCTGTATTTCGAAGGTAAGGCATCAGATATTGCCGAAGTTGCAATAAACATCACAATCCTCTATGCTGAAGTTGCAAAAACACCACAATCTTTTGATCTATTTCTATGATTACAAGCATACTCATCTTCCCTTTACACCACTGAAAATGCCCGAATAATGCACTTTGTTGCAGTGATATACAGTTAACTATAATGAGGTAATAGAATTTAGCTGGATCTTCAAGTAACATTGGTGCCAGTGCAACAGGAACTTATTGTAGCGACCATATTGTGAGCATTACTCGCCCGTATGAGTTGGTGTTTTACATGTTATAGGTAGCCAATGGTCATAATAGCATATGATGATGAGTCTCGTAGAGCTAACTTGAATACAATAGCAAACTTCAACAAGTTCATTTGTTGATGTAAGATAATGCTGAAAAGTTATCTTTTAATTAAACATATGCTTAAAGGCATTTCAACAAAGTTTTGTGTTGGAGTTTGTGTTATTCTAAATTTTGACGCAAAGATTTTAATTTTTACTGCAAATGAATATCAGTTCCAAATATCGGTTATCAGTCCCCTTGATCACTAATCAGTATCATCGGCCCTGAAAAATAAATGTCGATCGACCCCTTTCGAGTACTTCTGAAACACACACACACACACACACACACACACACACACACACACACACACACACACACACACACACACACACACACACACACACACACACACACAGACACACACACACACACACACACACACACACACACACACACACCTTAAATGCTCAGTCACTGATTCTGATCTCTGCATTTGCCGCTATTCGTGTCCAGAGGATGTTTAATTCCAGTTGCACTGCAACAGATAGAAATAGCTGTTAGATCAATTTCCAATGGAGAAACAAGCCAATTAAATGTTTTGTGGGGAATTAGCAAAATTCTGCTGTTTCTGGGTTTTTTTTGGGGGGGGGGGCTTTTTGGGGGGCTTTTACCATTGCATATAAAATTAACTTGGGTGCCGGTGGGCTGATGCTTCAATACTGAGAGGCATGCACAAATTACGCAGTGGTAGTAATTTTAAATGAAAAGTTTTCTGTAAAAATAATATTGAGAATTAACAAGTAACTGCTTGCTAATTCTATATTATTATATACTATATTAATATAAAAGCACTTATTTTAAGCATAATAATTCCATTTGTAACAAAGCTAGAAAATCCAACGTAGCACCCATTCACTTTGACATTGCACTGGACTGGAGAGCACATGCAGTGACGTCACGTCCTGTTTAAGGCAGTTCGTGCTCTGATCAGCAGAGCGGTGAATCGTGGCTGTAGGTTTTTGACTTATGGACGTCTGCAAAGCTTTTTCAAAATTCTCGGCCAATTTCTATAAATAATCAGTTTACCCAGTATATTCAAAATTAATGGTCATTCGTCAGGTTGTTTAAATGAAACTTAGGGCTATATAAATAAGTATGATGATGTCATCTCACAAAGAAACGCATAATTATTTTGTTCAATGCTACATTATTCAAAGTAATTGACATTTTATGTTTTAGTGAATATCTCCAGTTTTCAGCAATATGATTAGTCATAATTTATAATCCCCAAAATACATAGTTATCTGGTTGTATGGATTGCTATCCCAGGTCTAATTTTCCATGTTTTCTCTTTTTTAATGTTTTTTTATTATTTATGTCCATTACATTGGAGAATTTTTTTCCAGACTGTCAGGGACAGTTTAAAAAAAGCATCTATACACTTGATGACATTCTTAATAGAGATGATGGGAACTGACAGTGTTTGGCACCTCATACCTATTGCCTAAGACCTATTACCTATTTCTAATGTCATTTTTTAATTATTGTAATAGCATGCTGGTGTAGCAAACATAAGGTATGGGTAGTTTAAAGTAAATTAAACTTTAGTAAGCAATGCAGTAAAGGTAAAGACGGGTGACAAATGAAAGTAAAAACCAACATAAAGTGTCTTAGTAAGGTGTTGGTCCACCAGGAGCCTCCAGAACAGCTTCAGTGCTCCTTCTCATAGATTCTACAAGTCTCTGAACTTTACTGGAGCGATGAACACCTACTACTATTTCCGGCTGCTCCCGTTAGGGTCGCCACAGCGGATCATCCATTTCCATTT
Organism: Lampris megalopsis; assembly: GCA_022114975.2. NCBI lineage: Eukaryota > Metazoa > Chordata > Actinopteri > Lampriformes > Lampridae > Lampris > Lampris megalopsis. The sequence goes on from JAJHIY020000424.1 coordinate 15,273,549, forward strand.
CTTCCTGTCCTCTGCATCTTCCTCTGTCACACCAGCCACCTGCATGTCCCCTCTCACCACATCCATAAACCTCCTCTTTGGCCTTCCTATTTTCCTCTTCCCTGGCAGCTCCATATTCAGCATCCATCTCCCAATATACCCAGCATCTCTCCTCCACACATGTCAAAGTCATCTCAATCTTGCCTCTCTTGATTTGTCTCCAACACGTCCAACCTGAGCTGTCCCTCTAATATACTCATTCCTAATCCTGTTCTTCTTCGTCACTCCCAATGAAAATCTTAGCATCTTCAACTCTGCCACCTCCAGCTCCACCTCCCATCTTGTCGTCAGTGCCACTGTCTCCAAACCACATAACATGGTTGGTCTCACAACCATCTTGTAAACCTTCCTTTTAACTCCTGCTGGTACCCTTCTGTCGAAAATCACTCCTGACAGTCTTCTCCACCCACTCCACCCTGCCGGCACTCTCTTCTTCACCTCTCTCCTGCACTCCCCGTTATTTTGGACAGTTGACCCCAAGTATTTAAACTCATACGTTTCGTCACTTCTACTTGCATCCTCACCATTCTACTGTCCTTCCTATCATTCATGCATATGTATTCCGTCTTGCTCCTACTGACTTTCATTCCTCTTCTCTACAGTGCATACCTCCACCTCTCCATGCTCTCCTCAATCTGGACCCTACTCTTGCTATACATCACATTGTCATCCGCAAACATCATAGTCCACGGAGACTCCTGCCTGATCTCGTCCGTCAACCTGTCCATCACCATTGCAAACAAGAAATGGCTCAGAGCCGATCCTTGATGTAATCCCACCTCCACCTTGAACCCATCTGTCATTCCAACCGCACACCTCATCACTGTTACACTTCCCTCATACATATCCTGCACCACTCCTACGTACATACTTCTCTGCAACTCCCGACTTCCTCATACAATACCACACCTCCTCTCTTGGCACCTTGTCATATGCATTCTCTAAATCCACAAAGACACAATGTAACTCCTTCTGGCCTTCTCTATACTTCTCCATCAACATTCTCAAAGCAAACATCGCATCTGTAGTGCTCTTTCATGGCATGAAACCATACTGCTGCTCGCTAATCATCACCTCTCCTCTTAACCTAGCTTCTATGACTCTTTCCCATATCTTCATACTGTGGCTGGTCAACTTTATACCTCTGTAGTTGCTACAGTTCTGCACATCGCCCTTGTTCTTGAAAATCGGTACCAGTATGCTTCTTCTCCACTCCTTAGGCATCCTCGTACTTTCCAACATTGTGTTAAACAATCTAGTTAAAAACTCCACTGCCATCTCTCTTAAACATCTCCATGCCTCCATAGGTATGTCATCAGGACCAACTACCTTTCCACTCATCTTTTTCATAGTTGCCCTCACTTCCTCCTTGCGAATCCACCGCACTTCTTGATTCACCATCCCCACATCATCCAACCTTTTCTCTCTCTCTCTCGCTCTCTCTCATTTTCTTTATTCATCAGCCCCTCAAAGTACTCTTTCCACCTTCTCAACACACTCTCCTCGTTTGTCAGCACATTCCCATCTCTATCCTTGATCACCCTAACCTGCTGCACATCCTTCCCAGCTCGGTCCCTCTCTCTATCCAATCGGTACAAGTCCTTTTCTCCTTCCTTAGTGTTTAACCTCTCATACAACTCACCATACGCCTTTTCCTTTGCCGTTGCTACCTCTCTCTTGGCTTTACACTGCATCTCCTTGTACTCCTGTCTACTTTCTTCATCTCTCTGACTATCCCACTTCTTCTTTGCCAACTCTTCCTCTGTATACTTTGCTGTACTTCCTCATTTCACCGCCAAGTCTCCTTGTCTTCCTTTCTCTGTCCTGATGGCACACCAAGTACCTTCCTAGCTGTCTCCCTCACTATTTCTGCAGTGGTTGTCCAGCCATCTGGCAACTCTTAACTACCACCCAGTGCCTGTCTTAACTCCTGCCTGAACTCCACACAACAGTCTTCCTTCTTCAATTTCCACCATTTGATCTTAAGCTCTGCCTTCACTCACTTCCTCTTCTTGGTCTCCAAAGTCATCCTACAGACCACCATCCTATGCTGCCTAGCTACGTTCTCCCCTGTCACCATCTTGCAGTCTCCAATCCTTTTCAGATCGCACCTCCTGCATAAGATATAGTCCACCTGTGTGCACTTCCCTCCATTCTTATACATCATCCTTTGTCCCTCCCTCTTCTTGAAATATGTATTCACCACAGCCATTTCCATCCTTTTCGCAAAATCCACCACCATCTGTCCTTCCACGTTCCTCTCCTTGACACCATGCCTACCCATCACCTCCTCATCACCTCTGTTCCCTTCACCAACATGCCCATTCAAGTCCACTCCTGTCACCACTCTCTCCCCCCCTTAGGTACACTGTCCACCTCTTCATCCAACTTAGAATTCTTCTTTCTCTTCCATCCCATGCCCAACTTGCCAGGTATATGCACTGATAATATTCATCAATACACCTTTGATTTCCAGCTTCATACTCATCACTCTGTCCAACACTCTTCACCTCTAGCAAACTCTTGACCTACTCTTCCTTCAGAATTACCCCTACCCCATTTCTCTTCCCATTGGCATCAAGGTAGAAGAGTTCGAACCCACATCTGATGCTCCTGGTCTTGGTCCCCTTCCACCTGGTCTGTTGCACACAGTATACCTACCCGTCTTCTTTCCATCATGTCAGCCAGCTCTCTCCCTTTACCAGTCATAGTGCCAGCACTCAAAGTTCCAACTCTCACCTCCACACTCCTACCCATCCTCCTCTCCCACTGTCTCTGGACATGCCTTCCCCCTCTCCTTCTCCTTTGCCCAACAGTAGCATAGTTTCCACCGGCACCCTACTGGCCAACAGGTACCGGTGGTGGTCGTTGTTAATCCGGGCCTCGACTGATCCGGTATGGAAATCTGATTTATGATCTACATATTTGATTTGGCAAAGATTTTACGCCAGATGCCCTTCCTGATGCAACCCTCCCCATTTATCCAGCATTGAGACTGGCACTAAGAATGCACTGGCTTTTACATCCTCAATGGCTAGATCTTCCAAAATATATACCTTCATTTGGTGTTTTGATGATGGTGGTGGAGAGCACATCAGTCCAAAGTCTCCCTTAGGTGTTCAATTGGGTTGAGATCTGGTGACTGTAAAGGCCATAGCATATGACTTACATAATTTTCATACTCACCAAACCATTCGGTGACCCCTCGTTCCCTGTAGATGGGGGCATTGTCATCCTGGAAGAGACCACTCCCACCAGGATAGAAATGTTTCATCATAGGTTAAAGGTGATCAAGAATAACTTTGTTTGATTTGCAGTGACCCTTCCCTCTGAAGGGACAAATGGACCCAAACCATGCCAGAAAAATGTCCCCCCCCACACACGCACACATACAGCATAACAGAGCCCCTGGACCCCCCCCCCCACTGTAGGGGTCAAGCATTTGTCACCCTTCTGTTTATCTGTAATTCTACATGAATCCTGACACCTACTGTTCAGTGATGCAGATAACAACAAATAAAAGCAAGAAAGACAAACAATTCATATACTGCGTGTTTTCAAACATTGTGACTACATATTATTCACTGCAATTGCTGCAACGTTTGCGGAGCGCAGGGTGTTAAACAATAACAAAGAAAACTTAGGTAGCGCAGCGCATATGTTTTTAAATGCAGAAATTTGGGTGAGTAGAGCTGCTCTGTGTTATTCACTTCAATTAGTACCATTCAGCAACCCAGCTGATATTTACTAATTATATTTTTTCTTTAGGAAAGCAGAAAGTCATGTATAGCACCTTTATATAGACATCAACCTGAGCATTTTTATTTTTTTTTTAGATATGAGGTGACTCATGGACCTGGAAAATAATTTGCTCATTCACTTACAATTAGATAGTCCATCTCTACGAAGGGGTGAAGAAATAGGATAGCACACGGTGGATAGCATTGTGAAAAGCAGGGGCCATGTGGTGGAAGGAGAAGCTCAGTTGTTGTTGCTCTGCAATGAGGTTTCAAAATAAATATTTTTCTTTATTCATACTTTGATAATATGCATAGAAAATATGAACTCAATGGGGGCTTTCCGTTATCAACGTTATTTTTTTATTCATTTACATTTATTTCATTTTCTCCTCCCTGCTTTGACAAAGTAGAACTAGCTTTTGTTTCTGTGCCCAGCCCTCTTTTATTGTTAACGGTTGGTGGAAATAGAAGTAACACTGGTGAGCTTTGCTCCTCAGCAAAAGCTGCAATTGATTCATATTTGGAAAGAGAAGAGTGTTCACAGTGTTAGGTTATAAAAAGAGGTCAGGTCCCTGGATTGGATGGAGAGAACACTCAATGTGCAACCCATCCATAGAAAATACAAAAATACACGAAGTGTTGTTTTTTCAGTTCTCTGGTGACACACGATAGAAGTTGAAAGAAGGCAAATTCACCAAGTTCTCATACCTGATTGGACTCAATAACAGTGGTGCTTCACATCTATGACACTGTTTGACTTTGTTAATGTTAATAACAGTAGTTTTATTCTGTCTGTAAGATGGGGTTTACATATTTTATTCATTTGGTGAGGCCATGTGTACAGTGCATCCGGAAAGTATTCACACCCCTTCACTTTCCCCACATTTTGTTATGTTACAGCCTTATTCCAAAATGGATTAAATTCCTTTTTTTTTCCTCATCAATCTACACACAATACCCCATAAAGACAAAGTGAAAAAGATTTTGTAGAAATTTTTGCAAATTTATTAAAAATAAAAAACTGAAATATTGCATGTACATTAGTATTCACAACCTTTGCTATGACACTCAAAATTGAGCTCAGGTTCATCCTGTTTCCACTGATCATCCTTGAGATGTTTCTACATTGATTGGAGTCCACCTGTAGTAAATTCAATGGATTGGACATGATTTGGAAAGGCACACACCTGTCTATATAAGGTCCCACTGTTGACAGTGTATGTCAGAGCAGAAACCAAGCCATGAAATCAAAGGGATTGTCTGTGGACCTCCGAGACAGGATTGTATTGAGGCACAAATCTGGGGGAGGGTACAAAAAAATTTCTACAGCTTTGAAGGTCCCGAAGAGAACAGTGGTCTCCATCATTCATAAATGGAAGAAGTTTGGATCCACCAGGACTCTTCCTAGAGCTGGCCGCCCAGCCAAACTGAGCAATCGGGGGAGAAGGGCCTTGGTCAGGGAGGTGACCAAGAACCCGATGGTCACTCTGACAGAGCTCCAGCGTTCCTCTGTGGAGATGGGAGAACCTTCCGGAAGGATAACCATCTCTGCATCACTCCACCAATCAGGCCTTTATGGTAGAATGGCCAGACGGAAGCCTCTGCTCAGTAAAAGGCACATGGAAGCCCGCTTGGAGTTTGCCAGAAATCACCTAAAGGACTCTCCGAACCTGAGAAACAAGATTCTCTGGTCTGATGAAACCAAGATTGAACTCTTTGGCCTGAATGCCAAACGTCATGTCTGGAGGAAACCAGGCACCTCTCACCTTGCTAATACTATCCCTACAGTGAAGCATGGTGGTGGCAGCATCATGCTGTGGGGATGTTCTTCAGCGGCAGGAACTGACAGACTAGTCAGGATCGAGGGAAAGATGAATGGAGCAAAGTACAGAGAGATCCTTGATGAAAACCTGCTCCAGAGCGCTCAGGACCTCAGACTGGGGCGAAGGTTTACCTTTCAACACGACAACGACCCTAAGCACACAGCCAAGACAACGAAGGAGTGGCTTCGGGACAAGTCTGTGAATGTCCTTGAGTGGCCCAGCCAGAGCCCAGACTTGAACCCCATTGAACATCTCTGGAAAGACCTGAAAATAGCTGTGCAGCGGCGCTCCCCATCTAACCTTACAGAGCTCGAGAGAATCTGCAGAGAAGAATGGGAGAAATACCCCAAATATAGGTGTGCCAAGCTTGTAGCTTCATACCCAAGAAGACTTGAGGCTGTAATCGCTGCCAAGGGTGCCTCAACCAAGTACTGAGTAAAAGGTGTGAATACTTATGTACATGCAATATTTCAGTTTTTTATTTTTAATAAATTTGCAAAAATTTCTACAAAACCTTTTTCACGTTGTCATTATGGGGTATTGTATGTAGATTGATGAGAAAAAAAAGGAATTTAATCCATTTTGGAATAAGGCTGTAACATAACAAAATGTGGGGAAAGTGAAGGGGTGTGAATACTTTCCAGATGCACTGTATATGCCAGTGACATACATATGTTTCTATGCTGTTTCTTTGGGTAGCACCTTTGGAAGGCCGTTGCGTCCATCGCTATCTGAGAACTAAACAAAAAACATCAGGTTAGTGCCAGTGCTGTTGGTGCTAACAGTAGCTGTAGCGCTGGCATTTTGCTACTCTCTCCCTCTTCTGCAATGGCTCAACAGTTAGCACTGACACCCCACAGCAACGAAAGCCCTTTTGTGTTGACTTAACATTTTCTCCCCGTATTTGGGATGGTCTCAAGGCACATCCAAAAAGATGCATGTTAATGTGAATTGGCAGCTCTCAGTTGTGAATGATTGCGTGTGTTGGCCCTAAGATAGACGGGCTCCTGTCCAGTGTGTGTCTCTGCTTAATGCTTGAAAGCATGAGCTCCAGCCCATTGTGACCTTGAATTAGATTAAGCATTTATGGAAAATGAGTGAAATGTTATATTAAGTGGCTGCATTAATGTTACCACTTTCACACAAGTACACATTGAACTGCTTAGTTTATTTTCACATACAGTTTGCAGGGAGGCACTGTGCCCCTAGCGGACGAAAAATGTCACTACATTGAGTCTAAAATCTCTACTACTACTTTCGGCTGCTCCCGTTAGGGGTCGCCACAGCGGATCATCCGTTTCCATCTCTTCCTGTCTTCTGCGTCTTCCTCTGTCACATCAGCCACCTGCATGTCTTCCCTCACCACATCCATAAACCTCCTCTTTGGCCTTCCTCTTCTCCTCTTCCCTGGCAGCTCCATATTCAGCATCCTTCTCCCAATATACTCAGCATCTCTCCTCCACACATGTCCAAGCCATCTCAATCTTGCCTCTCTTGCTTTGTCTCCAAACCGTCCAACCTGAGCGGTCCCTCTAATATAATCGTTCCTAATCCTGTCCTTCTTCGTTACTCCCAGTGAAAATCTTATCATCTTCAACTCTGCCACCTCCAGCTCCGCCTCCTGTCTTTTCGTCAGTGCCACTGTCTCCAAACCATATAACATAGCTGGTCTCACAACCATCTTGTAAACTTTCCCTTTAACTCTTGCTGGTACCCTTCTGTCGCAAATCACTCCTGACACACTTCTCCACCCACTCCAACCTGCCTGCACTCTCTTTTTCACCTCTCTACTGCACTCCCCGTTACTTTGGACAGTTGACCCCAAGTATTTAAACTCAGATGCCTTTGTCACCTCCACTCCTTGCATCCTGACCATTCCACTGTCCTCTCTCTCATTCACGCATAGGTATTCCGTCTTGCTCCTACTGACTTTCATTCCTCTTCTCTCTAGTGCATACCTCCACCTCTCCAGGCTCTCCTCGACCTGCACCCTACTCTCGCTACAGATCACAATGTCATCCGCGAACATCATCGTCCATGGAGACTCCTGCCTGATCTTGTCCGTCAACCTGTCCATCACCATTGCAAACAAGAAAGGGCTAAGAGCCGATCCTTGATGTAATCCCACCTCCACCTTGAACCCATCTGTCATTCCAACCGCACACCTCACCATTGTCACACTTCCCTCATACGTATCCTGCACCACTCCTACATACTTCTCTGCAACTCCTGACTTCCTCATACAATACCACACCTCCTCTCTCGGCACTCTGTCATAAGCTTTCTCTAAATCTACAAAGACACAATGCAACTCTTTCTGGCCTTCTCCATACTTCTCAATCAACATTCTCAAAGCAAACATCGCATCTGTGGTGCTCTTTCGTGGCATGAAACCGTACTGCTGCTCGCTGATCGTCACCTCTCCTCTTAACCTAGCTTCTATTACTCTTTCCCAAATCTTCATGCTGTGGCTGATCAACTTTATACCTCTGTAGTTGTTACAGTTCTGCACATCGCCCTTGTTCTTGAAAATCGGTACCAGTATGCTTCTTCTCCACTCCTCAGGCATCCTCTCACTTTCCAGGATTGTGTTAAACAATCTAGTTAGAAACTCCACTGCCATCTCTCCTAAACATCTCCATGCCTCCACAGGTATGTCATCTGGACCAACTGCCTTTCCATTCTTCATCCTCTTCATAGCTGCCCTCACTTCCTCCTTGCTAATCCGCTGAACTTCCTGATTCACTATCCCTACATCATCCAACCTTCTCTCTCTCTCATTTTCTTCATTCATCAGCCCCTCAAAGTATTCCTTCCACCTTCTTAGCACACTCTCCTCGCTTGTCAGCACATTTCCATCTCTATCCTTGATCGCCCTAACTTGCTGCACATCCTTTGCAGCTTGGTCCCTCTGTCTAGCCAATCGGTACAAGTCCTTTTCTCCTTCCTTAGTGTCTAACTTGTCATACAACTCACCATACGCCTTTTCCTTTGCCTTTGCCACCTCTCTCTTTGCTTTACGCTGCATCTCCTTGTACTCCTGTCTACTTTCTTCATCTCTCTGACTATCCCACTTCTTCTTTGCCAACCTTTTCCTCTGTATAATTTGCTGTACTTCCTCATTCCACCACCAAGTCTCCTTGTCTTCCTTCCTCTGTCCTGATGACATACCAAGTACCTTCCTAGCTGTCTCCCTCACTATTTCTGCAGTGGTTTTCCAGCCATCTGGCAACTCTTCACTACCACCCAGTGCCTGTCTTAACTCCTGCCTGAACTCCACACAACAGTCTTCCTTCTTCAACTTCCACCATTTAATCTTCGGCTGTGTCTTCCCTCGCTTCCTCTTCTTGGTCTCCAAAGTCATCCTACAGACCACCATCCGATGCTGCCTGGCTACGCTCTCCCCTGTCACCACCTTGCAGTCTCCAATCCCTTTTAGATGGTGCCTTCTACATAAGATATAGTCCACCTGTGTGCACTTTCCTCCACTCTTGTACGTCACCCTGTGTTCCTCCCTCTTCTTGAAATATGTATTCACCACAGCCATTTCCATCCTTTTCGCAAAATCGACCACCATCTGTCCTTCCACATTTCTCTTCTTGACTCCATACTTTCCCATCACCTCCTCATCACCTCTGTTCCCTTCACCAACATGTCCATTGAAGTCCGCTCCAATCACCACTCTCTCCTCCTTGGGTACCCTCTCCACCATGTCGTCCAACTCATTCCAGAATTCTTCTTTTTCATCCATCTCACACCCAACTTGCGGGGCATATGCGCTGATAACATTCAGCAATAAACCTTCAATTTCCAGCTTCATACTCATCACTCTGTCTGACACTCTCTTCACCTCCAGCACGCCCTTGACATACTCTTCCTTCAGAATTACCCCTACCCCATTTCTCCTCCCATTCACACCATGGTAGAAGAGTTTGAACCCACCTCCGATACTCCTGGCCTTACTCCCCTTCCACCTGGTCTCTTGCACACACAGTATGCCTACCTTTCTTCTTTCCATCATGTCAGCCAGCTCTCTCCCTTTACCAGTCATAGTGCCAACATTCAAAGTTCCAACTCTCACCTCCACATGCCTACCCTTCCTCCTCTCTAGCTGCCTCTGGACATGCTTTCCTCCTCTCCTTCTCCTTCGCCCAACAGTAGCATAGTTTCCACCGACACCCTGCTGGTTAATAGTACCGGTGGCGGTCGTTGGTAACCCGGGCCTCGACCGATCCGGTATGTAAGTCTTATTTATGATCCGCATATTTGATTTGGCAAAGATTTTACGCCGGATGCCCTTCCATTACATTGAGTCTAAAATAAATCCAATAAAATATTTCTTGTATATACAGGCGCGTGGGAAGATGTTATAGGTAGGGGGCTGCCAACTAAAACGAAAAGTATTGTGGCGAGACGGCGTGGAAGAAAGAGTCGAGAGGCAGAGATCTCTTTTTAATCGCAACTCCCGTGCCCCATACACCAGCGCACGAACCCGGGGGCGCTCTTTTATTCACACCGGCCGGAAGTTGGATACGAATGAGTATGCATATTTTGTAGTTTCAATTTAACACAAAATTAGTTCAGGTGTACTCTAAATGTTAAATACACTAAAATGGTACATAGTAAATGAAAGCCTAACAGTATTGATATTTCACTTTTAACAGACTTTAAGGTTGCCAGTGTGCTTCAGCTGTGTGTGCTCATGTGTGAGAGATAAATACCCTCTATGTAAACCTATGCGTTAGATAGCACAAAGTGGTCAGACACTGGTTTGATCCCTTGTGTTGTTTGGCTTTATGGCAAGCTTGGCACTATTGTCCTCAGTTACTGTATGCATATGCGTAACACGCCATGCAAAAGTTGGACTGTGTACTGACGTTAGTTAAAAAAAAAAGCCCCCCCCCACCCCCGAGCATTAACGTCAAACTCCGCTTACGCACCTGTTCGAACATATCTCTCAAGCTCTGTCGGAAACAGTCATTTGTCAAAACTGGAGTAGCGTCCGGGTGGCATGGCGGTCTGTTGCCTACCAACATGGGGCTCACCGGTTAGAATCCCAGTGTTACCTCCGGCTTGGTCGAGCATCTCTACAGACACAATTGGATGTTTCTGCGGGTGGGAAGCCGGATGTGGGTATGTGTCCTGTACGCTGCACTAGCGCCCCCTCTGGTCGATCGGGGAGCCTGTTCAGGGGGGAGGGGAAACTGGGGGGAATGGCGTAATCATCCCATGCGCTACGTCCCACTGGCGAAACTCCTCATTGTCAGGTGAAAAGAAGCAGCTGGTGACTCCACATGTGGCAGCATGTGGTAGTCTGCAGCCCTCCCCGGCTGGCAGAGGGGGTGGAGCAGCGACCTGGACGTTCGGAAGAGTGGAGTAATTGGACAGATACAATCGGGGAGTAAAAAAAAAAAAAGAAAAAAAAAAGGAGGGGGGAACTGGAGTTATTCCCATCATGAAATCCACTTTAATTACAGTAGTTTGTCTTTGGTTGGTCACACTGTTAATGTTTACTTTACAAATTGTTTGTCAATGTGGAGGATTTCTCTTATTTCTCATAAACACATTAGCCTTATCTTTTTTTTTACAGTTTCGCTTTGCTGCGAATACTTTTTTTGCAACAATTATGTCAGTATTAGTTACCAGTTTGAAATGGCATCAGCAAACATTTCAGTTTTATTATCACTACTTAAAAGAATCTCCTTGTAATTTTTCTGGGGGGGGGGTGCAACCACATAATGTAAGTAAACCCTTCACATAGTATCAACTAATAATCTCTTCTGGTGCTTTTAGTAGGCTGTAATGACATGTAAGTCAGGTGATTTAGCCGTACTAAATTGTCCCTAGGTGTGTGTGTGTGTGTGTGTGTACATACACACAGAGTGTTGTGATGCGTCTAGTGCAGCAGTGTGTAGTTGGAGGGAAGGTGCACGTGTTCTTCCAACCCGCTTGTGTCCTTCCTGCCCTTAGCTTGCTGCCGCTGGCTAGCCTTTGTGGCGAATAGGGAAGCATCCTAGCGTGTAACCCTTCCCTTGCCAGTACATAGCCTCTCCTTCACCAAGACTCCTGCCAGGCCTCCCCGTGGCCACACATGGTAACTGGGGTCTTGCGGCCCCAGGCTAACTTGGCAGGGGATCTCGGAGCAGCAGTGGGCCCCAGAGATATGGTGTGCAGGCCCACCCTGGTGGACACACCCTGGCACCTATCAACCACTGCCCCGCTGCCTTGTGGGTGAGTCTGGAAGACATAAGGCTAAGGGAGCTCACCCCAACAGAAAAGCAAGCTGTGGCGGCACGCTTCGAGGCGGTTTCCAAAAAACTGGATTTCCGGCAGCCCCCTGCAGTTGTGTGGAGGTGCCGGTCGTCTAGGGATCCCCCTTGCCATCGGAACCATCTCCTCTACAATCAAGTCATGTGGCGTTGGGAGAAGCGCACCCCCCATGCCACTTTAAAAACCATCTCTGCGCAGGTATCTTCTGCTATCTGAGTCCTCAAAGGACCCACAAATAGAAGAAGATGGTCATCATCGGGCACGATGGACAACCAGCAAGTGTGTGTGTGGGGCCCTGTGATGGCCTGGCGGCCTGTCCAGGGTGTCTCCCTACCTGCCACCCAGTGACTGCAGGTATAGGCTCCAGCATCCCCGCGACCCTGAGAGCAGGATAAGCGGTTTAATGTGTGGATGGATGGATATACCGTAATGAGGATGCAGTAAAGTGTATGTCATTTCTACACACACCGGCTGTGTTGCCACTGTTTGTGGTGCAGATGCCTGAAAAAAGTCTCTTGTGAAGATTTAATGTATTATAATCCCAGCCATGATTAATCTGCATTGAGATGTTAATTATATAGCTGGATTCATAGAGCAAGGCGATTAATGGCATATTTTGTAGCCTTACCATGACAATGGCTTAAGAAAAATGTTATTAAACCAGTGCAGTTTCAACTATCGGTATTATTTCCTTGTATTTATGGCAGAGGAAGCTGCTATCACAACACAACAACCCTAAAACCATTGACAATACATTTGTAATACCTGAGCTCTGTCTCCAAGACCCACCCAAGTCTGTTAGGTGTGAACATGCTGAATATGCTGCAGAGTATAATGGGTTGTCTATCTATCTATCTATCTATCTATCTATCTATCTATCTATCTATCTATCTATCTATCTATCTATCTATCTATCTATCTATCTATCTCGCTGTCTGTCTGTCTGTTTTTCCTCTCTTTCTGACATTGTTTATTATTCAGTCTATATCATCGTCTCCCCTCTTTTGTCACTCTCTTGAACTCGTCTCTGTTGGATCCAGAAACCCGCCGCTGTTGTATTTGAAGGTACAAACTAGAGACAGATAGGGCAGGGGGCCCTCCAACATATTCAGTCAAACCGCAGTAACAAAGATGGATTTTCTAAAAATTTCATATCACGCTAAAACTCAGCAAACACAGAGTCCATACCACAGACAGACAGGAAGTACACATAAAACAGTCAGGTACATATTAATCTACTTAGAAACAGCCGGCTGTACATATCCGCACATATGAACAATAGACTTATATCATTTTACGTATGTAGATGACAGATAAATTACTCTACCTGTAGAAAGAAGACGTCACATATCATTTCACATATGAACAGCAGACTGCCTGTTCCTCCGTACAGACAGACAGAGTACACATTTCACTCTACATTAAGACAGTAAAGCCAGTCATGTCACTTCATATAGACAGCAGGCAATAGATGTCTTTCTCCATAAAGACAGTAGACGCTATGTATCATGGGATATCAGGGATACATGGCTGCACTGTTGGATGAGGAGATTCTCCTACTGAGCAAAATCAGATGCATGAAATCAGTTATGAGCTTTGTGGAGTGTGAACCAGTGTACAGCTGTGTCCCAGCTGCATACAGCTACATCAGGCTGCACCCATACGGTGACACAACATCTGCCATATAGCGGAGCCTCATCTACAGTGTCTTACACTGCCATGAGGAGATATATATATATACTATGTGTATGTGTTTGTGTGTGTGTGTGTGTGTGTGTGTGTGTATATATACACACTGTGTTTCTGCGTGGATATCGCCAGTGGGCATGAAATCACTAACCCGAGCAGTGTGTGTGTGTCATATAGCTGTACATTGAACTACAAGGGGGATGAAACCCATAACGTTGTTAGTGTTGGCGCCATCTTGATCCACTGAGCTACACAGGGAATGGCACCTCCAAATCTGCAGTGAATAGCATACTGATTGTCAGACAACCATGCCGTTTGACAGCCTCCATCAGTTGGCTGGATACCATAAACAGTTTGATTACCAAGCAGTTTTGATGACAGAGAAATGTATGCAACATCTGATATTGATCAGTTATACTTGCTTCTTAAAGCGTTCTCACAGTCAAAGATGTGCTCTGTCTGACTGTCGATCCATCTATATCTATCTATTTATCGATCTATAATGATACTCAGGTAGCTTGCAAAGAGTCAGTAAGGTAGATAGAGACTGACAGCACAATAGAAAGACAGGAAGTCAGTGGGACTAAGACAGTCATACTTTACATACTTTACAGTCAATCTTTCTGCATGTTCAATAATCCAGGTAAGAAAATCAAAGAAAGTTCATCAGTTCATCTGGATGCAATACTTATTGACATATATGTTTCGTAGATGATTACGTAGATTACGTGGATTCATCACTCATCTATAATTACGTAGATGAGGGATGAAACTTATCGGTCAAAAAAGGTTGCATCCAGATGAACTGATTCAACCTTCTTTGAGTCATACGGATAGATGTTTGCCACTCATCATTTGGTCCAGGCCAAAACCCAGGAGGGTTAGGCAGACAGGACTGGAGACCGCCAGGAGGCAGCACTGAGACAGAGAACGTGAGGGGGAGGGAGGGAGAGAGAGAGAGAGAGAGAAAGAGCGAGAGAGAGAGAGAGAGAGAGAGAGAGAGAGAGAGAGAGAGAGAGAGAGAGAGAGATGAGACGAAACAAACTACATTTATGCGCACACATACACACACTCATTTTTGTTTATTTGATACATGTGAGGACCCTCGTTGACTTCATTCATTTCCTAGCCCCTATACCCAACCTTAACCTAAACTTAATTCTAACTTAACTAACCTAACTTAATTCTAATTTAATTCTTAATTCAAATTTTTCGGTCTAAACCCAAATACTAAACCTGAAATAACCCCGTAAATAAGTGAAGACAATCCAGAATGTCACTTTGACATTTGTCAATGACAACGTCACTTTGATAAAATGTCCTCACTCTTATGGTTAAACATTCAAGTTGGTCCTCACAAATATAATAATAATAATAATCTTTATTTACACAACACTTTTCAAAATAAATGTTACAAAGTGCACCACAAGGCAATAAAAACAGAACATGAAACACGGTGATAACATCAAATAAAAACAATGCAAAAAAATATCCAGTTTAAATTGATAAAAACAAATAAAATAGATAAAACCAAATATGTGCACACATGACTATAAATCTAGACAGAAACATAAATATATGTGTAGAAGCACACACACACGCACACACACATACACACACACACTCAACATTGGTACAATTACAGGAATGCCATCCTGAAAAAACAGGTTTTTAACTGTTTTTTAAACGTTGACACATGTTTACAGTCTGATCTCCATAGGAAGTGCACTCCAAAGTTTGGGGGCAAAGTTAGGGGTTCAGTGTCTTGCTCAAAGACACTTCGGCATGCTCTCTGGAGGAGCTGGGGATCAAACCAACGACCTTCCCATTATTAGACGACCTGCTCTACCTCCTGAGCCATGCCACTCCAGATAGGAACAGACAGTGCTTTGAACTGCTCCACAATCAAAACAAGAGCCAAAATATTACCATAAACCAGCACTTTTAGAAAATAAAATGAATTTCAGAAGAAATTAATTTCTGCCATCATATGCTTGAACACAGTATGTCTGGAATGCATACGGCTGTTCACATTGTGATTGTGTTTTTTCAGTTTACCATCCATGATTGGAGCAATCAGGACACTAATCCATACACTAATCAATAAACTACCATTCACTCTTTGCTTGTGTGAAAACAAACATCACTTTAAATGATTCTTTGCTTTGACTGGGCAGCATAGGTATTGTTGGTTTTAGATTAAAAAAAAATATGTATGGTTTTTTGTGGGGGGGTTTTCAGTTCTGACCAGCCATTTAGACGTCAGGCTGACTTTTCTGACTGGACTCGGGACAAATCATTTGAAAACCGGACTGCCCAATGGAAAACCAATATCTCAGAAATGAGGAATATTTTTGGCTACCAAGCAGCGAAGATTTGTTCACATTCGTCATACATTTATGGCGAACATTTGCAAACATACGCTCTGACGCACGAACACACATGACTGCTGCAATGTTTGAGAAATTTACTGAGGTGGAGCTTTACCAAAACCAACTCTTGGATAGGCCCTATAATGACCAAACAATATTTCTTTAAACTGATTGGAGCCAAATTGAATTGAAACGAGAGAGGGGGGGGGGAGGGAGACAGCGGGGAAGGCAATCTTTATGTTTAACAGAGCATGCAGCAGGGGTTAGGAACAGGGCCAACCTCCCTCTGACCCTGTGGTGAACACAGTTGTCTCTGCTCCTTGGGTCATGCATACACACTGCTCTGCATTATGGAGGACAACAAGGCTACTGCACTCTTGCCTTGAGGACATGCAGCACAGAAGAGTCCTAAACAAAAGCCAATGACACCTGACAGGCCAGGATGTGACCCCCAAGGCGCCTGTTAGGAAATAACGGTTGTATAAAAAAATTTCCAATTGACGATGCCCATTTAAAGGATTTTTCTTGATTGACATTCACTCAAACTCAACTTTTAATGGGCAAATTATCAATGAAGGCAAGGCTTCGTGAGCAGATGACTCTGGAAAATTTGATGGAGTTTTGGCTTGTTTTTTTTCTCCCCCCCTCCCTTTTTTCTCCCCAATTGTATCCGGCCAATTACCCCACTCTTCCCAGCCGTCCCGGTCGCTGCTCCACCCCCTCTGCCAATCCGGGGAGGGCTGCAGACTACCTACCACATGCCTCCTCCAATACATGTGGAGTCGACAGCCGCTTCTTTTCACCTGACAGTGAGGAGTTTCGCTAGGGGGATGTAGCACGTGGAGGATCACGCTATTCCCCCCAGTTTCCCCTCCCCCCTGAACAGGTGCCCCGACTGACCAGAGGAGGCACTAGTGCAGGGACCAGGACACATACCTACATTCCGTGTTGATAGGCAATGGAATACATCACCACACCACCCGGATGCCCTGACCTGTTATTCTAGAGCTCAACTGCTGTACTTAACCAAAAAAAAAAATAGTGGCCTCACTGATTTGACAAAAAATTCCTCAAGCTGTGAGGAAAACGCAATGTAGTGGCAGATTTCCCTGTTTAACGTGGCATGCCTACTCAACACTAAACGTCGGCGTTGGCTTGTGAAGACTTGAATTGAAACATAATGCTTTTTTCTTGACATCGCTAGTTGCCATTCACTCTCAGTTAGATCAAGGAGGATATTTGTAAGGCAACTTGCCAGACTGATGAAATATCAGCATGCGTATGCACATGTTCAGGAGATCTTGACGGTAACGATACTGAAATGAGTTGTTTGATAAGCTTGGTCGAGGCAGTTATACAGTGAACATTCATCATGCATTTATCTAAGGGCATCCCAAGGATAACTTTTTCATGAGTGCCTTTGTAACGAAACACTGTGAGATCCTGATGCATTTGAAAAGCAGTTGTGATGTTACATGTGGGTTAAGAGCATTTTAGCATCTTCTGGTGGTTGCTTTGAATACTCTAGCTTTAAATGACATTGTTCTCTATTGGTCATTTATGATCACATGGGTAGAGTCATAGTTCAAGACCAGCCATTTTGTCTCGAGATTTTGAACAACGTTTAGTGAGGGTGAACTAGGAACGTCTGGCGGAGGCCCCTGTCCATGAGGTCTTCAACTCCCACCACTGGAAGAAGTTCTCGTGTATCCCGAAGGAGGCTGGGGACATGGAGTCTGAGTGGACCATGTTCATAGTCTCTATTGCAAATGGAGCAGATAGGAGCTGTGATCATAAGGTCATCGGTGCCTGTCGAGGTGGCAAACTAAGAACCCGCTGGTGGACACCGGCGGTGAGGGAAGCCGTCAGACTGGAGAAGGATGCCTTTCAGGTTTGGTTGGCCCAGGGGTCTCATGAAGCAGCAGAGAGACACCGGGAGGCCAGAAGGGCTACAGCCTCAGCAGTCACAGAAGCAAAAACTCGAGTGTGGGAGGAGTTCGGCAAGGCTATGGGGGAGGACTTTCGGTTGGCCTCAAGGAAGTTCTGGCAAACCATCCGGTGACTCAGGAAGGGGAAGCAGGGCTTGACCCAGGCTGTATTCAGCTGGGGAGGGGAACTGCTGACCCGGACTGGGGATGTTGTTGGGCGGTGGAAATAACACTTTGAGGAGCTCCTGAACCCAGCTAACACATCCTCAGTGGACGAGGTAGAGTCTGAACACTCAGGGGATGCCCCACCCATTTCCCTGGCAGAGGTCTCTGAGGTAGTTAAGAAGCTCCTCGGTGGCAAGGCGCCAGGTGTGGATGAGATTTGCCCTGAGATGCTGAAGGCTCTGGACATTGTTGGGCTGTCTTGGCTGACATGCCTCTTCAGTGTTGTGTGAAGGTCGGGGACAGTACCTGTGGAGTGGCAGACTGGGGTGGTGGTTCCCATATTTAAAAAAAGAGGACCGGAAGGTGTGCTCCAATTATCGGGGCATCACACTGCTCAGCCTCCCTGGGAAAGTGTACTTTAGGGTGCTGGAAAGGAGGCTCCAACCGATTGTTGAACCTCGGATCTAGGAGGAACAATGCAGATTCCGTCCTGGTCATGGACCAATGGACAAACTCTTTACCCTTGTGGAAGTGCTGAGGGAGGCATGGGAGTTTGACAAGCCTGTCTACATGTGTTTTGTGGACTTGGAGAAGGCTTATGATCATGTACCCTGGGGCACTCTGTGGGGGGTACTGTGGGAGTATGGGGTACCGGGGCAGTTGCTACAAGCCATCCGGTCCTTGTATAACCAAAGTGAGACCTGTGTCCTCATTCTCAGCACAAAGTCAAACACATTTTCGGTAGGTGTCGGACTCCGCCAAGGTTGTTCCTTGTCTCCGATTCTGTTTGTGATATTCATGGACAGGATCTCAAAGCACAGCCAAGGCGAAGAGTGTGTCCATTTTTGGAACATCAGAATTGCCTCTCCGCTCTTCATAAATGATGTGGTTTTGTTGGCTTTATCAGAATGTGACCTCCAGCACACACTGGGGCGGTTTGCAGCTGAGTGTGAAATGGCCGGGATGAGAGTCAGCACCTCCAACTCTGAGGCCATGATCCTTTACTGCAAAATGGTGGATTGTTCCCTCCGGGTTCGGGATGAGTTGTTGCCTCAAGTGAAGGAGTTCAAGTATCTCGGGGTCTTGTTCACGATTGAGGGTAGCATGGAGTGGGAGATTGACAGGCGGATTGTTGCAGCATCAGCAATAATGCAGATGTTGTACCGGACCGGCAAAGCTCTCAATTTACCAGTCAGTCTTTGTTCCAAGCCTCACCTATGATCATGAGCTTTGGGTAGTGACTGAAAAGGTGAGATTGTGGATACAAGCGGCTGAAATTAGTTTCCTCCATAGGGTTTCTGGGCTCAGCCTTAGAGATAGGGTGAGGAGCTCAGACATCCGGAGGGAGCTCGGAGTAGAGTTGCTGCTCCTTCGCATTGAAAGGAGCCAGTTGAGGTGGTTTGGGCATCTGATTAGGATGCCTCCTGGGCACCTTCCTTTGGAGGTTTTCCAGGTACGTCCAACTGGGGGGAGATCCAGGGGTAGACCCAGAACTCGCTGGAAGGACTACATGTCCAATCTGGCCTGGGAATGCCTTGGGTTCCCCCAAGAGGAGCTGGAGGGCATTGCTGGGGAGAGGGACGTCTGGAGTGCCCTACTTGGCTTGTTGCCACCACGACCCGACCCGGAGAAGCAGCTGATGGTGAGATTAGATGAGATGAGATGAGATGAGATTTTGCACAGTAAGGTGCTCCAGAACTCTCTGTTTAATCTTTTGCATCTGCCTGTGTTGAGCCTTGGAGAAGCTTTGTTTTTTCACTATTCTGTCCCCTGCATGCCTAGCTCTACACGAAGTGACAGATAGCTAAACAGATGTATTAGGCACTGAAAGGGTTAAATGATGATTCAAACGCGGAAGTACAGTTGAGGAATGTTTACTTGTGTATTTATTTTTGAGTTTCACAGTTTCTGGAAAAGCACTGTAAGAAAGCAAGTTAACGGAGATAAACAAGTACACAGCCCTCAGCTTTACTTTCGCATCTGAGTCAACATATAATCCTTTCAGTGGCTAGTACTTATGTTTAGCTATCTGTCACTTTGTGTAGAGCTATGCATGCAGGAGACAGAATAGCAGTCATCCCGGTCAAGTTGGAGTACATCCTGAGCCTGCTGATGAGAGGACAAGCTGCTATCTACCTAATGTTTGCTTATCTTGTATTGACAGTTTCTGCTTTGGTATCTCATAACATCTGACTGCCAGATTTATCTTCATATAATCCGAAATAATATCCAAAATATTACATTAGATTTTTTTTCTCCAGAAATCTGTCTTTGTATTATTAAATGGCAGTGTTAATTAGGACTGAACAATATATCGTTTCAGAATTGACATCACAATATAAATGTGCGATGGTCACATTGAAAGGCATGCAGCATAAGGTAAATTGGGCCCATCAGTCACATTACACTAGAAGAAAATTAACTGCTGGATAGAAAACAAAAAGTAACAAGGTCATTTAAAAGAGTTTTGTATTTCTATTTATTTCTTTTATTTAAAAGCCATGGCTGTATGGCTGCTGGTTGGTCAATAAGTTTGTAATTTAAGAGGTTCATATTTTTGCAACAAAATTTTCAATTATCTATTGCGGCATATCGGTTCCCTTAAGTGGTGTTGCAGGTTTAAGTGTAATGTAATATTTTAAACTAGAGGACAGTGATATGAAGCCTCCTGTAATCTCCTGCATCTTCTCTGGACACCACTGTTCTTTCACTCATTCACAGATGAGCCCTTTCCTTAAGAGGAAGGAGAGGGTGTGATAAATACTGTGCTGAACATGGACTAGCCTAGATTGGTGGGCGAGTGCATACAATGGTGTGATGTTGAGTCAACCACAGTGTTGGACGGCCGCCTTTTCCTCGTCTCTAAAAGCACCCCCATCATTAATGGAGTCAGACATTCTTTTCCAAATGGAGCAGTTCAAGTTAAAAGCTGGATATTTCTGGTGAAATTGCTTATTCTGTTTTTATTCAGAGTCATAGTACATGTTGCAAAAAAAAAAAAAAAAAGCAATGTTTTTCCAATATTGTTCAGCCCTATTAGTAGTGCCATGACCATCCAACTGAGCTACAAAAGGAGCTGAACCCTTAACTGTGGCAGTCTGAGAGCCATTTTCTGCCCATTTAAACGACACACACAGATAATTAACCCCACAACTCTGGCAATGTGTGGACCATTTTCTACCCAATGAGCTCCACAAGCAATGGAACCACCAACCCCAGTATGGCAAAGCAATGCATTTTTTATTTTTTTTTGCATTTCTTCCTGGGCCTCTGGCTGAGGAAGGGTTGGGTTTTTAAATAAAGATTGATGAAGGAAGATGGGGAGGAGGTGCATGGGAGAGAGTGGGGCTGTTGAATGTTGCTCCTCAGTCTGGCTGCCAAAACCTCCCTTATCACAACCCCACAGACTAGGACTGCACAAAGAGGGAACAAGATTGCCCTGGCGCCTGTTTAGTTGTTCTGTTTATTGTCATTAAAAAAACAAAACAGAATAAAGCAACAAAATAAAAAAAAATTTTGTGATGCAGGCAAGGGCCCAGCATAATGGCGAAGGGAGGGAAAGAGGGGAGGGGGAAATGAGAGAGAGAGAGAGAGACTTGCAGCATCTATTTGATTTGCTCATGGCATGTTCTGTGGAGAAGAGCATCGGCCAACACGTGAAATTAGTTGGATGTAAATGACGAGATGCAGTGAGGAAATTTTCTTTTTTTTTCATTTTCAGCAGTTATCCGAATAATAGAGGAGAGCCAAGAAAAGAAATGAGATCCTGAAGCCAAGAGAAGGGAATTTCTCAATTTAACAATCCAGACAGAAGCAGGATCAGGTGCATGTAGAGATGGAAGTCGGGGAAAGGAAGGCAGATGAGGGCGGAAGAGAGAGCATGGATTAGAGGGCATTTTGATTTATGGAATATCTGCCTTTATTGCCTTAAGTTATTTAGGGGACTGACAACAGACACTGGTGAAGGGGATGTGAACCTTGACGCTTCAGCAGAGGAGCAAGACCTGAGCCCTAGGGGAATATCTAAAACCTGAGGAACAAACAGTAGAAATAAATGGCAAGTATAACTAGACCTTAAACCCCCTCTGAGGAAAAGAAATGTCAAACGAGGCTTTTAGTCTGCTGTGAGCCAGCAGAGAGTAGCGCTTTAAGCCACGACTCTTAGCAGGAAGACTGGACTGGGACCCGGGATGTGACCCAAAGCTCTCGGGGGTTTGTGTATTCACAGCTGCACCACCACAAACCCCTCTCAGTGGGCAGCTGTGTGTGTGTGTGTGTGTGTGTGTGTGTGTGTGTGTGTGTGTGTGTGTGTATCCTGTTGAGGACATTTGGTCCCCATCAGGATACAAAAACCTGAAACCACCTACCTTGTGGGGACATTTTATTTGATTTATTTACCCCGCCCCCCCCCCTTTTTCTCCCCAATTGTACTTGGCCAATTACCCCACTCTTCCAAGCCATCCCAGTCGCTGCTCCACCCCTCTGCCAATCCAGGTAGGGCTGCTGACTACCACATGCCTTCTCCGATACATGTGGAGTCACCAGCTGCTTCTTCTCACCTGACAGTGAGGAGTTTCGTCAGGGGGATGTAGTGCGTGGGAGGATCACGCTATTCCCCCCAGTTCCCCCTTCCCCCCCGAGCAGGCGCCCTGACCAACCAGAGGAGGGGCTAGTGCAGCGACCAGGACACATACCCACTTCCGGCTTCTCACCCACAGACACAGCCAATGGTGTCTGTAGGGACGCCCAACCAAGCCAGAGGTAAGACAGGGATTCGAACCGGAGAGCTCTTTGTTGATAGGCAACAAAATAGACCACTACACTACACAGACACCCCAAAGTGGGGACATTGTGTAGATCCCCATGAGTAAAAGGGTCTATTTTAGGGTTAGGACTTGGTTTTAGGGTTAAGGTTAAAATTAGGATTAGTTTAAGGTTAAGGTTAGGGTTAAGGTTTAGAGAATGAATGTAGTCAATGAGGGGTCCCCACAAGTATAGGGAAACATGGTGTGTGTGTGTGTGTGTGTGTATCATAGCTCGAGTGAAGATGATTACACCAATGGCTGGAAGGCAGCAGTTACTAAAATGACGTTAAAATTGAATATGTGTGAGTGTGTGCCTGTGTGTGTGGGTGTGTATGTATGGGTGTGTGGGTTTTATGTGTTCATGAATGCCATACTGCCCTGGGAAAGCAGCCATTTAATGTATTATTCAGCTACTGTTACAAAACATTAATTATATCCTGAGGTTATAACTGTTACATACCCCAGGACAACAACTCTGTGGGTGGGGTACATTGTATGTATATGTGTGTG
Organism: Lampris megalopsis; assembly: GCA_022114975.2. Taxonomy (NCBI): domain Eukaryota; kingdom Metazoa; phylum Chordata; class Actinopteri; order Lampriformes; family Lampridae; genus Lampris; species Lampris megalopsis. The sequence goes on from JAJHIY020000424.1 coordinate 15,296,890, forward strand.
TGTGGGGGGGGGGGGCGTTGATTGGATGAAGTCATTTTACTTTTGAACCATGTAAACACCTTAATTTGAACTTCATTGAATAACCTTAATGTGATTAATCACACATTGGTATAGGGTGGGTTGGCAAGTCGGCAGGAAGTGCTTTTTCTATCTGCTCACATCACATGTTCATATAACATGCAGCTACGTGCACACATGCTTGCATTTGCACATTCTGGTGCAAGTGATGGTGCACGTGGACATCTTACTCTAGTAGTAATATCATTACACAATATGCATGGTATTTTAGGTTTTGTCTTTAAAAACAGATTAAAGGTTCGAATCCCCGTGTTACCTCCGGCTTGGTCAGGTGTCCCTACAGACACAGTTGGTCTTGTCTGCGGGTGGGAAGCTGGATGTGGGCATGTGTCCTAGTCGCTGCACTAGCACCTCCTCCTCTGGCGCCTGTTCAGGGGGGAGGGGGAACTGGGGGGAATAACCTGATCCTCCCACGCGGTACGTCCCCCTGGTGAAACTCCTCGCTGTCAGGTGAAAAGAAGCGGCTGGCGACTCCACATATATCGGAGGAGACATGTGGTAGTTTGCAGCCCTCCTGGGATCAGCAGAGGGGGTGGAGCAGCAACCGGGACGGCTCGGAAGAGTGGGGTAATTGGCCAAGTACAACTGGTAGAAAAAGGGGAGGGGGGGGGGGACAGACTAAGTTAATTTTCCTTTTGCCTCACTATCTATAACTACTTTTGTAGTGCACCCCAGCCTAAATGAAGTCAGAATGTGGTGAGAGAAAAAAACTTAATAATGAGTCACATTAATTTGATGATCCTTTAGGGGCAGGTGTGGAGAGAATACCCTGATCACTCAAAACAGATTCAATTGTACCCATATGACATTATTTGGAATATCATATTTTACAGTTCATGATAGATAGATAGATAGATAGATAGATAGATAGATAGATAGATAGATAGATAGATAGATAGATAGATAGATAGATAGATAGATAGAAAAAGCTCTGGTTAAATTCTGAGCTCACACTCACAGTGGAGCTCAATGTCTGTGAAGGTGACCAGAAGTGGAACCGCTGACTTGTTTTGTATGGTGTACCTGTCAATGAGTCACTTCCCGGTTTACAACTGTTTTCATTAATATTTATGAGGGGATAATCTGAGACTGGCACTGCTGTGCTACTCTCTAATTTTCATTAGATCACAGAGTAATTGTTGTAAATATGTATCAACAATGGGATGGTGAAGTCATAGAGTGGAATGGAATCCAATAAATTAATAAAACAAGATAATTTATATTCAAGACAACAGCTCATCCATTATCTATTCAGAAGCTAGATGCTACAACCTTGGAAGGATTGATGCATTTTCAGTTGTTCACACATGACATTATGGACCTTCAACCTACAGACAAAACCATGCACGTTCCCAAGGCTAACTGTGGCTGTCAACTCTCCTTTGCATGTGCTCTCGTTGACCCAGGGCTCTGTTGTCTGACAGGGACAGCAACGCTAATGCTAAGTGACAGATACCTCGTTAGCTTGATAGCATGTGCCTCAGGGAATAGGTCTATTGTTAGCATGATAGCATGGCCCAGTGTGATATCCTGGCCCAGGGGTATTGGTACCGTTGTTAACATGTAAGCTCTGGCCATAGGGAACTGGGCATGCACCAGGAACACAGGCAGAGTGCAGATGGGATTGGACAGATGCTTTTTCACATCTAGAGGGATTGTAACTCTGGGCAATTAAACAGGGCAGTGGATTCCCAGTCTACTGTTGTTGTTGTATGCCGGGGGCTGACCAGTAATACCACAATCTTTTGCTGCTTCCAATAGGATGATGGCCAGTACAACCAGTCTTTTACAACCACAGTCTCGTCCTGTGATCCCAGAAGACTGTCTTCAAGGGTCACAGGAATATTTGCAACAATTAATGTCTGGATGCTGTGACTGGAAATTACTCATTTGATAAATTTGGTGATGTAAGTCGTTTAAATGTTCTGTTGTAATGTTCAGCTTCAGGTAACTGCCTAAACAATGCTGTAAATGTAAGGTGATTCCACAAAGTCCTCAGCACGAGGCATGAGTGACTTTGAGAAGGATTATCTGAGCTCAGGGTAACTCAGAAGCGAATATTGTTTTGTCAAAGACAATCTCTGCCTGTGTGAGGAGCTCTGAGTGAGCAGTAATTTGATTAGGGTATTGTATGTATAGAGATTTAAAAAAGAAAAAAGAGAAATGAAAACTCTTTATCTGCAACACAATAGCAGTTCAATCGGGAGCGGAGATTATGGAAGCCTACCATGAAGATAAGAAGATGGTATCGACTGTTTAATTTATGTCAAATGGAAATGTTCACTGCAGCGTTTGGTAAATATATGATAATGTAAGCAGAGCAGCTGTAGTTGAGAGATGTGACTGAGCAAGCCAACCTCAGAAGATATCATAGATGAAGTACGACACTAATGTCATTTACTATGTTTTACACTAAAATGCAATTAAAGATAGAGATGAGGCAGACAAATTAAAGAGAAAGTTAGATAAAAGAGAGAAAGATAGGTAGAGACAGATGAGAGAATGGGGTGGGGGAAAGGCAGGGAGGTAGACAAACAGAGAGATATGTTTAGTTCTTTTCCATCGTTTTTTAATGTGATGCTCCTCATCTCTAGGACACGGACACTGTACACTGGAAGGCCTCATTGACTCTTACACCAACACCTCCAAACTTCTCCGGGTTAAGTTGCTGGTCAAGCAAACGCTACCTTGTATTTACCTGAATTCTGTCTCTGTCTTTAATAATGTAGCGAATTCGGGGGGCAGTCGGGAATCGCTGCATCCGGGACGTGAACCCGGATTTCCCTCACCACGGGCGACAATGTTAACCAGTCGACTAAAGGGTCCAACCCGTTAGCCAAGGGCTACCGAGTTTATTCATCCGTGACTGTTACAATAATAATAATAATACATTTTATTTGTGGGTGCCTTTCAGAGCACTCAAGGACACCTTGCAGAACACAGTTAAAAAAAATAAATTCACCCAAAAATTCACCCTTATCACCCATCTATTCATCTCCTTGCCCTTTTCTGTTCATCTGTCTGTTGTCTATCTCTCTCACTCACTCTCTCTCTCTCTTTCTCTCTCCCCTTCCTCCCACCAGTCTGCTCCCAGTTCTCTAAGGGGGTGTATGCCATTATGGGCTTGTATGACAGACGGACTGTCAACATGCTCATGTCTTTCTGCGGCTCGCTACACGTCTGCTTTGTCACGCCATCCTTCCCAGTTCAGACCAACAACCAGTTTGTCCTCCAGCTGCGGCCCCAGCTCCAGGAGCCCCTCATGGCCCTGCTGGACCACTTCCAGTGGACCCGGTTTGTCTACATGTACAGCTCTGACTCAGGTAAGTAGAATGAACTAATGTCATGGCATGGCGAAGTCATGTTGTACTGTATCACATTAGAAATGATATGGTTTTGATATCATAAAGTGACAGGAAAGGGGTTTGAATGATGATGGATGATGGGACACTTTTGCCAGGAAGCAGATTATAGTATTCAGTCACCCAATAAGATATACAGGGGAATGGAACAGCTGACCCTGGCTGTGTTAGTGCCATGCCTGTGAGCAAGTGTGCAGGTAACCTGAATATATCTTCAAAGTTCATTCAGCCTCAGGTCAAACAAACAAACAAACAAACAAACAAAAAACAAATGAGGTGAGAGAATTAGCCAAACAGCAGTCAACTCTTTTACCTGGTCCTCACAACAGGCCAAGACTTTCCCTTGGGCCCTGTGATGTTAAAGTCCATCTGACAGTTGGCAAAGAGAATTAATGGGAGGCTCTCTTTAATCTTATTGTTTTTTTCAATCTGCCCAGACATCATTGGCACAGTCTATCTAATGCAATTGTCCTTAACTAAATGCCTTTGTGATGTGGCCTGATGTTATTGCTCTGTAACATCTGCCGAGGAGATACTAGCTGCTCGTAGACCACAGGGGCTCCATTATGCTGGAGGCTTCCCAGCACAGCAGGATCTGACACAAGCTTTGGTTTGTATAGACTATCAACTTATACAAAATTATCAAGGAATGTCTGACGCATTATCCCATCTCCACTGAAACGTAGGCCAATCAAGTCGAAGGACAAAGACTGTTGAGATTTTTTTTTTTCATTACTGAACTTCACCCAAAATGGTCATTGTTAGCTTCCACTTTATTTGATAACTCCTTTAGCTGAAAACAGTGTAGAAGACAGCGGCGCTAGAGGGAGATGGAGGAGGAGACGGAGACATTCAGGGGGCATGCAGAGAAAGAATAAGGGCAAGATATAAACATCGTCAGAGCACAACATATAGGCGTCATTGAAACTTGGGCTGGGATGGATCGAGACCATCATCACTGCCCTCACTAAGCCACCAGGGACACCTGAGATTGAGAGTGTGTGTGTGTGTGTGTGTGTGTGTGTGTGTGTGTGTGTGTGTGTGTGTGTGTTGTTGTTGTTGAAAACCACTGAATGGGTGTTGTCTAGTCTTTCGTCTCCTTTCTTTTCAGTTATTTCACATTCTCTCCACCTTTTCTTTCCTGTTTTTGCCTCCTCCGATTCTTGTCTGGTATCCTCTCCTCTCCACTGCTCTCTCTGCTTCTTTTCCTCTCTTCCCTCCTCTCCTCTAGTGTATTCTCCTTTTCTCCCCTTTCATCTCTCACTTCCTTTCTTGTTTCCTCCCCCTCCCCTCTCTCCACTCCTCCCTTTTCTCTCCTTACCTCTCATCTTTTCCTCTCTTTTCTTCCTCTTTCGCGCCTCCCCTTTCTCTCTTGGTTGCTCTACATTCTTCTCCTCTCTGGAAATGTTAAGATTCCTATCGTAAACAGACAAATGAGTATCAATTTTCTGCTCTGCTGATCATCTACGACTTTCTACAACAGCCTGTCTATGTAGGAACAAACACAACTGCTGTGTGTGTGTGTGTGTGTGTGTGTGTGTGTGTGTGTGTGTGTGTGTGTGTGTGTGTGTGTGTGTGTGCGCGCGCACACGCATGCGTACATGCGTGCACATGCTTTGATATGCATGTTTCTGAATGTTTGTATGTCCTTGTCCTGTCGACATTTCTGACATACACTGATGAGCCAAAACATTATGACCACCTACCTAATAATGTTGTTGGTCCTTCATGTGCCACCAAAACAGATCCGCCCCTCGAAGCATGGACTTCACAAGACTCCTGCAGGTGTCCTGTGGTATCTGGCACCAAAACATTAGTAATAGATCCTTTAAGTCCTGTAAGTTGTGAGGTGGGGCCCCCATAGATCGGACTTGTCGGTCCAGGACATCCCACTGATGCTCAATGGGATTGAGATCTGGAGCATTTGGAGGCCAGGGCAACACCTTGAACACTTCATCATGTTCCTCAAATCATTCCCGAACAATGTGTGCAATGTGGGAGGGTGCATTATCCTGCTGAAAGAGGCCATTGCCAACAGGGAATATTATTGGCATGAAGGGGTGTAGCTGGTCTGCAATGATGGTTAAGTAGGTGGCACGTGTCAATTTGATGTCCACATGAATGGCTGGATCCAGGGTTTCCGAACAGAACATTGCCCAGCGCATCACATT
>JAJHIY020000424.1:16790000-17162500 GCA_022114975.2 Lampris megalopsis
AAGATAAGGTCCTGGGACAGAGAGGACAAGAACAAGACAGGGACAACGAGAGGCAAGTAAAACGTGAAAGAAGAGAGTGTGGACTGGCAGGACAAGCTACGAAAGGGGAAGGGTGTGATTTTTTTCTACAGATAATATATATATATATGTAGATCACTAGTGCACTGGTGAGAGAGGAGAGAGAGAGAGATGTGCTTTATCAATGGACGGATGGCAGAGTTTCCATTTAACCGGACCGGCCATTACAAAGAAGAGCGACAGAGAGAAATGAGAAAGAAAGAGGAGAGCTGTAGATGGTAGATGATTCATCTCTAATGTAAGGGACAAGCTGGTCATCGGTCAGATAGGAAGTCAGGGCTAAAGTTGTCTTCCTACCTCGTCCCAGATACAGGAAACAAACCCTTTCATGAAGACAGTCCTCTGGATGGATGCAGGCAGACTACCAAGCATCCCTACAGGGTAAACTGGAGTCAGGATGCAAACTGGTGGTCACTACTGAAGCATCCGACTTTGGCTGCTTTAAAGCGAACACATCCAGTGGCCAAATGGGTGAATAAAGACTGTATTTCTGGGCTTTGGATGTCCATGACTCAAGTTTTTTTTGTTTTTGTTTTTTAAACCTGGAAATTTGCTGATCACATCAGATGGATGGACATCAGGGCTTCTAAAGACTACAGTTGCTGTACGTTGAAGTGGAAGGCAGTTGCTACTGGAACAGATCAATCCAAAAAAAAAATGTTGACAATGAGCATCCAGGAAGCATTTTTACCAAAAGATACAGTTTTCATTTCCTGAAACTAATTTTGGTACTGTTCAGTGTTACTCTCCAATATTAGATGACACCGTTTGTTGTACGTTTGTTTTTTCACTGGCATGGTTGACTTTTTGAAAATTCTGAGGCGTTGGGAGCTCCGTGTTCTCAGCTGAACCATTAACAGCCAGCCTGGAAGTGAGCTGCTGTGCACCATAAACGAAAAAACAAAACAAAACAAAAACAAAACAGAAACACTGTCACACATTTTATGGAAATCCACTGGAGTTTGGAGAACAGGTCAATGTGACATCTCACATTGTTTTCTTCGAACTTACAAAACATTGCACATTAAGTGATCGGGTCTTAGGACGCGAAATGTGCACACATCCCCTAAATCCTTGTTGTTGAAAAGGTTTAGGGGGCTCCAGGCGTTACCATAGTGACCAGAGCAGCATGGGACTCACTTGTTTTAAGTCCTGGAAGCATGACGGCACAGGGCAGAAAGGTGAGACAAACAAACACACTCACACAGTGTGTGTGTGTGTGTGTGTGTGTGTGTGTGTGTGTGTGTGTGTGTGTGTGTGTGTGTGTGTGTGTGTGTTTGTGTGAGTGAGTGTGTGTGAGAAAATGAGTTTGTGCGTGTGTGTGTGCACACGTGCAAGTGCTTTAAATGTCTTAAGGTCAAAAAAAGGATCTTGAATAAAAATGACGAGGAAAGGAAGGGTGGATGGAATGATCAGTGACAGCAAGAAATCAAGTTGTTTTTTTGTTTAATGCCCATCTGCCTGCCTGCCAACTTGCTTTTTTGTCTGTTTACCTATTTGCCTCCCTGTCGGTATCTATATCTATCTATCTATCTATCTATCTATCTATCTATCTATCTATCTATCTATCTATCTATCTATCTATCTATCTATCTATCTATCTATCTATCTATCTATCTATCTATCTATCTATCTATCTATCTATCTATCTATCTATCTATCTATCTATCTATCTATCTATCTATCTATCTATCTATCTATCTATCTATCTATCTATCTATCTATCTATCTATCTATCTATCTATCCTTGTCTGTATGCATGTATTTGTTTTTTATTTGTATTTCTGCCTTTCAGTGTGTGTGTGTGTGTGTGTGTGTGTGCGCGCGCGCCTGTATGTCTACCCAACTGTCTGTCTATCAGACTGTCTCTATGTATGCATGTATGTATATGTACATGTATCTGCACGCCTCTGTGCGAGTCTGTCTGTCTGCCTACCAAATTCAAATCTCACCAACCATATTTGTCTCATTTCAAGTCAAAATATCTCCATCCATCCATCCATTATCGGAATCGCTTATCCTGCTGTCAGAGTCGCAGGGATGCTGGAGCCTATTCCGGCAGTCATTGGGCAGTAGGTGGGGAGATACACTGGACATGCCACCAGACCAGACCAGACCAGACCAGACCAGACCAGACCAGACCAGACCAGACAGGACCAGGCCAGGCCAAGCCAAGCCAAGCCAGGCCAGGTCAAAACAGGCCAGACCAGACCAGACCAAGCCATACCAGACCAGGCCAGGCCAGACCAGACCAGACCAGCCAAGCCAGGCCAGACCAGACCAGACCAGACCAGGCCAGGCCAAGCCAAGCCAAGCCAGGCCAGGTCAAACCAAGCCAGACCAGACCAGACCAGTCCAGGCCAGGCCAGACAAGACCAGACCAGCCAGGCCAGGCCTGGCCAGGCCAGGCCAAGCCATGCCAGGCCAGCCCAGACAAGACCAGGCCAGGCCGGGCCAGGCCAGGCCATGCTGGGCTTCTAAAGGTGGCAAAGGCAAAGGAAAAGGCGTATGGTGCGTTGTATGAGAGGTTAGACACTAAGGAAGGAGAAAAGGACTTATACTGACTGGTAGGATGTGCAGACCGGACCAAGCCAGGCCAGGCCAGACCAGACCAAACCATACCAGGCCAGGCCAGGTGAGGCCTAGCCAGGCCAAGCCAGGCCAGGTCAGGCCAGGCCAGGTCAGGCCAGGCCAGACCAGGCCAAGCCAGCCCAGGCCAGACCAGACCAGGCCAGCCCAGGCCAGGCCGGGCCAGCCAGACCAGGTCAGGCCAGACCAGACCAGACCATCCCAATGCCAGGCCAGACCACACCAGACCAGACCAGACCAGCACAGGCCAGGCCAGACCAGACCAGGCACGGACAGGCCAGGCCACGCCAGGCAAGGGCAGCCGGACCAGACCAGACCAGACCAGGTCAGGTCAGGCCAGGCCATGCCAGGCCAGGCCAGGCCAAGCCAGGCCAGGCTGGGCTTCTAAAGGTGGCAAAGGCAAAGGAAAAGGCGTATGGTGCGTTGTACGAGAGGTTAGACACTAAGGAAGGAGAAAAGGACTTGTACTGACTGGTAGGATGTGCAGACCAAGCCAGGCCAGGCCAGACCAGGCCAGGCCAACCAGACCAGGCCAGGCCAGGCCAAGCCAAGCCAAGCCAGGCCAAGCCAGACCAGGCCAAGCCAAGCCAGGCCAAGCCAAGCCAGGCCAAGACAGGCCAGACCAGACCAGACCAGACCAGGCCAGGCCAGACCAGACCAGGCCAGTCCAGGCCAGGCCAGCCCAGACCAGACCAGCCAACCAGGCCAAGCCAGGCCAGGCCAGGCTGGGCTTCTAAAGGTGGCAAAGGCAAAGGAAAAGGCGTATGGTGCGTTGTATGAGAGGTTAGACACGAAGGAAGGAGAAAAGGACTTATACTGACTGGTAGGATGTGCAGACCAGACCAGGCCAATCAGGCCAGACCAGACCAGACCATACCAGGCCAGGCCAGGTGAAGCCTAGCCAGGCCAGGCCAGCCAGGCCAGGCCAGGCCAGACCAGTCAGGCCAGGCCAGGCCAGGCCAAGCCAGCCAGACCAGGCCAGGCCAAACCAGACCAGACCAGGCCAGGCCAGGCCAGACCAGACCAAGCCATACCAGACCAGGCCAGGCCAGACCAGACCAGACCAGCCAGGCCAGGCCAGACCAGACCAGACCAGGCCAGGCCAAGCCAAGCCAAGTCAGGCCAGGTCAAACCAGGCCAGGCCAGACCAGACCAGACCAGGCCGGGCCAGGCCAAACCAGACCAGGCCAACCCAGGCCAGGCCAGGCCAAGCAAGGCCAAGCCGAGCCAGGCCAAGCCAAACCAGACCATGCCAGGCAAGGCCAGACCAGACCAGCCCAGGCCATGCCAGGCCAAGCCAAGCCAGGCCAGGCCAACCGGGCTTCTAAAGGTGGCAAAGGCAAAGGAAAAGGCGTATGGTGCGTTGTATGAGAGGTTAGACACTAAGGAAGGAGAAAAGGACTTGTACTGACTGGTAGGATGTGCGGACCATGCCAGGCCAGGCAGACCAGGCCAGGCCGACCAGACCAGGCCAAGCCAGGCCAACCCAGGCCAGGCCAGCCAGGCCAAGCCAGACCAGGCCAAGCTAAGCCAAGCCAAGCCAGGCCAGGCCAGACCAGGCCAGGCCAGACCAGACCAAACCAAACCAGACCAAGCCAAGCCAGACCAGACCAGCCAAGCCAGGCCAGGCCAGACCAGATCAGGCCAGGCCAGGCCAGGCCAGCCCAAGCCATGCCAGGCCAGACCAGACCAGACCAGACCAGACCAGACCAGACCAGGCCAGGCCAGACCAGACCAGGCCATACCAGGCCAGGCAAGGCCAGGCCATGCCAGGCCAGCCAGGCCAGGCCAAGCCAGGCCAGGCTGGGCTTCTAAAGGTGGCAAAGGCAAAGGAAAAGGCGTATGGTGCGTTGTACGAGAGGTTAGACACTAAGGAAGGAGAAAAGGACTTGTACTGACTGGTAGGATGTGCAGACCAAGCCAGGCCAGGCCAGACCAGGCCAGGCCAACCAGACCAGGCCAGGCCAGGCCAAGCCAAGCCAAGCCAGGCCAAGCCAGACCAGGCCAGGCCAAGCCAGGCCAAGCCAAGCCAGGCCAAGACAGGCCAGACCAGACCAGACCAGACCAGACCAGCCAAACCAGGCCAAGCCAGGCCAGGCCAGGCTGGGCTTCTAAAGGTGGCAAAGGCAAAGGAAAAGGCGTATGGTGCGTTGTATGAGAGGTTAGACACGAAGGAAGGAGAAAAGGACTTATACTGACTGGTAGGATGTGCAGACCAGACCAGGCCAATCAGGCCAGACCAGACCAGACCATACCAGGCCAGGCCAGGTGAAGCCTAGCCAGGCCAGGCCAGGCCAGGCCAGGCCACACCAGACCAGTCAGGCCAGGCCAGGCCAGGCCAGGCCAGCCAGACCAGGCCAGGCCAGACCAGACCAGACCAGGCCAGGCCAGGCCAGACCAGACCAAGCCATACCAGACCAGGCCAAGCCAGACCAGACCAGACCAGCCAGGCCAGGCCAGACCAGACCAGACCAGGCCAGGCCAAGCCAAGCCAAGTCAGGCCAGGTCAAACCAGGCAAGGCCAGACCAGACCAGATCAGGCCGGGCCAGGCCAAACCAGACCAGGCCAACCCAGGCCAGGCCAGGCCAAGCAAGGCCAAGTCGAGCCAGGCCAGGCCAGGCCAGACCATGCCAGGCAAGGCCAGACCAGACCAGCCCAGGCCATGCCAGGCCAAGCCAAGCCAGGCCAGGCCAACTGGGCTTCTAAAGGTGGCAAAGGCAAAGGAAAAGGCGTATGGTGCGTTGTATGAGAGGTTAGACACTAAGGAAGGAGAAAAGGACTTGTACTGACTGGTAGGATGTGCGGACCATGCCAGGCCAGGCAGACCAGGCCAGGCCGACCAGACCAGGCCAAGCCAGGCCAACCCAGGCCAGGCCAGCCAGGCCAAGCCAGACCAGGCCAAGCTAAGCCAAGCCAAGCCAGGCCAGGCCAGACCAGGCCAGGCCAGACCAGACCAAACCAAACCAGACCAAGCCAAGCCAGACCAGACCAGCCAAGCCAGGCCAGGCCAGACCAGATCAGGCCAGGCCAGACCAGGCCAGGCCAAGCCATGCCAGGCCAGACCAGACCAGACCAGACCAGACCAGACCAGACCAGACCAGGCCAGGCCAGACCAGACCAGGCCATACCAGGCCAGGTCAGCCCAGACCAGACCAGCCAAGCCAGGCCAAGCCAGGCCAGGCCAACTGGGCTTCTAAAGGTGGCAAAGGCAAAGGAAAAGGCGTATGGTGCGTTGTATGAGAGGTTAGACACTAAGGAAGGAGAAAAGGACTTGTACTGACTGGTAGGATGTGCAAACCAGGCCAGGCCTGGCCAGGCCAGGCCAGGCTAGGCCAGGCCAGGCCAGCTAGGCCAGACCAGACCAGACCAGGCCAGACCATGCCAGGCCAGGTCAGTTCAGGCCAGGCCAGTCCAGGCCAGGCCAGACCAGACCAGACCAGCCACGCCAGGCCAGACCAACCCAGGCCAGGCCAGGCCAGGCCAAGCCAAGCCAGGCCAGGCCAAGCCAGGCCAGGCTGGGCTTCTAAATGTGGCAAAGGCCAGTCCATGCCAGGCCAGGCCAGACCAGACCAACCAGGCCAAGCCAGGCCAGGCCATCCCAGGCCAGGCCAGGCTAAGCCAGTTCAAGCAAAGCCAGGCCAGGCCAAGCCATGCCAGCCAGACCAGACCAGACCAGACCAGGCCAGGCCAGGCCAGAGGTTAGACACTAAGGAAGGAGAAAAGGACTTATACTGACTGGTAGGATGTGCAGACCAGACCAGGCCAGGCCAGGCCAGACCAGACCAGACCATACCAGGCCAGGCCAGGTGAGGCCTACCCAAGCCAGGCCAGGCCAAGTCAGGTTCAGACCAGACCAGACCAGGTCAGGCCAAGCCAGGCCAGCCAGACCAGGCCAGGCCAGACCAGACCAGACCATCCCAAAGCCAGGCCAAACCAGGACAGGCCAGGCCAGGTCAAGCCAGACCAGGCCAGGCCAGACCAGGCCAGGCTAGGCCAACCCAGGCCAGCTAGGCCAGACCAGACCAGACCAGTTTAGACCAGACCAGGGCAGGCCAGGCCAGGCCAGGCCAGGCCAGGCCAGGCCAGGTCAGGCTGGGCTTCTAAAGGTGGCAAAGGCAAAGGAAAAGGTGTATGGTGCGTTCTATGAGAGGTTAGACACTAAGGAAGGAGAAAAGGACTTGTACTGACTGGTAGGATGTGCAGACCAGACCAAGCCAGGCCAGACCAGACCAAGCCAGGCCAGGCCAGATCAGGCCGGCAAAGCCAGACCAGGCCAGACCAGACCAAATCAGGCCAGGCCAGACCAGACCAGGCCAGGCCAGGCCAGACCAACCAGGGCAGGCCAGGTCAAGCCAGACCAGACCAGGCCAGGCTGGGCTTCTAAAGGTGGCAAAGGCAAAGGAAAAGGCGTATGGTGCGTTGTATGAGAGGTTTGACACTAAGGAAGGAGAAAAGGACTAGTACTGACTGGTAGGATGTGCAGACCAGACCAGGCCAGGACAGATCAAGCCAGGCCAAGCCAGACCAAGCCAGGCCAGGCCAAGCCAGGCCAGGCCAGGCCAGGCCAACCAGACCAGACCAGACCAGACCAGCCAAACCAGGCCAAGCCAGGCCAGGCCAGGCTGGGCTTCTAAAGGTGGCAAAGGCAAAGGAAAAGGCGTATGGTGCGTTGTATGAGAGGTTAGACACGAAGGAAGAAGAAAAGGACTTATACTGACTGGTAGGATGTGCAGACCAGACCAGGCCAGTTCAGGCCAGACCAGACCAGACCATACCAGGCCAGGCCAGGTGAAGCCTAGCCATGCCAGGCCAGGCCAGGCCAAGCCAGGTCAGGCCACACCAGACCAGTCAGGCCAGGCCAGGCCAGGCCAGGCCAGCCAGACCAGGCCAGGCCAGACCTCCCCAGGCCAGGCCAGGCCAGGCCAGACCAGACCAAGCCATACCAGACCAGGCCAGGCCAGACCAGACCAGACCAGCCAGGCCAGGCCAGACCAGACCAGACCAGGCCAGGCCAAGCCAAGCCATGTCAGGCCAAGTCAAACCAGGCCAGGCCAGACCAGACCAGACCAGGCCGGGTCAGGCCAAACCAGACCAGGCCAACCCAAGCCAGGCCAGGCCAAGCAAGGCCAGGCCGAGCCAGGACAGGCCAGGCCAAACCATGCCAGGCAAGGCCAACCCAGACCAGACCAGGCCATGCCAGGCCAAGCCAAACCAGGCCAGGCCAACTGGGCTTCTAAAGGTGGCAAAGGCAAAGGAAAAGGTGTATGGTGCGTTCTATGTGAGGTTAGACACTAAGGAAGGAGAAAAGGACTTGTACTGACTGGTAGGATGTGCAGACCAGACCAAGCCAGGCCAGACCAGGCCAGGCCGACCAGACCAGGCCAAGCCAGGCCAACCCAGGCCAGGCCAGCCAGGCCAAGCCAGACCAGGCCAAGCCAAGCCAGCCAAGCCAGGCCAGGCCAGACCAGGCCAGGCCAGACCAGACCAAATCAGACCAGGCCAAGCCAGACCAGACCAGGTCAGTCCAGGCCAGGCCAGACCAGACCAGACCAGCCAAACCAGGCCAGACCAGACCAAGCCAGGCCAGGCCAGGCCAAGCCATGCCAGGCCAGACCAGACCAGACCAGACCAGACCAGACCAGGCCAGGCCAAGCCAGACCAGACCAGGCCAGTCCAGGCCAGGTCAGCCCAGACCAGACCAGCCAAACCAGGCCAAGCCAACCCAGGCCAACTGGGCTTCTAAAGGTGGCAAAGGCAAAGGAAAAGGCGTATGGTGCGTTGTATGAGAGGTTAGACACTAAGGAAGGAGAAAAGGACTTGTACTGACTGGTAGGATGTGCAGACCAGGCCAGGCCTGGCCAGCCAGGCCAGACCAAGCCAGGCCAGGCCAGACCAGACCAGACCAGGCCACGCCAGCCAGGCCAGACCATGCCAAGCCAGGCCAGGCCAAGCCAGGCCAGGCCAAGTCAATCCAGGCCAGGCCAGTCCAGGCCAGGCCAGACCGGACCAGACCAGCCACGCCAAGCCAGACCAGACCAGACCAGGCCAGGCCAGGCCATGCCAAGCCAAGCCAGGCCAAGCCAGGCCAAGCCAGGCCAGGACAGGCTGGGCTTCTAAAGGTGGCAAAGGCCAGTCCATGCCAGGCCAGGCCACACCAGACCAGACCAGGCCAAGTCAGGCCAGGCCAGGCCAGGCCAGGCCAGGCCAGGCCGGTTCAGGCAAGGCCAGGTCAGGCCAAGCCAAGCCAGGCCAGACCAGACCAGACCAGACCAGGCCAGTCCAGGCCAGAGGTTAGACACTAAGGAAGGAGAAAAGGACTTATACTGACTGGTAGGATGTGCAACCAGACCAGGCCAGGCCAGGCCAGACCAGACCAGACCATACCAAGCCAGGCCATGATAAGCCTGGCCAGGCCAGGCCAGCCAAGTCAGGCCAGACCAGACCAGACCAGGCCAGGCCGAGCCAGGCCAGCCACACCAGGCCAGGCCAGACCAGACCAGGCCATCCCAATGCCAGGCCAGACCAGGCCAAACCAGACCAGGCCGGCCAGACCAGGCCAGGCTAGGCCAACCCAGGCCAGCTAGGCCAGACCAGACCAGACCAGACCAGACCAGACCAGGCCAGGCCAGGCCAAGCCAGGCCAGGCTAGGCCAGGCCAGGCCAGGCTGGGCTTCTAAAGGTGGCAAAGGCAAAGGAAAAGGTGTATGGTGCGTTCTATGAGAGGTTAGACACTAAGGAAGGAGAAAAGGACTTGTACTGACTGGTAGGATGTGCAGACCAGACCAAGCCAGGCCAGACCAGACCAGGCCAGGCCAGACCAGACCAGGCCGGCAAGGCCAGACCAGGCCAGACCAGACCAAATCAGGCCAGGCCAGACCAGACCAGGCCAGGCCAGGCCAGACCAACCAGGCCAGGCCAGGTCAAGCCAGACCAGACCAGGCCAGGCTGGGCTTCTAAAGGTGACAAAGGCAAAGGAAAAGGCGTATGGTGCGTTGTATGAGAGGTTTGACACTAAGGAAGGAGAAAAGGACTTGTACTGACTGGTAGGATGTGCAGACCAGACCAGGCCAGGCCAGATCAGGCCAGGCCAGGCCATACCAAGCCAGGCCAGGTCAAGCCAGGCCAGGCCAGTCAGGCCAACCAGACCAGACCAGACCAGGCCATTCCAGACCAAACCAGGCCAGGCCAGGCCAACCCCAGGCCAGACCAGACCAGACCAGCCAGGCAATGCCAGACCAGACCAAGCCAGGCCAGGCCAGGCCAGGCCAGGACAGGCCAGACCAGACCAGACCAAACCAGGCCAGGCCAGCCAGGCCAACCCCAGGCTTGGCTTCAAAAGGTGGCAAAGGCCGACCAGACCAGACCAGACCTGCCAGGCCAGGCCAAACCAGACCAGGCCAGGCCAGGCCAGGCCACGCAGGACAGGCCAGACCAGACCAGACCAGACCAGGCCAGGCAAGGCCAGGCCAGGCCAGGCCAAGCCAGACCAGGCTGGGCTTCTAAAGGTGGCAAAGGCAAAGGAAAAGGCGTATGGTGCGTTGTATGAGAGGTTAGACACTAAGGAAGGAGAAAAGGACTTATACTGACTGGTAGGATGTGCAGACCAGACCAAACACAGGCCAAGCCAGACCAGGCCAGACCAGGACAGGCCAGGCCAGGCCAGACTAGGCCAACCCAGGCCAGGCTAGGCCAAACCAGACCAGACCAGACCAGACCAG
Source organism: Lampris megalopsis (assembly GCA_022114975.2). Classification (NCBI taxonomy): domain Eukaryota; kingdom Metazoa; phylum Chordata; class Actinopteri; order Lampriformes; family Lampridae; genus Lampris; species Lampris megalopsis. The sequence continues at coordinate 16,800,387 of JAJHIY020000424.1, forward strand.
ACCAGACCAGGCCAGGCCAGGCCAGGCCAGCCAGGCCAGGCCAGGCTGGGCTTCTAAAGGTGGCAAAGGCAAAGGAAAAGGTGTATGGTGCGTTCTATGAGAGGTTAGACACTAAGGAAGGAGAAAAGGACTTGTACTGACTGGTAGGATGTGCAACCCGAGACCAAGCCAGGCCAGACCAGACCAGGCCAAGCCAGGCCAGACCAGGCCGGCAAGGCCGGACCAGGCCAGACCAGACCAAATCAGGCCAGGCCAGACCAGACCAGGCCAGGCCAGGCCATACCAACCAGGCCAGGCCAGGCCAAGCCAGGCCAGCCCAGGCCAGGCCAGGTTGGGCTTCTAAAGGTGGCAAAGGCAAAGGAAAAAGCGTATGGTGCGTTGTATGAGAGGTTAGACACTAAGGAAGGAAAAAAGGACTTGTACTGACTGGTAGGATGTGCAGACCAGACCAAGCCAAGCCAGGCCAAGTCAGGCCAGGCCAAGCCAGTCCAGGCCAGGCCAAGCCAGGCCAGGCCAGACCAAACCAGGCCAGGCCAAGCCAGGCCAAGTCATGCCAAGCCAGGCCAAGCCTGGCCAGTTCAGGCCAGGGCAGACCAGACAGGCCAAGCCAGGCCAAGCCAGACCAGACCAGATCAAGCCAGGCCAAGCCAGGCCAGGCCAGCCCAGGACAGGCCAGGTCAGGCCAGGCCAGACCAAGCCAGACCAGACTAGACCAGACCAGACCAGACCAAGCCAGGCCAGGCCAGGCCAGGCCAGACCAGACGAGACCAGCCAGGCCAACCCAGACCAAGCCAGGCCAGGCCAGCCAGGACAGGCCAGTCAAGGCCAGCCCAGATCAGACCAGACCGAGTCAGGCCAAGCCAGGCCAGGCCAGGCCAGGCCAGGCCATGCCAGGCCAGGCAAGGTTGGGCTTCTAAAGGTGGCAAAGGCAAAGGAAAAGGCGTATGGTGCGTTGTATTAGAGGTTAGACACTAAGGAAGGAGAAAAGGACTTGTACTGACTGGTAGGATGTGCAAACCAGACCAGGCCAGGCCAGGCCACGCCAGGCCAGGCCAAGCCAGACCAGGCTGGGCTTCTAAAGGTGGCAAAGGCAAAGGAAAAGGCGTATGGTGCGTTGTATGAGAGGTTAGACACTAAGGAAGGAGAAACGGACTTATACTGACTGGTAGGATGTGCAGACCAGACCAGGACAGGCCAGGCCAGGCCAGGCCAGGCTGGGCTTCTAAAGGTGGCAAAGGCAAAGGAAAAGGTGTATGGTACGTTGTATGAGAGGTTAGACACTAAGGAAGGAGAAAAGGACTTGTACTGACTGGTAGGATGTGCAGACCAGACCAGGCCAGGCCAGGCCAGACCAGGCCGGCAAGGCCAGACCAGGCCAGACCAGACCAAATCAGGCCAGGCCAGATCAAACCAGGCCAGGCCAGGCCATACCAACCAGGCCAGGCCAGGCCAAGCCATACCAGACCAGGCCAGGCTGGGCTTCTAAAGGTGGCAAAGGCAAAGGAAAAGGCGTATGGTGCGTTGTATGAGAGGTTTGACACTAAGGAAGGAGAAAGGACTTGTACTGACTGGTAGGATGTGCAGAACAGACCAGGCCAGGCCAGATCAGGCCAGGCCAGGCCAGACCAAGCCAGGGTAGGCCAAGCCAAGCCAGGCCAGGCCAGGCCAACCAGACCAGACCAGACCAGACCAGGCCAAGCCAGACCAGACCAGGCCAGGCCAGGCCAGGCCAGAGCAGACCAGACCAGCCAGGCAATGCCACCAGACCATGCCAGGCCAGGCCAGGCCAGGCCAAGACAGGACAGACCAGACCAGACCAAACCAGGCCAGGCCAGGCCAGGCCAACCCCAGGCTTGGCTTCTAAAGGTGGCAAAGGCCGACCAGACCAGACCAGACCAGCCAGGCCAGGCCAAACCAGACCAGGCCAGGCCAGACCAGGCGAGGCAGGACAGGCCAGACCAGACCAGACCAGACCAGGCCAGGCCAGGCCACGCCAGGCCAGGCCAAGCCAGACCAGGCTGGGCTTCTAAAGGTGGCAAAGGCAAAGGAAAAGGCGTATGGTGCGTTGTATGAGAGGTTAGACACTAAGGAAGGAGAAAAGGACTTATACTGACTGGTAGGATGTGCAGACCAGACCAGACATGCCAGGCCAGGCCAGGTAAGACCAGGCCAGGCCAGGCCAGGCCAGTCTATGCCAACCCAGGCCAGGCTAGGCCAGACCAGACCAGACCAGACCAGACCAGACCAGACCAGGCCAGGCCAGGCCAGGCCACCCCAGGCCAGGCCAGGCTGGGCTTCTAAAGGTGGCAAAGGCAAAGGAAAAGGTGTATGGTACGTTGTATGAGAGGTTAGACACTAAGGAAGGAGAAAAGGACTTGTACTGACTGGTAGGATGTGCAGACTAGACCAGGCCAGGCCAAACCAGACCAGGCCAGGCCAGACCAGACCAAGCCAGACCAAGTCAGGCCATTCCCAGACCAGGCCATGCCAAGCCAGACCAGGCCAGGTCAGGTCAGACCAGGCCAGCACAGGCCAGGCCAGGCCAGGCCAGGCCAGGCTGGGCTTCTAAAGGTGGCAATGGCAAAGGAAAAGGCGTATGGTGCGTTGTATGAGAGGTTAGACACTAAGGGAGGAGAAAAGGACTTGTACTGACTGGTAGGATGTGCAGACTAGACCAGGCCAGCCAAACCAGGCCAGGCCAGGCCAGACCAGACCAAGCCAGACCAAGTCAGGCCAGCCCAGACCAGGCCATGCCAAGCCAGGCCAGGCCAGGCCAGACCAGACCAGGCCAGCACAGGCCAGGCCAGGCCAGGCCAGGCCAGGTTGGGCTTCTAAAGGTGGCAATGGCAAAGGAAAAGGCGTATGGTGCGTTGTATGAGAGGTTAGACACTAAGGGAGGAGAAAAGGACTTGTACTGACTGGTAGGATGTGCAGACCAGACCAGGCCAGGCCAGACCAGGCCAGGCCAGGCCAGGCCCAGCCCCCCCACACCACACCACACACACACACACACACACACACACACACACACACACACACACACACACACCCACCCATTCATACCTAGGGACAATTTTTGGTATGGCCGATTCTCCTGACCTACATGTCTTTGGGTTGTGGGAGGAAACCGGAGCCCCTGTAGGAAACCCCCACAGACATGGGGAGAACATGCAAACTCCATGACCCAGGATGACCCACCAAGGTTGGACTACCCCAAGGCTCGAACCCAGGACCTTCTTGCTGTGAGGCAACTGCGCTAACCACTGTGCCACCGTGCCACCCTCAAATATCTCATTACACTTAATACAAGACAGTCACCCAACAATCAACATTTTCTTGCGCTGTATAAGGACTTGTTTTTGAATGTTATCAGCGCATATGCCCTGCAAGTTGGGTGTGAGATGGAAGAGAAAGAAGAATTCTGGAGTGAGTTCGATGAAGTCGTGGAGAGGGTACCCCAGGAGGAGAGAGTGGTGACTGGAGCGGATGTTGGTGAAGGGAACAGATGTGATGAGAAGTTGATGGGTAGGTATGGTGTCAAGGAGAGAAATATGGAAGGACAGATGGTGGTGAATTTTCTGAAAATGATGGAAATGGCTGTGGTGAATACATATTTCAGGAAGAGGGAGGAACACAGGGTGATGTACAGGAGTGGAGGAAAGTGCACACAGGTGGACTATATCTTATGTCGAAGGCACAATCTGAAAGGGATTGGAGACTGCAAGGTGGTGACAGGGGAGAACGTAGCTAGGCAGCATCAGATAGTGGTCTGTAGGATGACTTTGGAGACCAAGAAGAGGAAGAGAGTGAAGGCAGAGCCAAGGATCAAATGGTGGAAGTTGAAGATGGAAGACTCTTGTGTGGAGTTCAGGCAGGAGTTAAGATAGGCGCTGGGTGGTAGTGAGGAGTTGCCGGATGGCTGGGCAACCACTGCAGAAATAGTGAGGGAGATAGCTAGGAAGGTACTTGGTGTGTCATCAGGACAGAGGAAGCAAGACAAGGAGACCTGGTGGTGGGATGAGAAAGTACAGCAAAGTATACAGAGGAAGAGGTTGGCAAAGAAGAAGTGGGATAGTCAGAGAGATGAAGAAATTAGACAGGAGTACAAGGAGATGCAGCGTAAAGTAAAGAGAGAGGTGGCAAAGGCAAAGGAAAAGGTGTATGGTGCGTTGTATGAGAGGTTAGACACTAAGGAAGGAGAAAAGGACTTGTACTGACTGGTAGGATGTGCAGACCAGACCAGGCCAGGCCAAGCCAAGCCAGGCTAGGCCAGGCCAGGCCAGACCAGACCAGACCAGACCATGCAAGGCCAGGCCAAGCCAGGCCAGGCCAAGCCAGGCCAGGCCAGGCTGGGCTTCTAAAGGTGGCAAAGGCAAAGGAAAAGGTGTATGGTGCGTTGTATGAGAGGTTGGACACTAAGGAAGGAGAAAAGGACTTGTACTGACTGGTAGGATGTGCAAACCATACCAGGCCAGGCCAGGCCAGGCCAGGTCAAGCCAGGCCAGGCCAGACCAAGCCAAGCCAGGCCAGGTCAGACCACCCCAGACCAGGCCAGGCCAGACCAGACCAGACCAAGCCATTTCAGGCCAGACCAGACCAAGCCAGACCAGACTAAGCCAGGCCAAGCCAGGCCAGACCAAACCAGGCAATCCAGGCCAGGCCAGGCCAGGCCAGCCCAGGCTGGGCTTCTAAAGGTGGCAAAGGCAAAGGAAAAGGTGTATGGTGCGTTGTATGAGAGGTTAGACACTAAGGAAGGAGAAAAGGACTTGTACTGACTGGTAGGATGTGCACACCAGACCAGGCCAAGCCAGGCCAAGCCAGGTCATGCCAAGCCAGGCCAGACCAGGCCAAGCCAGGCCAGGTCAGACCACCCCAGACCAGGCCAGGCCAGGCCAGGCCAGACCAAGCCAGGTCAGGCCAGACCAGACCAGGCCAGACCAGACGAAGCCAGGCCAAGCCAGGTCAGACCAGACCAGGCCAACCCCATGCCATGCCAGGCCAGGCCAGGCCAGGCCAGACCAGACCAGACCAGACCAGGTCAAGCCAGGCCAGGCCAGACCAGACCAGACCAGACCAGCCTAAGCCAGGCCAGGCCAGGCCAGGCCAAGCCAGGCCAACCCAGGCCAGGCCAGGTTGGGCTTCTAAAGGTGGCAAAGCCAAAGGAAAAAGCGTATGGTGCGTTGTATGAGAGGTTAGACACTAAGGAAGGAAAAAAGGACTTGTACTGACTGGTAGGATGTGCAGACCAGACCAAGCCAGGCCAGGCCAAGTCAGGCCAGGCCAAGCCGGTCCAGGCCAGGCCAAGCCAGGCCAAGCCAGACCAAACCATGCCAGGCCAGGCCAGGCCAAGTCATGCCAAGCCAGGCCAAGCCAGGCCAGTTCAGGCCAGGCCAGACCAGACCAGATCAAGCCAGGCCAAGCCAAGCCAGGCCAAACCAGGACAGGCCATGTCAAGCCAGGCCAGACCATGCCAGACCAGACTAGACCAGACCAGACCAGACCAAGCCAGGCCAGGCCAGGCCAGGCCAGACCAGACGAGACCAGCCAGGCCAACCCAGACCAGGCCAGGCCAGGCCAGCCAGGACAGGCCATTCAAGGCCAGCCCAGATCAGACCAGACCAGGTCAAGCCAGGCCAGGCCAGGGCAGGCCAGGCCAGGCCAGGCCAGGCAAGGTTGGGCTTCTAAAGGTGGCAAAGGCAAAGGAAAAGGCGTATGGTGCGTTGTATTAGAGGTTAGACACTAAGGAAGGAGAAAAGGACTTGTACTGACTGGTAGGATGTGCAGACCAGACCAGGTCAGGCCAAGCCAAGCCAAGCTAGGCCAGGCCAGGCCAGACCAGATCAGACCAGACCAGACCAAGCAAGGCCAGGCCAGGCCAGGCCAGGCCAAGCCAGGCCAGGCCAGGCTGGGCTTCTAAAGGTGGCAAAGGCAAAGGAAAAGGTGTATGGTGCGTTGTATGAGAGGTTAGACACTAAGGAAGGAGAAAAGGACTTGTACTGACTGGTAGGATGTGCAAACCATACCAAGCCAGGCCAGGCCAGGCCAGGTCAAGCCAGGCCAGGCCAGACCAAGCCAAGCCAGGCCAGGTCAGACCACCCCAGACCAGGCCAGGCCAGACCAGACCAGACCAAGCCAGGTCAGGCCAGACCAGACCAGGCCAGACCAGACTAAGCCAGGCCAAGCCAGGCCAGACCAAACCAGGCCAAACCAGGCAGGCCAGGCCAGGCCAGGCCAGGCTGGGCTTCTAAAGGTGGCAAAGGCAAAGGAAAAGGTGTATGGTGCGTTGTATGAGAGGTTAGACACTAAGGAAGGAGAAAAGGACTTGTACTGACTGGTAGGATGTGCAAACCATACCAGGCCAGGCCAGGCCAGGCCAGGTCAAGCCAGGCCAGGCCAGACCAAGCCAAGCCAGGCCAGGTCAGACCACCCCAGACCAGGCCAGGCCAGACCAGACCAGACCAAGCCATTTCAGGCCAGACCAGACCAGGCCAGACCAGACTAAGCCAGGCCAAGCCAGGCCAGACCAAACCAGGCCAATCCAGGCCAGGCCAGGCCAGGCCAGGCCAGCCCAGGCTGGGCTTCTAAAGGTGGCAAAGGCAAAGGAAAAGGTGTATGGTGCGTTGTATGAGAGGTTAGACACTAAGGAAGGAGAAAAGGACTTGTACTGACTGGTAGGATGTGCACACCAGACCAGGCCAAGCCAGGCCAGGCCAGGTCATGCCAAGCCAGGCCAGACCAGGCCAAGCCAGGCCAGGTCAGACCACCCCAGACCAGGCCAGGCCAGGCCAGGCCAGACCAAGCCAGGTCAGGCCAGACCAGACCAGGCCAGACCAGACGAAGCCAGGCCAAGCCAGGTCAGACCAGACCAGGCCAACCCCAGGCCAGTACAGGCCAAGCCAGGCCAGGCCAGGCCAAGCCAGGCCAGCCCAGGCCAGGCCAGGTTGGGCTTCTAAAGGTGGCAAAGGCAAAGGAAAAAGCGTATGGTGCGTTGTATGAGAGGTTAGACACTAAGGAAGGAAAAAAGGACTTGTACTGACTGGTAGGATGTGCAGACCAGACCAAGCCAGGCCAGGCCAAGTCAGGCCAGGCCAAGCCAGTACAGGCCAGGCCAAGCCAAGCCAGGCCAGCCCAAACCAGGCCAGGCCAGGCCAGGCCAAGTCATGCCAAGCCAGGCCAAGCCAGGCCAGTTCAGGCCAGGGCAGACCAGACAGGCCAAGCCAGGCCAAGCCAGGCCAGGCCAAACCAGGACAGGCCAGGTCAGGCCAGGCCAGACCAGGCCAGACCAGACTAGACCAGACCAGACCAGACCAAGCCAGGCCAGGCCAGGCCAGGCCAGACCAGACGAGACCAGCCAGGCCAACCCAGACCATGCCAGGCCAGGCCAGGCCAGGCCAGGCCAGGCAAGGTTGGGCTTCTAAAGGTGGCAAAGGCAAAGGAAAAGGCGTATGGTGCGTTGTATTAGAGGTTAGACACTAAGGAAGGAGAAAAGGACTTGTACTGACTGGTAGGATGTGCAAACCAGACCAGGCCAAGCCAGGCCAGGCCAAATCAAGCCAGGCCAGGCCAGACCAGGCCAAGCCAGGCCAGGTCAGACCACCCCAGACCAGGCCAGGCCAGACCAGACCAGACCAAGCCAGGTCAGGCCAGACCAGACCAGGCCAGACCAGACTAAGCCAGGCCAAGCCAGGCCAGACCAAACCAAGCCAAACCAGGTCAGGCCAGGCCAGGCTAGGCCAGGCTGGGCTTCTAAAGGTGGCAAAGGCAAAGGAAAAGGTGTATGGTGCGTTGTATGAGAGGTTAGACACTAAGGAAGGAGAAAAGGACTTGTACTGACTGGTAGGATGTGCAAACCAGACCAGGCCAGGCCAGGCCAGGCCAGGTCATGCCAAGCCAGGCCAGACCAGGCCAAGCCAGGCCAGGTCAGACCACCCCAGACCAGGCCAGGCCAGACCAGACCAGACCAAGCCAGGTCAAGCCAGACCAGGTCAGGCCAGACCAGACGAAGCCAGGCCAAGCCAGGTCAGACCAGACCAGGCCACCCCAGGCCAGTACACGCCAGGCCAGGCCAGGCCAGACCAGACCAGACCAGACCAGACCAGGCCAAGCCAGGTCAGGCCAGACCAGACCAGACCAGACCAGGCCAATCCAAGCCAGGCCAGGCCAGGCCAGGCCAGTCCAGGCTAGGCTTCTAAAGGTGGCAAAGGCAAAGGAAAAGGCGTATGGTGCGTTGTATGAGAGGTTAGACACTAAGGAAGGAGAAAAGGACTTGTACTGACTGGTAGGATGTGCAGACCAGACCAGGCCAGGCCATGCCAGACCAGACCAGACCAGACCAGGCCAGGCTGGGCTTCTAAAGGTGGCAAAGGCAAAGGAAAATGCGTATGGTGCGTTGTATGAGAGGTTAGACACTAAGGAAGGAGAAAAGGACTTGTACTGACTGGTAGGATGTGCAGACTAGACCAGGCCAGGCCAGGTCAGGCCAGGCCAGACCAGACCAGACCAGGCCAGGCCATGCCAGACCAGACCAGACCAGACCAAGCCAGGCCAGGCCAGGCTGGGCTTCTAAAGGTGGCAAAGGCAAATGAAAATGCGTATGGTGCGTTGTATGAGAGGTTAGACACTAAGGAAGGAGAAAAGGACTTGTACTGACTGGTAGGATGTGCAGGCCAGACCAGGCCAGGCCAACCAGATTCAGGCCAGGTCAGGCCAAGCCAGGCCAGGCCAAGCCAAGCCAGACCAGGTCATTCCAGGCCAAACCAGGCCAGGCCAGGCCAGACCAGACCAGACCAGACCAGTTAAGGCCAACCAGGCCAGGCCAGGCCAAGCCAGACGAGGCCAGGCCAGGTCAGGCCAAGCCAGGTCAGGCCAAACCAGGCCAGGCCAAGCCAAGCCAAGCAGGCCAGCTCAGACTAGACCAGGCCAGGCCAGACCAGACCAGACCAGACCAGACCAAACCAGGCCAAGCCAAACCAGGCCAGGCCAGGCTGGGCTTCTAAAGGTGGCAAAGGCAAAGGAAAAGGCGTATGGTGCGTTGTATGAGAGGTTAGAAACTAAGGAAGGAGAAAAGGACTTGTACTGACTGGTAGGATGTGCAGACCAGACCAAGCCAGGCCAACCCAGATCAGGCCAGGCCAGGCTAGGCCCGGCCAGGCCAGGCCAAGCCAGACCAACCAGGCCAGACCAGACCAGTACAAGCCAGGCCAGGCCAAGCCAAGTCAGGCCAGTCCAGGCCAGACCAGACCAGACCAGACCAGGCCAGGCCAAGCCAGGCCAGGCCAGGCTGGGCTTCTAAAGGTGACAAAGGCAAAGGAAAAGGCGTATGGTGCGTTGTATGAGAGGTTAGACACTGAGGAAGGAGAAAAGGACTTGTACTGACTGGTAGGATGTGCAGACCAGGCCAGGCCAGGCCAGGCCAGACCAGGCCAGGCCAACCAGAACAGGCCAGGTCAGGCCAAGCCAGGACAGGCCAGGCCAAGCCAGACCAGTTCAGGTCAGCCCAGACCAGGCCAGGCCAACCCGGTACAGACCAAGCCAGGCCAGTTCAGGCCAGGCCAGGCCAGGCCAAGCCAGACCAACCAGGCCAGACCAGGCCAGGCCAGGCTGGGCTTCTAAAGGTGGGAAAGGCAAAGGAAAAGGCGTATGGTGCGTTGTATGAGAGGTTAGACACTAAGGAAGGAGAAAAGGACTTGTACTGACTGGTAGGATGTGCAGACCAGACCAGGCCAGGTCAGACCAGGCCAGGCAAGGCCAACCCAGGCCAGACCAGGCCAAGCCAGACCAGACCAGGCCAACCAGACCAGGCCAGACCAGGCCAGGTCAGAACAAACAAGGCATTGCCAGACCAGACCACACCAGGCCAAGCCAAACCAGGCCATGCCAGGCTGGGCTTCTAAAGGTGGCAAAGGCAAAGGAAAAGGCGTATGGTGCGTTGTATGAGAGGTTAGACACTGAGGAAGGAGAAAAGGACTTGTACTGACTGGTAGGATGTGCAGACCAGGCCAGGCCAGGCCAGGCCAGACCAGGCCAGGCCAACCAGAACAGGCCAGGTCAGGCCAAGCCAGGACAGGCCAGGCCAAGCCAGACCAGTTCAGGTCAGCCCAGACCAGGCCAGGCCAACCCGGTACAGACCAAGCCAGCCAGTTCAGGCCAGGCCAGGCCAGGCCAAGCCAGACCAACCAGGCCAGACCAGGCCAGGCCAGGCCAGGCTGGGCTTCTAAAGGTGGGAAAGGTAAAGGAAAAGGCGTATGGTGCGTTGTATGAGAGGTTAGACACTAAGGAAGGAGAAAAGGACTTGTACTGACTGGTAGGATGTGCAGACCAGACCAGGCCAGGTCAGACCAGGCCAGGCCAGGCCAACCCAGGCCAGACCAGGCCAAGCCAGACCAGACCAGGCCAACCAGACCAGACCAGGTCAGACCAGACCAGGCCAGGCCAGACCAGACCAGACCAGACCAAACCAGGCCAAGCCAAACCAGGCCATGCCAAGCTGGGTTTCTAAAGGTGGCAAAGGCAAAGGAAAAGGCGTATGGTGCGTTGTATGAGAGGTTAGACACGAAGGAAGGAGAAAAGGACTTGTACTGACTGGTAGGATGTGCAGACCAGGCCAGGCCAAACCATGCCAGACCAGGCCACGCCAACCAGAACAGGCCAGGTCAAACCAAGCCAGGACAGGCCAGGCCAAGCCAGACCAGGTTAAGGCCAGCCCAGACCAGGCCAGGCCAACCCGGTACAGACCAAGCCAGGCCAGTTCAGGCCAGGCCAGGCCAGGCCAAGCCAGACCAACCAGGCCAGACCAGGCCAGGCCAGGCTGGGCTTCTAAAGGTGGCAAAGGCAAAGGAAAAGGCGTATGGTGCGTTGTATGAGAGGTTAGACACTAAGGAAGGAGAAAAGGACTTGTACTGACTGGTAGGATGTGCAGACCAGACCAGGCCAGGTCAGACCAGGCCAGGCAAGGCCAACCCAGGCCAGACCAGGCCAAGCCAGACCAGACCAGGCCAACCAGACCAGGCCAGACCAAGCCAGGTCAGAACAAACAAGGCATTGCCAGACCAGACCACACCAGGCCAAGCCAAACCAGGCCATGCCAGGCTGGGCTTCTAAAGGTGGCAAAGGCAAAGGAAAAGGCGTATGGTGCGTTGTATGAGAGGTTAGACACTAAGGAAGGAGAAAAGGACTTGTACTGACTGGTAGGATGTGCAGACCAGACCAAGCCAGGCCAACCCAGATCAGGCCAGCCAGGCCAGGCCAGGACAGGCCAGGCCAGACCAGACGAGACCAGCCAGGCCAACCCAGACCAGGCCAGGCCAGGCCAGCCAGGACAGGCCAGTCAAGGCCAGCCCAGATCAGACCAGACCAGGTCAGGCCAGGCCAGTTCAGGCCAGGCCAGGCCAGGCCAGGCCAGGCAAGGTTGGGCTTCTAAAGGTGGCAAAGGCAAAGGAAAAGGCGTATGGTGCGTTGTATTAGAGGTTAGACACTAAGGAAGGAGAAAAGGACTTGTACTGACTGGTAGGATGTGCAAACCAGACCAGGCCAGGCCAGGCCAAGCCAGGTCAAGCCAGGCCAGGCCAGACCAAGCCAAGCCAGGCCAAATCAGACCACCCCAGACCAGGCCAGGCCAGACCAGACCAGACCAAGCCAGGTCAGGCCAGACCAGACCAGGCCAGACCAGACTAAGCCAGGCCAAGACAGGCCTAACCCAGGACAGGCCAGCCAGGCTAGGCCAGGCCAGGCCAAGCCAGGCCAGACCAGACCAGACCAGACCAGGCCAGGCCAGGCCAGGCCAGGTCAGGCCAGGCCAGACCAGACCAACCAGACCAGACCAGCTCAGGCCAGGCCAGGCCAAGCCAGGCCAATCCAGGCCAGGCCAGGTCAGGCCAGGTTGGGCTTCTAAAGGTGGCAAAGACAAAGGAAAAAGCGTATGGTGCGTTGTATGAGAGGTTAGACACTAAGGAAGGAAAAAAGGACTTGTACTGACTGGTAGGATGTGCAGACCAGACCAAGCCAACCAGGCCAAGTCAGGCCAGGCCAAGCCAGTCCAAGCCAGGCCAAGCCAGTCCAGGCCAGACCAAACCAGGCCAGGCCAGGCCAGGCCAAGTCATGCCAAGCCAGGCCAAGCCAGGCCAGGCCAGGCCAGGGCAGACCAGACAGGCCAGGCCAGGTCAAGCCAGACCAGACCAGATCAAGCCAGGCCAGACCAGAACAGACCAAGCCAGGCCAGGCCAGACCAGCCCAGGCCAGACCAGACCAAGCCAAGCCAGGCCAAGCCAGGCCAGGCCAGGCCAGGCCAGCCAGACCAGACCAGACCAGACCAGAACAGACCAGGCCATGCCACGCCAGGCAAGGCCAGGCTGGGCTTCTAAAGGTGGCAAAGGCAAAGGAAAAGGCGTATGGTGTGTTGTATGAGAGGTTAGACACTAAGGAAGGAGAAAACGACTTGTACTGACTGGTAGCATGTGCAGACCAGACCAGGCCAAGCCAGGCCAGGCCAGGTCAGGTCAGCCCAGGCCAGACCAGACCAGCTCAGGCTAGGCCAAGCCAGGCCAGGCCAGGCAAGCACAGATCAGGCCAAGCCAGGCGAGGCCAGACCAGACAAGACCAGGCCAGGCCAGACCAGCCCAGACCAGGCCAGACCAGACCAAGCCATGCCAGGCCATGCCAGACCAGACCAAGCCATGCCAGGCCAGACCAGACCAAGCCATGCCAGGCCAGGTCAGACCAGACCAGGCCAGGCCAGGCCAGGCCAGACCAGACCAGGCCAGGCCAGGTCAGGCCAACTCAGGCCAAGCCAGGCCAGGCCAGGCCATGCTAGGCCAGACCAGACCAGACCAGACCAGATCAAACCAGGCCAGCCCAGGCCAGGCCAGGTTAGGCCAGGCCAGGCTGGGCTTCTAAAGGTGGCAAAGGCAAAGGAAAAGAGTATGGTGCGTTGTATGAGAGGTTAGACACTAAGGAAGGAGAAAAGGACTTGTACTGACTGGTAGGATGTGCAGACCAGACCAGGTCAGGCCAGACCAGGCCAGGCCAGACCAGACCAGACCAGGCCAGGCCAGACCAGGCCAGGTCAGGCCAGGCCCAGCCCCCCCACACCACACCACACCACACCACACCACACACACACACACACACACACACACACACACACACACACACACACACACCCACCCATTCATACCTAGGGACAATTTTTGGTATGGCCGATTCTCCTGACCTACATGTCTTTGGGCTGTGGGAGGAAACCGGAGCCCCTGGAGGAAACCCCCACAGACATGGGGAGAACATGCAAACTCCATGACCCAGGATGACCCACCAAGGTTGGACTACCCCAAGGCTCGAACCCAGGACCTTCTTGCTGTGAGGCAACTGCGCTAACCACTGTGCCACCGTGCCACCCTCAAATATCTCATTACACTTAATACAAGACAGTCACCCAACAATCAACATTTTCTTGCGCTGTATAAATACTTGTTTTTGAATGTTATCAGCGCATATGCCCTGCAAGTTGGGTGTGAGATGGAAGAGAAAGAAGAATTCTGGAGTGAGTTCGATGAAGTCATGGAGAGGGTACCCCAGGAGGAGAGAGTGGTGACTGGAGCGGATGTTGGTGAAGGGAACAGATGTGATGAGGAGTTGATGGGTAGGTATGGTGTCAAGGAGAGAAATATGGAAGGACAGATGGTGGTGAATTTTCTGAAAATGATGGAAATGGCTGTGGTGAATACATATTTCAGGAAGAGGGAGGAACACAGGGTGATGTACAGGAGTGGAGGAAAGTGCACAAAGGTGGACTATATCTTATGTCGAAGGCACAATCTGAAAGGGATTGGAGACTGCAAGGTGGTGACAGGGGAGAACGTAGCTAGGCAGCTAGGCAGTAGCTAGGCAGCATCAGATAGTGGTCTGTAGGATGACTTTGGAGACCAAGAAGAGGAAGAGAGTGAAGGCAGAGCCAAGGATCAAATGGTGGAAGTTGAAGAAGGAAGACTCTTGTGTGGAGTTCAGGCAGGAGTTAAGACAGGCGCTGGGTGGTAGTGAAGAGTTGCCGGATGGCTGGGCAACCACTGCAGAAATAGTGAGGGAGATAGCTAGGAAGGTACTTGGTGTGTCATCAGGACAGAGGAAGGAAGACAAGGAGACTTGGTGGTGGGATGAGAAAGTACAGCAAAGTATACAGAGGAAGAGGTTGGCAAAGAAGAAGTGGGATAGTCAGAGAGATGAAGAAATTAGACAGGAGTACAAGGAGATGCAGCGTAAAGTAAAGAGAGAGGTCGCAAAGGCAAAGGAAAAGGCTTATGGTGCGTTGTATGAGAGGTTAGACACTAAGGAAGGAGAAAAGGACTTGTACTGACTGGTAGGATGTGCAGACCAGACCAGGCCAAGCCAGGCCAGACCAGGCCAAGCCAGGCCAAGCCAGGCCAGACCAGACCAGACCAGACCAGGCCAATCCAGGCCTAGCCTGGCAAGGCCAGGCCAGGCCAGGCTAGGCTTCTAAAGGTGGCAAAGGCAAAGGAAAAGGCGTATGGTGCGTTGTATGAGAGGTCAGACACTAAGGAAGGAGAAAAGGACTTGTACTGACTGGTAGGATGTGCATACCAGACCAGGCCATGCCAGGCCAGACCAGGCCAAGCCAGGCCAGGCCAGACCATACCAGACCAGACCAGGCCAATCCAAGCCAGGCCAGACCAGGCCAGGCCAGGCCAGGCTAGGCTTCTAAAGGTGGCAAAGGCAAAGGAAAATGCGTATGGTGCGTTGTATGAGAGGTTAGACACTAAGGAAGGAGAAAAGGACTTGTACTGACTGGTAGGATGTGCAGACCAGACCAGGCCAGGCCAGGTCAGGCCAGGCCAGACCAGACCAGACCAGGCCAGGCCATGCCAGACCAGACCAGACCAAGCCAGGCCAGGCCAGGCTGGGCTTCTAAAGGTGGCAAAGGCAAATGAAAAGGCGTATGGTGCGTTGTATGAGAGGTTAGACACTAAGGAAGGAGAAAAGGACTTGTACTGACTGGTAGGATGTGCAGGCCAGACCAGGCCAGGCCAACCAGATTCAGGCCAGGTCAGGCCAAGCCAGGCCAGGCCAAGCCAAGCCAGACCAGGTCATTCCAGGCCAGACCAGGTCAGGCCAGGCCAGACCAGACCAGACCAGGCCAGTTCAGGCCAGCCAGCCCAGGCCAGGCCAAGCCAGACGAGGCCAGGCCAGGTCAGGCCAAACCAGGCCAGCCAGACCAGTCCAGGCCAAGCCAAGCCAAGCAGGCCAGCTCAGACAAGACCAGGCCAGGCCAGACCAGACCAGACCAGACAAAACCAGGCCAAGCCAAACCAGGCCAGGTCAGGCTGGGCTTCTAAAGGTGGCAAAGGCAAAGGAAAAGGCGTATGGTGCGTTGTATGAGAGGTTAGAAACTAAGGAAGGAGAAAAGGACTTGTACTGACTGGTAGGATGTGCAGACCAGACCAAGCCAGGCCAACCCAGATCAGGCCAGGCCAGGCTAGGCCCGGCCAGGCCAGGCCAAGCCATACCAACCAGGCCAGACCAGACCAGACCAGGCCAGGCCAGGCCAGTACAAGCCAGGCCAGGCCAAGCCAGGTCAGGCCAGTCCAGGCCAGACCAGACCAGACCAGACCAAGCCAGGCCAAGCCAGGCCAGGCCAGGCTGGGCTTCTAAAGGTGACAAAGGCAAAGGAAAAGGCGTATGGTGCGTTGTATGAGAGGTTAGACACTGAGGAAGGAGAAAAGGACTTGTACTGACTGGTAGGATGTGCAGACCAGGCCAGGCCAGCCAGGCCAGACCAAGCCAGGCCAACTAGACCAGCCTAGGCCAGGCCAACCCCAGGCCAGGCCATGCCACCCCAAGCCAGACCAAGCCAGGCCAAGCCAGGCCAAGCTACGCCATGCCAGGCCAGACCAGACCAGACCAGACCAGGCCAGGCCAGACCAGTCCAGGCCAGTCCAGGCCAGGCCAGGCCAGACTAGACCAGACCAGCCAGACAAGGTCAGACCAGACCAGGCCAGACCAGGCCAGGCCAAGCCAGGACAGGCCAGACCAGAACAGGCCAGACCAGGCCAGGCAAGGCTGGGCTTCTAAAGGTGGCAAAGGCAAAGGAAAAGGCGTATGGTGCGATGTATGAGAGGTTAGACACTAAGGAAGGAGAAAAGGACTTGTACTGACTGGTAGGATGTGCGGACCAGACCAGGCCAGGTCAGACCAGGCCAGGCAAGGCCAACCCAGGCCATACCAGGCCAAGCCAGACCAGACCAGGCCAACCAGACCAGGCCAGACCAGGCCAGGTCAGAAGAAACCAGGCCAGGCCAGACCAGACCACACCAGACCAAACCAGGCCAAGCCAAACCAGGCAATGCCAGGCTGGGCTTCTAAAGGTGGCAAAGGCAAAGGAAAAGGCGTATGGTGCGTTGTATGAGAGGTTAGACACTAAGGAAGGAGAAAAGGACTTGTACTGACTGGTAGGATGTGCAGACCAGACCAAGCCAGGCCAACCCAGATCAGGCCAAGCCAGGCCTAGCCAGGCCAGGCCAGGCCAAGCCAGGCCAGGCCACGCCAAGCCAAACCACGCCAGGCCAGGCCAGGCCAGGCCAGACCAGATCAGACCAGACCAGCCATGCCCAGGCCAGGCAAGGCCAGGCCAGGCCAGGCTGGGCTTCTAAAGGTGACAAAGGCAACGGAAAAGGCGTATGGTGCGTTGTATGAGAGGTTAGACACTAAGGAAGGACAAAAGGACTTGTACTGACTGGTAGGATGTGCAGACCAGGCCAAACCAGGCCAGGCCAGACCAAGCCAGGCCAACCAAACCAGCCTAGGCCAGGCCAACCCCAGGCCAGGCCAGGCCAGGCCAAGCCAACCAGGCCAGGCCAAGCCAGGCCAAGCTACGCCAGGCCAGGCCAGACCAGACCAGACCAGGCCAGGCCAGGCCACACCAGACCAGACCAGCCAGGCCAGGCCAGACCAGACCAAGCCAGGCCAGGCCAGACCAGAACAGACAAGACCAGGCCAGGTCAGGCTGGGCTTCTAAAGGTGGCAAAGGCAAAGGAAAAGGCGTATGGTGCGTTGTATGAGAGGTTAGACACTAAGGAAGGAGAAAAGGACTTGTACTGACTGGTAGGATGTGCAGACCAGACCAAGCCAGGTCAGACCAGGCCAGGCCAGGCCAACCCAGGTCAGACCAGGCCAAGCCAGACCAGACCAGGCCAACCAGACCAGTTCAGGTCAGACCAGACCAGGCCAGGCCAGACCAGACCAGACCAGACCAAACCAGGCCAAGCCAAACCAGGCCATGCCAAGCTGGGCTTCTAAAGGTGGCAAAGGCAAAGGAAAAGGCGTATGGTGCGTTGTATGAGAGGTTAGACACGAAGGAAGGAGAAAAGGACTTGTACTGACTGGTAGGATGTGCAGACCAGGCCAGGCCAAACCATGCCAGACCAGGCCAGGCCAACCAGAACAGGCCAGGTCAGGCCAAGCCAGGACAGGCCAGGCCAAGTCAGACCAGGTCAGGCCAGCCCAGACCAGGCCAGGCCAGACCAGACCAGACCAAGCCAGGTCAAGCCAGACCAGGTCAGGCCAGACCAGACGAAGCCAGGCCAAGCCAGGTCAGACCAGACCAGGCCACCCCAGGCCAGTACAGGCCAGGCCGGGCCAGGCCAGACCAGACCAGACCAGACCAGACCAGGCCAAGCCAAGCCAGGCCAGACCAGACCAGACCAGACCAGGCCAATCCAAGCCAGGCCAGGACAGGCCAGGCCAGTCCAGGCTAGGCTTCTAAAGGTGGCAAAGGCAAAGGAAAAGGCGTATGGTGCGTTGTATGAGAGGTTAGACACTAAGGAAGGAGAAAAGGACTTGTACTGACTGGTAGGATGTGCAGACCAGACCAGGCCAGGCCATGCCAGACCAGACCAGACCAGACCAGGCCAGGCTGGGCTTCTAAAGGTGGCAAAGGCAAAGGAAAATGCGTATGGTGCGTTGTATGAGAGGTTAGACACTAAGGAAGGAGAAAAGGACTTGTACTGACTGGTAGGATGTGCAGACTAGACCAGGCCAGGCCAGGTCAGGCCAGGCCAGACCAGACCAGACCAGGCCAGGCCATGCCAGACCAGACCAGACCAGACCAAGTCAGGCCAGGCCAGGCTGGGCTTCTAAAGGTGGCAAAGGCAAATGAAAATGCGTATGGTGCGTTGTATGAGAGGTTAGACACTAAGGAAGGAGAAAAGGACTTGTACTGACTGGTAGGATGTGCAGGCCAGACCAGGCCAGGCCAACCAGATTCAGGCCAGATCAGGCCAAGCCAGGCCAGGCCAAGCCAAGCCAGACCAGGTCATTCCAGGCCAAACCAGGCCAGGCCAGGCCAGACCAGACCAGACTAGGCCAGTTAAGGCCAACCAGGCCAGGCCAGGCCAAGCCAGACGAGGCCAGGCCAGGTCAGGCCAAGCCAGGTCAGGCCAAACCAGGCCAGGCCAAGCCAAGCCAAGCAGGCCAGCTCAGACTAGACCAGGCCAGGCCAGACCAGACCAGACCAGACCAGACCAAACCAGGCCAAGCCAAACCAGGCCAGGCCAGGCTGGGCTTCTAAAGGTGGCAAAGGCAAAGGAAAAGGCGTATGGTGCGTTGTATGAGAGGTTAGAAACTAAGGAAGGAGAAAAGGACTTGTACTGACTGGTAGGATGTGCAGACCAGACCAAGCCAGGCCATCCCAGATCAGGCCAGGCCAGGCTAGGCCCGGCCAGGCCAGGCCAAGCCAGACCAACCAGGCCAGACCAGACCAGTACAAGCCAGGCCAGGCCAAGCCAGGTCAGGCCAGTCCAGGTCAGACCAGACCAGACCAGACCAGGCCAGGCCAAGCCAGGCCAGGCCAGGCTGGGCTTCTAAAGGTGACAAAGGCAAAGGAAAAGGCGTATGGTGCGTTGTATGAGAGGTTAGACACTGAGGAAGGAGAAAAGGACTTGTACTGACTGGTAGGATGTGCAGACCAGGCCAGGCCAGGCCAGGCCAGACCAGGCCAGGCCAACCAGAACAGGCCAGGTCAGGCCAAGCCAGGACAGGCCAGGCCAAGCCAGACCAGTTCAGGTCAGCCCAGACCAGGCCAGGCCAACCCGGTACAGACCAAGCCAGGCCAGTTCAGGCCAGGCCAGGCCAGGCCAAGCCAGACCAACCAGGCCAGACCAGGCCAGGCCAGGCTGGGCTTCTAAAGGTGGGAAAGGCAAAGGAAAAGGCGTATGGTGCGTTGTATGAGAGGTTAGACACTAAGGAAGGAGAAAAGGACTTGTACTGACTGGTAGGATGTGCAGACCAGACCAGGCCAGGTCAGACCAGGCCAGGCAAGGCCAACCCAGGCCAGACCAGGCCAAGCCAGACCAGACCAGGCCAACCAGACCAGGCCAGACCAGGCCAGGTCAGAACAAACAAGGCATTGCCAGACCAGACCACACCAGGCCAAGCCAAACCAGGCCATGCCAGGCTGGGCTTCTAAAGGTGGCAAAGGCAAAGGAAAAGGCGTATGGTGCGTTGTATGAGAGGTTAGACACTGAGGAAGGAGAAAAGGACTTGTACTGACTGGTAGGATGTGCAGACCAGGCCAGGCCAGGCCAGGCCAGACCAGGCCAGGCCAACCAGAACAGGCCAGGTCAGGCCAAGCCAGGACAGGCCAGGCCAAGCCAGACCAGTTCAGGTCAGCCCAGACCAGGCCAGGCCAACCCGGTACAGACCAAGCCAGGCCAGTTCAGGCCAGGCCAGGCCAGGCCAAGCCAGACCAACCAGGCCAGTCCAGGCCAGGCCAGGCCAGGCTGGGCTTCTAAAGGTGGGAAAGGTAAAGGAAAAGGCGTATGGTGCGTTGTATGAGAGGTTAGACACTAAGGAAGGAGAAAAGGACTTGTACTGACTGGTAGGATGTGCAGACCAGACCAGGCCAGGTCAGACCAGGCCAGGCAAGGCCAACCCAGGCCAGACCAGGCCAAGCCAAACCAGACCAGGCCAACCAGACCAGACCAGGTCAGACCAGACCAGGCCAGGCCAGACCAGACCAGACCAGACCAAACCAGGCTAAGCCAAACCAGGCCATGCCAAGCTGGGCTTCTAAAGGTGGCAAAGGCAAAGGAAAAGGCGTATGGTGCGTTGTATGAGAGGTTAGACACGAAGGAAGGAGAAAAGGACTTGTACTGACTGGTAGGATGTGCAGACCAGGCCAGGCCAAACCATGCCAGACCAGGCCACGCCAACCAGAACAGGCCAGGTCAAACCAAGCCAGGACAGGCCAGGCCAAGCCAGACCAGGTCAGGCCAGCCCAGACCAGGCCAGGCCAACCCGGTACAGACCAAGCCAGGCCAGTTCAGGCCAGGCCAGGACAGGCCAAGCCAGACCAACCAGGCCAGACCAGGCCAGGCCAGGCTGGGCTTCTAAAGGTGGCAAAGGCAAAGGAAAAGGCGTATGGTGCGTTGTATGAGAGGTTAGACACTAAGGAAGGAGAAAAGGACTTGTACTGACTGGGAGGATGTGCAGACCAGACCAGGCCAGGTCAGACCAGGCCAGGCAAGGCCAACCCAGGCCAGACCAGGCCAAGCCAGACCAGACCAGGCCAACCAGACCAGGCCAGACCAAGCCAGGTCAGAACAAACAAGGCATTGCCAGACCAGACCACACCAGGCCAAGCCAAACCAGGCCATGCCAGGCTGGGCTTCTAAAGGTGGCAAAGGCAAAGGAAAAGGCGTATGGTGCGTTGTATGAGAGGTTAGACACTAAGGAAGGAGAAAAGGACTTGTACTGACTGGTAGGATGTGCAGACCAGACCAAGCCAGGCCAACCCAGATCAGGCCAGCCAGGCCAGGCCAGGACAGGCCAGGCCAGACCAGACGAGACCAGCCAGGCCAACCCAGACCAGGCCAGGCCAGGCCAGCCAGGACAGGCCAGTCAAGGCCAGCCCAGATCAGACCAGACCAGGTCAGGCCAGGCCAGGCCAGGCCAGGCCAGGCCAGGCCAGGCCAGGCAAGGTTGGGCTTCTAAAGGTGGCAAAGGCAAAGGAAAAGGCGTATGGTGCGTTGTATTAGAGGTTAGACACTAAGGAAGGAGAAAAGGACTTGTACTGACTGGTAGGATGTGCAAACCAGACCAGGCCAGGCCAGGCCAAGCCAGGTCAAGCCAGGCCAGGACAGACCAAGCCAAGCCAGGCCAAATCAGACCACCCCAGACCAGGCCAGGCCAGACCAGACCAGACCAAGTCAGGTCAGGCCAGACCAGACCAGGCCAGACCAGACTAAGCCAGGCCAAGACAGGCCTAACCCAGGACAGGCCAGCCAGGCTAGGCCAAGCCAGGCCAAGCCAGGCCAGACCAGACCAGACAAGACCAGGCCAGGCCAGGCCAGGCCAGGCCAGGTCAGGCCAGGCCAGACCAGACCAACCAGACCAGACCAGCCCAGGCCAGGCCAGGCCAAGCCAGGCCAATCCAGGCCAGGCCAGGCCAGGTCAGGCCAATTTGGGCTTCTAAAGGTGGCAAAGACAAAGGAAAAAGCGTATGGTGCGTTGTATGAGAGGTTAGACACTAAGGAAGGAAAAAAGGACTTGTACTGACTGGTAGGATGTGCAGACCAGACCAAGCCAACCAGGCCAAGTCAGGCCAGGCCAAGCCAGTCCAAGCCAGGCCAAGCCAGTCCAGGCCAGACCAAACCAGGCCAGGCCAGGCCAGGCCAAGTCATGCCAAGCCAGGCCAAGCCAAGCCAGGCCAGGCCAGGGCAGACCAGACAGGCCAGGCCAGGTCAAGCCAGACCAGACCAGATCAAGCCAGGCCAGACCAGAACAGACCAAGCCAGGCCAGGCCCACCCAGCCCAGGCCAGACCAGACCAAGCCAAGCCAGGCCAAGCCAGGCCAGGCCAGGCCAGGCCAGGCCAGACCAGACCAGACCAGACCAGAACAGACCAGGCCATGCCACGCCAGGCAAGGCCAGGCTGGGCTTCTAAAGGTGGCAAAGGCAAAGGAAAAGGCGTATGGTGTGTTGTATGAGAGGTTAGACACTAAGGAAGGAGAAAACGACTTGTACTGACTGGTAGCATGTGCAGACCAGACCAGGCCAAGCCAGGCCAGGCCAGGTCAGGTCAGCCCAGGCCAGACCAGACCAGCTCAGGCTAGGCCAAGCCAGGCCAGGCCAGGCAAGTTCAGATCAGGCCAAGCCAGGCGAGGCCAGACCAGACAAGACCAGGCCAGGCCAGCCAGCCCAGACCAGGCCAGACCAGACCAAGCCATGCCAGGCCATGCCAGACCAGACCAAGCCATGCCAGGCCAGACCAGACCAAGCCATGCCAGGCCAGGTCAGACCAGACCAGGCCAGGCCAGGCCAGGCCAGACCAGACCAGGCCAGGCCAACCCAGGCCAACTCAGGCCAAGCCAGGCCAGGCCAGGCCATGCTAGGCCAGACCAGACCAGACCAGACCAGATCAAACCAGGCCAGCCCAGGCCAGGCCAGGTTAGGCCAGGCCAGGCTGGGCTTCTAAAGGTGGCAAAGGCAAAGGAAAAGAGTATGGTGCGTTGTATGAGAGGTTAGACACTAAGGAAGGAGAAAAGGACTTGTACTGACTGGTAGGATGTGCAGACCAGACCAGGTCAGGCCAGACCAGGCCAGGCCAGACCAGACCAGACCAGGCCAGACCAGGCCAGGTCAGGCCAGGCCCAGCCCCCCCACACCACACCACACCACACCACACCACACACACACACACACACACACACACACACACACACACACACACACACACACACACACACACCCACCCATTCATACCTAGGGACAATTTTTGGTATGGCCGATTCTCCTGACCTACATGTCTTTGGGCTGTGGGAGGAAACCGGAGCCCCTGGAGGAAACCCCCACAGACATGGGGAGAACATGCAAACTCCATGACCCAGGATGACCCACCAAGGTTGGACTACCCCAAGGCTCGAACCCAGGACCTTCTTGCTGTGAGGCAACTGCGCTAACCACTGTGCCACCGTGCCACCCTCAAATATCTCATTACACTTAATACAAGACAGTCACCCAACAATCAACATTTTCTTGCGCTGTATAAATACTTGTTTTTGAATGTTATCAGCGCATATGCCCTGCAAGTTGGGTGTGAGATGGAAGAGAAAGAAGAATTCTGGAGTGAGTTCGATGAAGTCATGGAGAGGGTACCCCAGGAGGAGAGAGTGGTGACTGGAGCGGATGTTGGTGAAGGGAACAGATGTGATGAGGAGTAGATGGGTAGGTATGGTGTCAAGGAGAGAAATATGGAAGGACAGATGGTGGTGAATTTTCTGAAAATGATGGAAATGGCTGTGGTGAATACATATTTCAGGAAGAGGGAGGAACACAGGGTGATGTACAGGAGTGGAGGAAAGTGCACAAAGGTGGACTATATCTTATGTCGAAGGCACAATCTGAAAGGGATTGGAGACTGCAAGGTGGTGACAGGGGAGAACGTAGCTAGGCAGCTAGGCAGTAGCTAGGCAGCATCAGATAGTGGTCTGTAGGATGACTTTGGAGACCAAGAAGAGGAAGAGAGTGAAGGCAGAGCCAAGGATCAAATGGTGGAAGGTGAAGAAGGAAGACTCTTGTGTGGAGTTCAGGCAGGAGTTAAGACAGGCGCTGGATGGTAGTGAAGAGTTGCCGGATGGCTGGGCAACCACTGCAGAAATAGTGAGGGAGATAGCTAGGAAGGTACTTGGTGTGTCATCAGGACAGAGGAAGGAAGACAAGGAGACTTGGTGGTGGGATGAGAAAGTACAGCAAAGTATACAGAGGAAGAGGTTGGCAAAGAAGAAGTGGGATAGTCAGAGAGATGAAGAAATTAGACAGGAGTACAAGGAGATGCAGCGTAAAGTAAAGAGAGAGGTCGCAAAGGCAAAGGAAAAGGCTTATGGTGCGTTGTATGAGAGGTTAGACACTAAGGAAGGAGAAAAGGACTTGTACTGACTGGTAGGATGTGCAGACCAGACCAGGCCATGCCAAGCCAGACCAGGCCAAGACAGGCCAGGCCAGACCATACCAGACCAGACCAGGCCAATCCAAGCCAGGCCAGGCCAGGCCAGGCCAGGCCAGGCCAGGCTAGGCTTCTAAAGGTGGCAAAGGCAAAGGAAAATGCGTATGGTGCGTTGTATGAGAGGTTAGACACTAAGGAAGGAGAAAAGGACTTGTACTGACTGGTAGGATGTGCAGACCAGACCAGGCCATGCCAAGCCAGACCAGGCCAAGCCAGGCCAGGCCAGACCATACCAGACCAGACCAGGCCAATCCAAGCCAGGCCAGGCCAAGCCAGGCCAGGCCAGGCTAGGCTTCTAAAGGTGGCAAAGGCAAAGGAAAATGCGTATGGTGCGTTGTATGAGAGGTTAGACACTAAGGAAGGAGAAAAGGACTTGTACTGACTGGTAGGATGTGCAGACCAGACCAGGCCAGGCCAGGTCAGGCCAGGCCAGACCAGACCAGACCAGGCCAGGCCATGCCAGACCAGACCAGACCAAGCCAGGCCAGGCCAGGCTGGGCTTCTAAAGGTGGCAAAGGCAAATGAAAAGGCGTATGGTGCGTTGTATGAGAGGTTAGACACTAAGGAAGGAGAAAAGGACTTGTACTGACTGGTAGGATGTGCAGGACAGACCAGGCCAGGCCAACCAGATTCAGGCCAGGTCAGGCCAAGCCAGGCCAGGCCAAGCCAAGCCAGACCAGGTCATTCCAGGCCAGACCAGGTCAGGCCAGGCCAGACCAGACCAGACCAGGCCAGTTCAGGCCAGCCAGCCCAGGCCAGACCAAGCCAGACGAGGCCAGGCCAGGTCAGGCCAAGCCAGGCCGGCCAGACCAGGCCAGGCCAAGCCAAGCCAAGCAGGCCAGCTCAGACAAGACCAGGCCAGGCCAGACCAGACCAGACCAGACCAAACCAGGCCAAGCCAAACCAGGCCAGGTCAGGCTGGGCTTCTAAAGGTGGCAAAGGCAAAGGAAAAGGCGTATGGTGCGTTGTATGAGAGGTTAGAAACTAAGGAAGGAGAAAAGGACTTGTACTGACTGGTAGGATGTGCAGACCAGACCAAGCCAGGCCAACCCAGATCAGGCCAGGCCAGGCTAGGCCCGGCCAGGCCAAGCCAGGCCAGACCAGACCAGACAAGACCAGACCAGACCAGGCCAGGCCAGGCCAGTACAAGCCAGGCCAGGCCAAGCCAGGTCAGGCCAGTCCAGGCCAGACCAGACCAGACCAGACCAAGCCAGGCCAAGTCAGGCCAGGCCAGGCTGGGCTTCTAAAGGTGACAAAGGCAAAGGAAAAGGCGTATGGTGCGTTGTATGAGAGGTTAGACACTGAGGAAGGAGAAAAGGACTTGTACTGACTGGTAGGATGTGCAGACCAGGCCAGGCCAGCCAGGCCAGACCAAGCCAGGCCAACTAGACCAGCCTAGGCCAGGCCAACCCCAGGCCAGGCCATGCCACCCCAAGCCAGACCAAGCCAGGCCAAGCCAGGCCAAGCTACGCCATGCCAGGCCAGACCAGACCAGACCAGACCAGGCCAGGCCAGACCAGTCCAGGCCAGTCCAGGCCAGGCCAGGCCAGACTAGACCAGACCAGCCAGACAAGGTCAGACCAGACCAGGCCAGACCAGGCCAGGCCAAGCCAGGACAGGCCAGACCAGAACAGGCCAGACCAGGCCAGGCAAGGCAGGGCTTCTAAAGGTGGCAAAGGCAAAGGAAAAGGCGTATGGTGCGATGTATGAGAGGTTAGACACTAAGGAAGGAGAAAAGGACTTGTACTGACTGGTAGGATGTGCAGACCAGACCAGGCCAGGTCAGACCAGGCCAGGCAAGGCCAACCCAGGCCATACCAGGCCAAGCCAGACCAGACCAGGCCAACCAGACCAGGCCAGACCAGGCCAGGTCAGAAGAAACCAGGCCAGGCCAGACCAGACCACACCAGACCAAACCAGGCCAAGCCAAACCAGGCCATGCCAGGCTGGGCTTCTAAAGGTGGCAAAGGCAAAGGAAAAGGCGTATGGTGCGTTGTATGAGAGGTTAGACACTAAGGAAGGAGAAAAGGACTTGTACTGACTGGTAGGATGTGCAGACCAGACCAAGCCAGGCCAACCCAGATCAGGCCAAGCCAGGCCAAGCCAGGCAAGGCCAGGCCAAGCCAAGCCAGGCCACGCCAAGCCAAACCAAGCCAGGCCAGGCCAGGCCAGGCCAGACCAGACCAGACCAGACCAGCCATGCCCAGGCCAGGCAAGGCCAGGCCAGGCCAGGCTGGGCTTCTAAAGGTGACAAAGGCAACGGAAAAGGCGTATGGTGCGTTGTATGAGAGGTTAGACACTAAGGAAGGACAAAAGGACTTGTACTGACTGGTAGGATGTGCAGACCAGGCCAAACCAGGCCAGGCCAGACCAGGCCAGGCCAACCAAACCAGCCTAGGCCAGGCCAACCCCAGGCCAGGCCAGGCCAGGCCAAGCCAACCAAGCCAGGCCAAGCCAGGCCAAGCTACGCCAGGCCAGGCCAGACCAGACCAGACCAGGCCAGGCCAGGCCACACCAGACCAGACCAGCCAGGCCAGGCCAGACCAGACCAAGCCAGGCCAGGCCAGACCAGAACAGACCAGACCAGGCCAGGTCAGGCTGGGCTTCTAAAGGTGGCAAAGGCAAAGGAAAAGGCGTATGGTGCGTTGTATGAGAGGTTAGACACTAAGGAAGGAGAAAAGGACTTGTACTGACTGGTAGGATGTGCAGACCAGACCAAGCCAGGTCAGACCAGGCCAGGCCAGGCCAACCCAGGTCAGACCAGGCCAAGCCAGACCAGACCAGGCCAACCAGACCAGACCAGGTCAGACCAGACCAGGCCAGGCCAGACCAGACCAGACCAGACCAAACCAGGCCAAGCCAAACCAGGCCATGCCAAGCTGGGCTTCTAAAGGTGGCAAAGGCAAAGGAAAAGGCGTATGGTGCGTTGTATGAGAGGTTAGACACGAAGGAAGGAGAAAAGGACTTGTACTGACTGGTAGGATGTGCAGACCAGGCCAGGCCAAACCATGCCAGACCAGGCCAGGCCAACCAGAACAGGCCAGGTCAGGCCAAGCCAGGACAGGCCAGGCCAAGTCAGACCAGGTCAGGCCAGCCCAGACCAGGCCAGGCCAACCCGGTACAGACCAAGCCAGGCCAGTTCAGGCCAGGCCAGGCCAGGCCAAGCCAGACCAAGCCAGGCCAAGCCAGGCCAAGCTACGCCATGCCAGGCCAGACCAGACCAGACCAGACCAGGCCAGGCCAGACCAGTCCAGGCCAGTCCAGGCCAGGCCAGGCTAGACTAGACCAGACCAGCCAGACAAGGTCAGACCAGACCAGGCCAGACCAGGCCAGGCCAAGCCAGGACAGGCCAGACCAGAACAGGCCAGGTCAGGCCAGGCAAGGCTGGGCTTCTAAAGGTGGCAAAGGCAAAGGAAAAGGCGTATGGTGCGATGTATGAGAGGTTAGACACTAAGGAAGGAGAAAAGGACTTGTACTGACTGGTAGGATGTGCAGACCAGACCAGGCCAGGTCAGACCAGGCCAGGCAAGGCCAACCCAGGCCAGACCAGGCCAAGCCAGACCAGACCAGGCCAACCAGACCAGGCTAGACCAGGCCAGGTCAGAACAAACCAGGCCAGGCAAAACCAGACCACACCAGACCAAACCAGGCCAAGCCAAACCAGGCCATGCCAGGCTGGGCTTCTAAAGGTGGCAAAGGCAAAGGAAAAGGCGTATGGTGCGTTGTATGAGAGGTTAGACACTAAGGAAGGAGAAAAGGACTTGTACTGACTGGTAGGATGTGCAGACCAGACCAAGCCAGGCCAACCCAGATCAGGCCAAGCCAGGCCAAGCCAGGCCAGGCCAGGCCAGGCCAGGCCAGGCCAGACCAGACCAGACCAGACCAGCCATTCCCAGGCCAGGCAAGGCCAGGCCAGGCCAGGCTGGGCTTCTAAAGGTGACAAAGGCAACGGAAAAGGCGTATGGTGCGTTGTATGAGAGGTTAGACACTAAGGAAGGACAAAAGGACTTGTACTGACTGGTAGGATGTGCAGACCAGGCCAGGCCAGGCCAACCCAGACCAGGCCAGGCCAACCAGACCAGCCTAGGCCAGGCCAACCCCAGGCCAGGCCAGGCCAGTTCAAGCCAACCAAGCCAGGCCAAGCCAGGCCAAGCTACGCCAGGCCAGGCCAGACCAGACCAGACCAGACCAGGCCAGGCCAGGCCACACCAGACCAGACCAGCCAGGCCAGGCCAGACCAGACCAAGCCAGGCCAGGCCAGACCAGAACAGACCAGACCAGGCCAGGTCAGGCTGGGCTTCTAAAGGTGGCAAAGGCAAAGGAAAAGGCGTATGGTGCGTTGTATGAGAGGTTAGACACTAAGGAAGGAGAAAAGGACTTGTACTGACTGGTAGGATGTGCAGACCAGACCAAGCCAGGTCAGACCAGGCCAGGCCAGGCCAACCCAGGCCAGACCAGGCCAAGCCAGACCAGACCAGGCCAACCAGACCAGACCAGGTCAGACCAGACCAGGCCAGGCCAGACCAGACCAGACCAGACCAAACCAGGCCAAGCCAAACCAGGCCATGCCAAGCTGGGCTTCTAAAGGTGGCAAAGGCAAAGGAAAAGGCGTATGGTGCGTTGTATGAGAGGTTAGACACTAAGGAAGGACAAAAGGACTTGTACTGACTGGTAGGATGTGCAGACCAGACCAAGCCAGGCCAACCCAGATCAGGCCAAGCCAGGCCAAGCCAGGCAAGGCCAGGCCAAGCCAAGCCAGGCCACGCCAAGCCAAACCAAGCCAGGCCAGGCCAGGCCAGGCCAGACCAGACCAGACCAGACCAGCCATGCCCAGGCCAGGCAAGGCCAGGCCAGGCCAGGCTGGGCTTCTAAAGGTGACAAAGGCAACGGAAAAGGCGTATGGTGCGTTGTATGAGAGGTTAGACACTAAGGAAGGACAAAAGGACTTGTACTGACTGGTAGGATGTGCAGACCAGGCCAAACCAGGCCAGGCCAGACCAGGCCAGGCCAACCAAACCAGCCTAGGCCAGGCCAACCCCAGGCCAGGCCAGGCCAGGCCAAGCCAACCAAGCCAGGCCAAGCCAGGCCAAGCTACGCCAGGCCAGGCCAGACCAGACCAGACCAGGCCAGGCCAGGCCACACCAGACCAGACCAGCCAGGCCAGGCCAGACCAGACCAAGCCAGGCCAGGCCAGACCAGAACAGACCAGACCAGGCCAGGTCAGGCTGGGCTTCTAAAGGTGGCAAAGGCAAAGGAAAAGGCGTATGGTGCGTTGTATGAGAGGTTAGACACTAAGGAAGGAGAAAAGGACTTGTACTGACTGGTAGGATGTGCAGACCAGACCAAGCCAGGTCAGACCAGGCCAGGCCAGGCCAACCCAGGTCAGACCAGGCCAAGCCAGACCAGACCAGGCCAACCAGACCAGACCAGGTCAGACCAGACCAGGCCAGGCCAGACCAGACCAGACCAGACCAAACCAGGCCAAGCCAAACCAGGCCATGCCAAGCTGGGCTTCTAAAGGTGGCAAAGGCAAAGGAAAAGGCGTATGGTGCGTTGTATGAGAGGTTAGACACGAAGGAAGGAGAAAAGGACTTGTACTGACTGGTAGGATGTGCAGACCAGGCCAGGCCAAACCATGCCAGACCAGGCCAGGCCAACCAGAACAGGCCAGGTCAGGCCAAGCCAGGACAGGCCAGGCCAAGTCAGACCAGGTCAGGCCAGCCCAGACCAGGCCAGGCCAACCCGGTACAGACCAAGCCAGGCCAGTTCAGGCCAGGCCAGGCCAGGCCAAGCCAGACCAAGCCAGGCCAAGCCAGGCCAAGCTACGCCATGCCAGGCCAGACCAGACCAGACCAGACCAGGCCAGGCCAGACCAGTCCAGGCCAGTCCAGGCCAGGCCAGGCTAGACTAGACCAGACCAGCCAGACAAGGTCAGACCAGACCAGGCCAGACCAGGCCAGGCCAAGCCAGGACAGGCCAGACCAGAACAGGCCAGGTCAGGCCAGGCAAGGCTGGGCTTCTAAAGGTGGCAAAGGCAAAGGAAAAGGCGTATGGTGCGATGTATGAGAGGTTAGACACTAAGGAAGGAGAAAAGGACTTGTACTGACTGGTAGGATGTGCAGACCAGACCAGGCCAGGTCAGACCAGGCCAGGCAAGGCCAACCCAGGCCAGACCAGGCCAAGCCAGACCAGACCAGGCCAACCAGACCAGGCTAGACCAGGCCAGGTCAGAACAAACCAGGCCAGGCAAAACCAGACCACACCAGACCAAACCAGGCCAAGCCAAACCAGGCCATGCCAGGCTGGGCTTCTAAAGGTGGCAAAGGCAAAGGAAAAGGCGTATGGTGCGTTGTATGAGAGGTTAGACACTAAGGAAGGAGAAAAGGACTTGTACTGACTGGTAGGATGTGCAGACCAGACCAAGCCAGGCCAACCCAGATCAGGCCAAGCCAGGCCAAGCCAGGCCAGGCCAGGCCAGGCCAGGCCAGGCCAGACCAGACCAGACCAGACCAGCCATTCCCAGGCCAGGCAAGGCCAGGCCAGGCCAGGCTGGGCTTCTAAAGGTGACAAAGGCAACGGAAAAGGCGTATGGTGCGTTGTATGAGAGGTTAGACACTAAGGAAGGACAAAAGGACTTGTACTGACTGGTAGGATGTGCAGACCAGGCCAGGCCAGGCCAACCCAGACCAGGCCAGGCCAACCAGACCAGCCTAGGCCAGGCCAACCCCAGGCCAGGCCAGGCCAGTTCAAGCCAACCAGGCCAGGCCAAGCCAGGCCAAGCTACGCCAGGCCAGGCCAGACCAGACCAGACCAGACCAGGCCAGGCCAGGCCACACCAGACCAGACCAGCCAGGCCAGGCCAGACCAGACCAAGCCAGGCCAGGCCAGACCAGAACAGACCAGACCAGGCCAGGTCAGGCTGGGCTTCTAAAGGTGGCAAAGGCAAAGGAAAAGGCGTATGGTGCGTTGTATGAGAGGTTAGACACTAAGGAAGGAGAAAAGGACTTGTACTGACTGGTAGGATGTGCAGACCAGACCAAGCCAGGTCAGACCAGGCCAGGCCAGGCCAACCCAGGCCAGACCAGGCCAAGCCAGACCAGACCAGGCCAACCAGACCAGACCAGGTCAGACCAGACCAGGCCAGGCCAGACCAGACCAGACCAGACCAAACCAGGCCAAGCCAAACCAGGCCATGCCAAGCTGGGCTTCTAAAGGTGGCAAAGGCAAAGGAAAAGGCGTATGGTGCGTTTTATGAGAGGTTAGACACTAAGGAAGGAGAAAAGGACTTGTACTGACTGGTAGGATGTGCAGACCAGACCAAGCCAGGCCAGACCAAATCAGGCCAATTCAGGCCAGGCCACGCCAGACCAGACCAGGCCAGGCCAAACCAAACCAGGCCAGGCCAAGCCAGGCCAGGTCAGACCTAACCAGGCCAGGCCGGGCCAAGCCAGACCACACCAGACCAGACCAGACCAGGCCAGGCCAGGCCAGGCCAGGCCAGGCCAGCTGGGCTTCTAAAGGTGGCAAAGGCAAAGGAAAAGGCGTATGGTGCGTTGTATGAGAGGTTAGACACGAAGGAAGGAGAAAAGGACTTGTACTGACTGGTAGGATGTGCAGACCAGGCCAGGCCAAACCATGCCAGACCAGGCCAGGCCAACCAGAACAGGCCAGCTCAGGCCAAGCCAGGACAGGCCAGGCCAAGCCAGACCAGGTCAGGCCAGCCCAGACCAGGCCAGGCCAACCCGGTACAGACCAAGCCAGGCCAGTTCAGGCCAGGCCAGGCCAGGCCAAGCCAGACCAAGCCAGGCCAAGCCAGGCCAAGCTACGCCATGCCAGGCCAGACCAGACCAGACCAGACCAGGCCAGGCCAGACCAGTCCAGGCCAGTCCAGGATAGCCAGGCTAGACTAGACCAGACCAGCCAGACAAGGTCAGACCAGACCAGGCCTGACCAGGCCAGGCCAAGCCAGGACAGGCCAGACCAGAACAGGCCAGGTCAGGCCAGGCAAGGCTGGGCTTCTAAAGGTGGCAAAGGCAAAGGAAAAGGCGTATGGTGCGATGTATGAGAGGTTAGACACTAAGGAAGGAGAAAAGGACTTGTACTGACTGGTAGGATGTGCAGACCAGACCAGGCCAGGTCAGACCAGGCCAGGCAAGGCCAACCCAGGCCAGACCAGGCCAAGCCAGACCAGACCAGGCCAACCAGACCAGGCCAGACCAGGCCAGGTCAGAACAAACCAGGCCAGGCAAGACCAGACCACACCAGACCAAACCAGGCCAAGCCAAACCAGGCCATGCCAGGCTGGGCTTCTAAAGGTGGCAAAGGCAAAGGAAAAGGCGTATGGTGCGTTGTATGAGAGGTTAGACACTAAGGAAGGAGAAAAGGACTTGTACTGACTGGTAGGATGTGCAGACCAGACCAAGCCAGGCCAACCCAGATCAGGCCAAGCCAGGCCAAGCCAGGCCAGGCCAGGCCAAGCCAGGCCAGGCCACGCCAAGCCAAACCAAGCCAGGCCAGGCCATGCCAGGCCAGACCAGACCAGACCAGACCAGACCAGCCATGCCCAGGCCAGGCAAGGCCAGGCCAGGCCAGGCTGGGCTTCTAAAGGTGACAAAGGCAACGGAAAAGGCGTATGGCGCGTTGTATGAGAGGTTAGACACTAAGGAAGGACAAAAGGACTTGTACTGACTGGTAGGATGTGCAAACCAGGCCAGGCCAGGCCAACCCAGACCAGGCCAGGCCAACCAGACCAGCCTAGGCCAGGCCAACCCCAGGCCAGGCCAGGCCAGTTCAAGCCAGACCAGGCCAGGCCAAGCCAGGCCAAGCTACGCTAGGCCAGGCCAGACCAGACCAGACCAGGCCAGGCCAGGCCAGGCCACACCAGACCAGACCAGCCAGGCCAGGCCAGACCAGACCAAGCCAGGCCAGGCCAGGCCAGACCAAAACAGACCAGACCAGGCCAGGTCAGGCTGGGCTTCTAAAGGTGGCAAAGGCAAAGGAAAAGGCGTATGGTGCGTTGTATGAGAGGTTAGACACTAAGGAAGGAGAAAAGGACTTGTACTGACTGGTAGGATGTGCAGACCAGACCAAGCCAGGTCAGACCAGGCCAGGCCAGGCCAACCCAGGCCAGACCAGGCCAAGCCAGACCAGACCAGGCCAACCAGACCAGACCAGGTCAGACCAGACCAGGCCAGGCCAGACCAGACCAGACCAGACCACACCAGGCCAAGCCAAACCAGGCCATGCCAAGCTGGGCTTCTAAAGGTGGCAAAGGCAAAGGAAAAGGCGTATGGTGCGTTGTATGAGAGGTTAGACACTAAGGAAGGAGAAAAGGACTTGTACTGACTGGTAGGATGTGCAGACCAGACCAAGCCAGGCCAGACCAAATCAGGCCAAGCCAGGCCAGGCCACGCCAGACCAGACCAGGCCAGGCCAGATCAGACCAGGCCAGGCCAAGCCAGACCAGACCAGGCCAGGCCAAGCCAAGCCAGGTCAGACCTAACCAGGCCAAGCCGGGCCAAGCCAGACCAGACGAGGCCAGGCCAGGTCAGGCCAGGCCAGGCCAGGCCAGCTGGGCTTCTAAAGGTGGCAAAGGCAAAGGAAAAGGCGTATGGTGCGTTGTATGAGAGGTTAGACACGAAGGAAGGAGAAAAGGACTTGTACTGACTGGTAGGATGTGCAGACCAGGCCAGGCCAAACCATGCCAGACCAGGCCAGGCCAACCAGAACAGGCCAGGTCAGGCCAAGCCAGGACAGGCCAGGCCAAGCCAGACCAGTTCAGGTCAGCCCAGACCAGGCCAGGCCAACCCGGTACAGACCAAGCCAGGCCAGTTCAGGCCGGGCCAGGCCAGGCCAAGCCAGACCAACCAGGCCAGACCAGGCCAGGCCAGGCTGGGCTTCTAAAGGTGGCAAAGGCAAAGGAAAAGGCGTATGGTGCGTTGTATGAGAGGTTAGACACTAAGGAAGGAGAAAAGGACTTGTACTGACTGGTAGGATGTGCATACCAGGCCAGGCCAGGTCAGACCAGGCCAGGCAAGGCCAACCCAGGCCAGACCAGGCCAAGCCACACCAGACCAGGCCAACCAGACCAGGCCAGACCAGGCCACGTCAGAACAAACAAGGCATTGCCAGACCAGACCACACCAGGCCAAGCCAAACCAGGCCATGCCAGGCTGGGCTTCTAAAGGTGGCAAAGGCAAAGGAAAAGGCGTATGGTGCGTTGTATGAGAGGTTAGACACTAAGGAAGGAGAAAAGGACTTGTACTGACTGGTAGGATGTGCAGACCAGACCAAGCCAGGCCAACCCAAATCAGGCCAAGCCAAGCCAGGCCAGGACAGGCCAGGCCAGGCCAGGCCAGGCCAGGCCATGCCATGCCAGGCCAAGTCAGGCTGGGCTTCTAAAGGTGGCAAAGGCAAAGGAAAAGGCGTGTGGTGCGTTGTATGAGAGGTTAGACACTAAGGAAGGAGAAAAGGACTTGTACTGACTGGTAGGATGTGCAGACCAGGCCAGGCCAAGCCAGGCCAGACCAAGCCAGGCCAACCAGACCAGGCCAGGCCAGGCCAAACCCCAGGCCAGGCCAGGCCAGGCAAGACCAGACCAGACCAGACCAGGCCAGGCCAGACCAGCACAGGCCAGTCCAGGCCAGGCCAGACCAGACCAGACCAGCCAGTACAAGCCAGGACAGACCAGCCAGGCCAGGCCAGGCCAAGCCAGGACAGGCCAGACCAGAACAGCCCAGACCAGGCCAGGCCAGGCCAGGCTGGGCTTCTAAAGGTGGCAAAGGCAAAGGAAAAGGCGTATGGTGCGTTGTATGAGAGGTTAGACACTAAGGAAGGAGAAAAGGACTTGTACTGACTGGTAGGATGTGCAGACCAGACCAGGCCAGGTAAGACCAGGCCAGGCCAGGCCAGGCCAGGCCAGCCAAGCCAGGCCATACCAGGCCAAGCCAGGCCAGGTCAGACCAGAACAGACCAGACCAGGCCAGGTCAGGCTGGGCTTCTAAAGGTGGCAAAGGCAAAGGAAAAGGCGTATGGTGCGTTGTATGAGAGGTTAAACACTAAGGAAGGAGAAAAGGACTTGTACTGACTGGTAGGATGTGAGGACCAGACCAAGCCAGGTCAGACCAGGCCAGGCCAGGCCAACCCAGGCCAGACCAGGCCAAGCCAGACCAGACCAGGCCAACCAGACCAGACCAGGTCAG
This sequence comes from Lampris megalopsis, assembly GCA_022114975.2. NCBI lineage: Eukaryota > Metazoa > Chordata > Actinopteri > Lampriformes > Lampridae > Lampris > Lampris megalopsis. The sequence continues at coordinate 16,835,591 of JAJHIY020000424.1, forward strand.
ACCAGACCAGGCCAGGCCAGACCAGACCAGCCAGTACAAGCCAGGCCAGACCAGGCCAGGACAGGCCAGGCCAAGCCAGGACAGGCCAGACCAGAACAGCCCAGACCAGGCCAGGTCAGGCCAGGCTGGGCTTCTAAAGGTGGCAAAGGCAAAGGAAAAGGCGTATGGTGCGTTGTATGAGAGGTTAGACACTAAGGAAGGAGAAAAGGACTTGTACTGACTGGTAGGATGTGCAGACCAGACCAGGCCAGGTAAGACCAGGCCAGGTCAGGCCAGGCCAGGCCAGCCAAGCCAGGCCATACCAGGCCAAGCCAGGCCAGGTCAGACCAGAACAGACCAGACCAGGCCAGGTCAGGCTGGGCTTCTAAAGGTGGCAAAGGCAAAGGAAAAGGCGTATGGTGCGTTGTATGAGAGGTTAGACACTAAGGAAGGAGAAAAGGACTTGTACTGACTGGTAGGATGTGCAGACCAGACCAAGCCAGGCCAGACCAAATCAGGCCAAGTCAGGCCAGGCCGCGCCAGACCAGACCAGGCCAGGCCAGACCAGACCAGGCCAGGCCAAGCCAGGCCAACCAGGTCAGACCTAACCAGGCCAAGCCGGGCCAAGCCAGACCAGACCAGACCAGACCAGACCAGGCCAAGCCAGGCCAGGCCAGGTCAGGACATGTCAGGCCAGGCCAAGCCAGGCCAAGCCAGGCTGGGCTTCTAAAGGTGGCAAAGGCAAAGGAAAAGGCGTGTGGTGCGTTGTATGAGAGGTTAGACACTAAGGAAGGAGAAAAGGACTTGTACTGACTGGTAGGATGTGCAGACCAGGCCAGACCAGACCAAGCCAGGCCAGGCCAGGCCAGACCAGAACAGACCAGACCAGGCCAGGTCAGGCTGTGCTTCTAAAGGTGGCAAAGGCAAAGGAAAAGGCGTATGGTGCGTTGTATGAGAGGTTAGACACTAAGGAAGGAGAAAAGGACTTGTACTGACTGGTAGGATGTGCAGACCAGACCAAGCCAGGTCAGACCAGGTCAGGCCAGGCCAACCCAGGCCAGACCAGGCCAAGCCAGACCAGACCAGGCCAACCAGACCAGACCAGGTCAGACCAGACCAGGCCAGGCCAGACCAGACCAGACCAGACCAAACCAGGCCAAGCCAAACCAGGCCATGACAAGCTGGGCTTCTAAAGGTGGCAAAGGCAAAGGAAAAGGCGTATGGTGCGTTGTATGAGAGGTTAGACACTAAGGAAGGAGAAAAGGACTTGTACTGACTGGTAGGATGTGCAGACCAGACCAAGCCAGGCCAGACCAAATCAGGCCAAGTCAGGCTAGGCCACGCCAGACCAGACCAGGCCAGGCCAGACCAGACCAGGCCAGGCAAGGCCAACCCAGACCAGGCCAGGCCAAGCCAAGCCAGGTCAGACCTAACCAGGCCAAGCCGGGCCAAGCCAGACCAGACCAGACCAGACCAGACCAGACCAGGCCAAACCAGGCCAGGCCAGCTGGGCTTCTAAAGGTGGCAAAGGCAAAGGAAAAGGCGTATGGTGCGTTGTATGAGAGGTTAGACACGAAGGAAGGAGAAAAGGACTTGTACTGACTGGTAGGATGTGCAGACCAGACCAGGCCAGGTCAGACCAGGCCAGGCAAGGCCAACCCAGGCCAGACCAGGCCAAGCCAGACCAGACCAGGCCAACCAGACCAGGCCAGACCAGGCCAGGTCAGAACAAACAAGGCATTGCCAGACCAGACCACACCAGGCCAAGCCAAACCAGGCCATGCCAGGCTGGGCTTCTAAAGGTGGCAAAGGCAAAGGAAAAGGCGTATGGTGCGTTGTATGAGAGGTTAGACACTAAGGAAGGAGAAAAGGACTTGTACTGACTGGTAGGATGTGCAGACCAGACCAAGCCAGGCCAACCCAGATCAGGCCAAGCCAGACCAGGCCAGGCCAGTCCAGGCCTAACCAGGCCACGCCAGGCCAAGCCAGGCCAAGCCAGGCTGGGCTTCTAAAGGTGGCAAAGGCAAAGGAAAAGGCGTGTGGTGCGTTGTATGAGAGGTTAGACACTAAGGAAGGAGAAAAGGACTTGTACTGACTGGTAGGATGTGCAGACCAGGCCAGGCCAAGCCAGGCCAGACCAAGCCAGGCCAACCAGACCAGGCCAGGCCAGGCCAAACCCCAGGCCATGCCAGGCCAGGCAAGACCAGACCAGACCAGACCAGGCCAGGCCAGACCAGTCCAGGCCAGTCCAGGCCAGGCCAGGCCAGACCAGACCAGACCAGCCAGTACAAGCCAGGCCAGACCAGGCCAGGACAGGCCAGGCCAAGCCAGGACAGGCCAGACCAGAACGGCCCAGACCAGGCCAGGCCAGGCCAGGCCAGGCTGGGCTTCTAAAGGTGGCAAAGGCAAAGGAAAAGGCGTATGGTGCGTTGTATGAGAGGTTAGACACTAAGGAAGGAGAAAAGGACTTGTACTGACTGGTAGGATGTGCAGACCAGACCAAGCCAGGCCAGACCAAATCAGGCCAAGTCAGGCCAGGCCACGCCAGACCAGACCAGGCCAAGCCAGACCAAACCAGGCCAGGCCAAGCCAGGCCAGGTCAGACCTAACCAGGCCAAGCCGGGCCAAGCCAGACCAGACCAGACCAGACCAGACCAGGCCAGGCCAGGCCAGGCTAGCTGGGCTTCTAAAGGTGGCAAAGGCAAAGGAAAAGGCGTATGGTGCGTTGTATGAGAGGTTAGACACGAAGGAAGGAGAAAAGGACTTGTACTGACTGGTAGGATGTGCAGACCAGGCCAGGCCAAACCATGCCAGACCAGGCCAGGCCAACCAGAACAGGCCAGGTCAGGCCAAGCCAGGACAGGCCAGGCCAAGCCAGACCAGGTCAGGCCAGCCCAGACCAGGCCAGGCCAACCCGGTACAGACCAAGACAGGCCAGTTCAGGCCAGGCCAGGCCAGGCCAAGCCAGACCAAGCCAGGCCAAGCCAGTTCAAGGTACGCCATGCCAGGCCAGACCGGACCAGACCAGACCAGGCCAGGCCAGACCAGTCCAGGCCAGTCCAGGCCAGGCCAGGCTAGACTAGACCAGACCAGCCAGACAAGGTCAGACCAGACCAGGCCAGACCAGGCCAGGCCAAGCCAGGACAGGCCAGACCAGAACAGGCCAGGTCAGGCCAGGCAAGGCTGGGCTTCTAAAGGTGGCAAAGGCAAAGGAAAAGGCGTATGGTGCGATGTATGAGAGGTTAGACACTAAGGAAGGAGAAAAGGACTTGTACTGACTGGTAGGATGTGCAGACCAGACCAGGCCAGGTCAGACCAGGCCAGGCAAGGCCAACCCAGGCCAGACCAGGCCAAGCCAGACCAGACCAGGCCAACCAGACCAGGCCAGACCAGGCCAGGTCAGAACAAACCAGGCCAGGCAAGACCAGACCACACCAGACCAAACCAGGCCAAGCCAAACCAGGCCATGCCAGGCTGGGCTTCTAAAGGTGGCAAAGGCAAAGGAAAAGGCGTATGGTGCGTTGTATGAGAGGTTAGACACTAAGGAAGGAGAAAAGGACTTGTACTGACTGGTAGGATGTGCAGACCAGACCAAGCCAGGCCAACCCAGATCAGGCCAAGCCAAGCCAAGCCAGGCCAGGCCAGGCCACGCCAGGCCAGGCCACGCCAAGCCAAACCAAGCCAGGCCAGGCCAGGCCAAGCCAGACCAGACCAGACCAGACCAGACCAGCCATGCCCAGGCCAGGCAAGGCCAGGCCAGGCCAGGCTGGGCTTCTAAAGGTGACAAAGGCAACGGAAAAGGCATATGGTGCGTTGTATGAGAGGTTAGACACTAAGGAAGGACAAAAGGACTTGTACTGACTGGTAGGATGTGCAGACCAGGCCAGGCCAGGCCAACCCAGACCAGGCCAGGCCAACCAGACCAGCCTAGGCCAGGCCAACCCCCGGCCAGGCCAGGCCAGTTCAAGCCAACCAGGCCAGGCCAAGCCAGGCCAAGCTACGCCAGGCCAGGCCAGACCAGACCAGACCAGACCAGGCCAGGCCAGGCCACACCAGACCAGACCAGCCAGGCCAGGCCAGACCAGACCAAGCCAGGCCAGGCCAGGCCAGACCAGAACAGACCAGACCAGTCCAGGTCAGGCTGGGCTTCTAAAGGTGGCAAAGGCAAAGGAAAAGGCGTATGGTGCATTGTATGAGAGGTTAGACACTAAGGAAGGAGAAAAGGACTTGTACTGACTGGTAGGATGTGCAGACCAGACCATGCCAGGTCAGACCAGGCCAGGCCAGGCCAACCCAGGCCAGACCAGGCCAAGCCAGACCAGACCAGGCCAACCAGACCAGACCAGGTCAGACCAGACCAGGCCAGGCCAGACCAGACCAGACCAGACCAAACCAGGCCAAGCCAAACCAGGCCATGCCAAGCTGGGCTTCTAAAGGTGGCAAAGGCAAAGGAAAAGGCGTATGGTGCGTTGTATGAGAGGTTAGACACTAAGGAAGGAGAAAAGGACTTGTACTGACTGGTAGGATGTGCAGACCAGACCAAGCCAGGCCAGACCAAATCAGGCCAAGCCAGGCCAGGCCACGCCAGACCAGACCAGGCCAGGCCAACCAGACCAGGCCAGGCCAAGCCAGACCAGACCAGGCCAGGCCAAGCCAAGCCAGGTCAGACCTAACCAGGCCAAGCCGGGCCAAGCCAGACCAGACGAGGCCAGGCCAGGTCTGGCCAGGCCAGGCCAGGCCAGCTGGGCTTCTAAAGGTGGCAAAGGCAAAGGAAAAGGCGTATGGTGCGTTGTATGAGAGGTTAGACACGAAGGAAGGAGAAAAGGACTTGTACTGACTGGTAGGATGTGCAGACCAGGCCAGGCCAAACCATGCCAGACCAGGCCAGGCCAACCAGAACAGGCCAGGTCAGGCCAAGCCAGGACAGGCCAGGCCAAGCCAGACCAGTTCAGGTCAGCCCAGACCAGGCCAGGCCAACCCGGTACAGACCAAGCCAGGCCAGTTCAGGCCAGGCCAGGCCAGGCCAAGCCAGACCAACCAGGCCAGACCAGGCCCGGCCAGGCTGGGCTTCTAAAGGTGGCAAAGGCAAAGGAAAAGGCGTATGGTGCGTTGTATGAGAGGTTAGACACTAAGGAAGGAGAAAAGGACTTGTACTGACTGGTAGGATGTGCAGACCAGACCAGGCCAGGTCAGACCAGGCCAGGCAAGGCCAACCCAGGCCAGACCAGGCCAAGCCAGACCAGACCAGGCCAACCAGACCAGGCCAGACCAGGCCAGGTCAGAACAAACAAGGCATTGCCAGACCAGACCACAACAGGCCAAGCCAAACCAGGCCATGCCAGGCTGGGCTTCTAAAGGTGGCAAAGGCAAAGGAAAAGGCGTATGGTGCGTTGTATGAGAGGTTAGACACTAAGGAAGGAGAAAAGGACTTGTACTGACTGGTAGGATGTGCAGACCAGACCAAGCCAGGCCAACCCAGATCAGGCCAAGCCAAGCCAGGCCAGACCAGGCCAGGCCAGGCCAGGTCAGGCCAGGCCAAGCCAGGCCAAGCCAGGCTGGGCTTCTAAAGGTGGCAAAGGCAAAGGAAAAGGCGTGTGGTGCGTTGTATGAGAGGTTAGACACTAAGGAAGGAGAAAAGGACTTGTACTGACTGGTAGGATGTGCAGACCAGGCCAGGCCAAGCCAGGCCAGACCAAGCCAGGCCAACCAGACCAGGCCAGGCCAGGCCAAACCCCAGGCCAGGCCAGGCCAGGCAAGACCAGACCAAACCAGACCAGGCCATGCCAGACCAGTCCAGGCCAGTCCAGGCCAGGCCAGACCAGACCAGACCAGCCAGTACAATCCAGGACAGACCAGGCCAGGACAGGCCAGGCCAAGCCAGGACAGGCCAGACCAGAACAGCCCAGACCAGGCCAGGCCAGGCCAGGCTGGGCTTCTAAAGGTGGCAAAGGCAAAGGAAAAGGCGTATGGTGCGTTGTATGAGAGGTTAGACACTAAGGAAGGAGAAAAGGACTTGTACTGACTGGTAGGATGTGCAGACCAGACCAGGCCAGGTAAGACCAGGCCAGGCCAGGCCAGGCCAGGCCAGCCAAGCCAGGCCATACCAGGCCAAGCCAGGCCAGGTCAGACCAGAACAGACCAGACCAGGCCAGGTCAGGCTGGGCTTCTAAAGGTGGCAAAGGCAAAGGAAAAGGCGTATGGTGCGTTGTATGAGAGGTTAGACACTAAGGAAGGAGAAAAGGACTTGTACTGACTGGTAGGATGTGCAGACCAGACCAAGCCAGGTCAGACCAGGCCAGGCCAGGCCAACCCAGGCCAGACCAGGCCAAGCCAGACCAGACCAGGCCAACCAGACCAGACCAGGTCAGACCAGACCAGGCCAGGCCAGACCAGACCAGCCAGTACAAGCCAGGCCAGACCAGGCCAGGACAGGCCAGGCCAAGCCAGGACAGGCCAGACCAGAACAGCCCAGACCAGGCCAGGCCAGGCCAGGCTGGGCTTCTAAAGGTGGCAAAGGCAAAGGAAAAGGCGTATGGTGCGTTGTATGAGAGGTTAGACACTAAGGAAGGAGAAAAGGACTTGTACTGACTGGTAGGATGTGCAGACCAGACCAGGCCAGGTAAGACCAGGCCAGGCCAGGCCAGGCCAGGCCAGCCAAGCCAGGCCATACCAGGCCAAGCCAGGCCAGGTCAGACCAGAACAGACCAGACCAGGCCAGGTCAGGCTGGGCTTCTAAAGGTGGCAAAGGCAAAGGAAAAGGCGTATGGTGCGTTGTATGAGAGGTTAGACACTAAGGAAGGAGAAAAGGACTTGTACTGACTGGTAGGATGTGCAGACCAGACCAAGCCAGGTCAGACCAGGCCAGGCCAGGCCAACCCAGGCCAGACCAGGCCAAGCCAGACCAGACCAGGCCAACCAGACCAGACCAGGTCAGACCAGACCAGGCCAGGCCAGACCAGACCAAACCAGACCAAACCAGGCCAAGCCAAACCAGGCCATGCCAAGCTGGGCTTCTAAAGGTGGCAAAGGCAAAGGAAAAGGCGCATGGTGCGTTGTATGAGAGGTTAGACACTAAGGAAGGAGAAAAGGACTTGTACTGACTGGTAGGATGTGCAGACCAGACCAAGCCAGGCCAGACCAAATCAGGCCAAGTCAGGCCAGGCCGCGCCAGACCAGACCAGGCCAGGCCAGACCAAACCAGGCCAGGCCAAGCCAGGCCAACCAGGTCAGACCTAACCAGGCCAAGCCGGGCCAAGCCAGACCAGACCAGACCAGACCAGACCAGGCCAGCCAGGCCAGGCCAGCTGGGCTTCTAAAGGTGGCAAAGGCAAAGGAAAAGGCGTATGGTGCGTTGTATGAGAGGTTAAACACGAAGGAAGGAGAAAAGGACTTGTACTGACTGGTAGGATGTGCAGACCAGGCCAGGCCAAACCATGCCAGACCAGGCCAGGCCAACCAGAACAGGCCTGGTCAGGCCAAGCCAGGACAGGCCAGGCCAGCCAGACCAGGTCAGGCCAGCCCAGACCAGGCCAGGCCAACCCGGTACAGACCAAGCCAGGCCAGTTCAGGCCAGGCCAGGCCAGGCCAAGCCAGACCAACCAGGCCAGACCAGGCCAGGCCAGGCTGGGCTTCTAAAGGTGGCAAAGGCAAAGGAAAAGGCGTATGGTGCGTTGTATGAGAGGTTAGACACTAAGGAAGGAGAAAAGGACTTGTACTGACTGGGAGGATGTGCAGACCAGACCAGGCCAGGTCAGACCAGGCCAGGCAAGGCCAACCCAGGCCAGACCAGGCCAAGCCAGACCAGACCAGGCCAACCAGACCAGGCCAGACCAGGCCAAGTCAGAACAAACAAGGCATTGCCAGACCAGACCACACCAGGCCAAGCCAAACCAGGCCATGCCAGGCTGGGCTTCTAAAGGTGGCAAAGGCAAAGGAAAAGGCGTATGGTGCGTTGTATGAGAGGTTAGACACTAAGGAAGGAGAAAAGGACTTGTACTGACTGGTAGGATGTGCAGACCAGACCAAGCCAGGCCAACCCAGATCAGGCCAAGCCAACCCAGGCCAGGCCAGGTTAGGCCAGGCCACGCCAGGCCACGCCAGGCCAAGCCAGGCCAAGCCAGGTTGGGCTTCTAAAGGTGGCAAAGGAAAAGGAAAAGGCGTGTGGTGCGTTGTATGAGAGGTTAGACACTAAGGAAGGAGAAAAGGACTTGTACTGACTGGTAGGATGTGCAGACCAGGCCAGGCCAAGCCAGGCCAGACCAAGCCAGGCCAACCAAACCAGGCCAGGCCAGGCCAAAACCCAGGCCAGGCCAGGCCAGGCAAGACCAGACCAGACCAGACCAGGCCAACCCAGACCAGTCCAGGCCAGTCCAGGCCAGGCCAGACCAGACCAGACCAGCCAGTACAAGCCAGGCCAGACCAGGCCAGGACAGGCCAGGCCAAGCCAGGACAGGCCAGACCAGAACAGACAAGACCAGGCCAGGCCAGGCCAGGCTGGGCTTCTAAAGGTGGCAAAGGCAAAGGAAAAGGCGTATGGTGCGTTGTATGAGAGGTTAGACACGAAGGAAGGAGAAAAGGACTTGTACTGACTGGTAGGATGTGCAGACCAGACCAAGCCAGGCCAACCCAGATCAGGCCAAGCCAAGCCAAGCCAGGCCAGGCTCGGCCAGGCCAGGCCAGGCCAGGCCACGCCAGGCCAAGGCAGGCCAAGCCAGACTGGGCTTCTAAAGGTGGCAAAGGCAAAGGAAAAGGCGTGTGGTGCGTTGTATGAGAGGTTAGACACTAAGGAAGGAGAAAAGGACTTGTACTGACTGGTAGGATGTGCAGACCAGGCCAGGCCAAGCCAGGCCAGACCATGCCAGGCCAACCAGACCAGGCCAGGCCAGGCCAAACCCCAGGCCAGGCCAGGCCAGGCAAGACCAGACCAGACCAGACCAGGCCAGGCCAGACCAGTCCAGGCCATCCAGGCCAGGCCAGACCAGACCAGACCAGCCAGTACAAGCCAGGCCAGACCAGGCCAGGACAGGCCAGGCCAAGCCAGGACAGGCCAGACCAGAACAGCCCAGACCAGGCCAGGCCAGGCCAGGCTGGGCTTCTAAAGGTGGCAAAGGCAAAGGAAAAGGCGTATGGTGCGTTGTATGAGAGGTTAGACACTAAGGAAGGAGAAAAGGACTTGTACTGACTGGTAGGATGTGCAGACCAGACCAGGCCAGGTAAGACCAGGCCAGGCCAGGCAAGGCCAGGCCAGCCAAGCCAGGCCATACCAGGCCAAGCCAGGCCAGGTCAGACCAGAACAGACCAGACCAGGCCAGGTCAGGCTGGGCTTCTAAAGGTGGCAAAGGCAAAGGAAAAGGCGTATGGTGCGTTGTATGAGAGGTTAGACACTAAGGAAGGAGAAAAGGACTTGTACTGACTGGTAGGATGTGCAGACCAGACCAAGCCAGGTCAGACCAGGCCAGGCCAGGCCAACCCAGGCCAGACCAGGCCAAGCCAGAACAGACCAGGCCAACCAGACCAGACCAGGTCAGACCAGACCAGGCCAGGCCAGACCAGACCAGACCAGACCAAACCAGGCCAAGCCAAACCAGGCCATGCCAAGCTGGGCTTCTAAAGGTGGCAAAGGCAAAGGAAAAGGCGCATGGTGCGTTGTATGAGAGGTTAGACACTAAGGAAGGAGAAAAGGACTTGTACTGACTGGTAGGATGTGCTGACCAGACCAAGCCAGGCCAACCCAGATCAGGCCAAGCCAGGCCAAGCCAGGCCAGGCCAGGCCAAGCCAGGCCAGGCCACGCCAAGCCAAACCAAGCCAGGCCAGGCCATGCCAGGCCAGACCAGACCAGACCAGACCAGACCAGACCAGACCAGGCCAAGCCAAACCAGGCCAGGCCAGGCTGGGCTTCTGAAGGTGGCAAAGGCAAAGGAAAAGGCGTATGGTGCTTTGTATGAGAGGTTAGACACTAAGGAAGGAGAAAAGGACTTGTACTGACTGGTAGGATGTGCAGACCAGACCAGGCCAGGTAAGACCAGGCCAGGCCAGGCAAGGCCAGGCCAGCCAAGCCAGGCCATACCAGGCCAAGCCAGGCCAGGTCAGACCAGACCAGGCCAGGCCAGACCAGACCAGACCAGACCAAACCAGGCAAAGCCAAACCAGGCCAGGCCAGGCTGGGCTTCTAAAGGGGGCAAAGGCAAAGGAAAAGGCGTATGGTGCGTTGTATGAGAGGTTAGACACTAAGGAAGGAGAACAGGACTTCTACTGACTGGTAGGACGTGCAGACCAGACCAAGCCAGGCCAGACCAGATCAGGCCAGGCCAGGCAAGGTCAGGCCAGGCCAGGCCAAGCCAGACCAGACCAGCCAGACCAGACCAGGCCATGCCAAGCCAGGTCAGGCCAGACCTGACCAGGCCAGGCCATGCCTGCCAGGCCTGACCAGACCAGACCAGACCAGACCAGGCCAGGCCAGGCCAGGCCAGGCTGGGCTTCTAAAGGTGGCAAAGGCAAAGGAAAAGGCGTATGGTGCGTTGTATGAGAGGTTAGACACTAAGGAAGGAGAAAAGGACTTGTACTGACTGGTAGGATGTGCAGTCCAGACCAGGCCAGGTCAGGCCAAGTCAGGCCAGGCCAGGCCAGGCCAAGCCAGACCAGGTCAGGCCAGGCCAGACCAGGCCAAGCCAGACCAGACCAGACCAGGCCAGGCCAGTTCAAGCCAGGCCAGGCCAGCTCAGACCAGACCAGGCCAGGCCAGACCAGACCAGACCAGACCAGACCAGGCCAAGCCAAACCAGGACAGGCCAGGCTGGGCTTCTGAAGGTGGCAAAGGCAAAGGAAAAGGCGTATGGTGCTTTGTATGAGAGGTTAGACACTAAGGAAGGAGAAAAGGACTTGTACTGACTGGTAGGATGTGCAGACCAGACCAAGCCAGGCCAACCCAGATCAGGCCAAGCCAGGCCAAGCCAGGCCAGGCCAGGCCAAGCCAGGCCAGGCCACGCCAAGCCAAACCAAGCCAGGCCAGGCCATGCCAGGCCAGACCAGACCAGACCAGACCAGACCAGCCATGCCCAGGCCAGGCAAGGCCAGGCCAGGCCAGGCTGGGCTTCTAAAGGTGACAAAGGCAACGGAAAATGCGTATGGCGCGTTGTATGAGAGGTTAGACACTAAGGAAGGACAAAAGGACTTGTACTGACTGGTAGGATGTGCAAACCAGGCCAGGCCAGGCCAACCCAGACCAGGCCAGGCCAACCAGACCAGCCTAGGCCAGGCCAACCGCAGGCCAGGCCAGGCCAGTTCAAGCCAGACCAGGCCAGGCCAAGCCAGGCCAAGCTACGCTAGGCCAGGCCAGACCAGACCAGACCAGGCCAGGCCAGGCCAGGCCACACCAGACCAGACCAGCCAGGCCAGGCCAGACCAGACCAAGCCAGGCCAGGCCAGGCCAGACCAAAACAGACCAGACCAGGCCAGGTCAGGCTGGGCTTCTAAAGGTGGCAAAGGCAAAGGAAAAGGCGTATGGTGCGTTGTATGAGAGGTTAGACACTAAGGAAGGAGAAAAGGACTTGTACTGACTGGTAGGATGTGCAGACCAGACCAAGCCAGGTCAGACCAGGCCAGGCCAGGCCAACCCAGGCCAGACCAGGCCAAGCCAGACCAGACCAGGCCAACCAGACCAGACCAGGTCAGACCAGACCAGGCCAGGCCAGACCAGACCAGACCAGACCACACCAGGCCAAGCCAAACCAGGCCATGCCAAGCTGGGCTTCTAAAGGTGGCAAAGGCAAAGGAAAAGGCGTATGGTGCGTTGTATGAGAGGTTAGACACTAAGGAAGGAGAAAAGGACTTGTACTGACTGGTAGGATGTGCAGACCAGACCAAGCCAGTCCAGACCAAATCAGGCCAAGCCAGGCCAGGCCACGCCAGACCAGACCAGGCCAGGCCAGATCAGACCAGGCCAGGCCAAGCCAGACCAGACCAGGCCAGGCCAAGCCAGGCCAGACCAAGCCAGGCCAACCAGACCAGGCCAGGCCAGGCCAAACCCCAGGCCAGGCCAGGCCAGGCAAGACCAGACCAGACCAGACCAGGCCAGGCCAGACCAGCACAGGCCAGTCCAGGCCAGGCCAGACCAGACCAGACCAGCCAGTACAAGCCAGGACAGACCAGCCAGGCCAGGCCAGGCCAAGCCAGGACAGGCCAGACCAGAACAGCCCAGACCAGGCCAGGCCAGGCCAGGCTGGGCTTCTAAAGGTGGCAAAGGCAAAGGAAAAGGCGTATGGTGCGTTGTATGAGAGGTTAGACACTAAGGAAGGAGAAAAGGACTTGTACTGACTGGTAGGATGTGCAGACCAGACCAGGCCAGGTAAGACCAGGCCAGGCCAGGCCAGGCCAGGCCAGCCAAGCCAGGCCATACCAGGCCAAGCCAGGCCAGGTCAGACCAGAACAGACCAGACCAGGCCAGGTCAGGCTGGGCTTCTAAAGGTGGCAAAGGCAAAGGAAAAGGCGTATGGTGCGTTGTATGAGAGGTTAAACACTAAGGAAGGAGAAAAGGACTTGTACTGACTGGTAGGATGTGAGGACCAGACCAAGCCAGGTCAGACCAGGCCAGGCCAGGCCAACCCAGGCCAGACCAGGCCAAGCCAGACCAGACCAGGCCAACCAGACCAGACCAGGTCAGACCAGACCAGGCCAGGCCAGACCAGACCAGCCAGTACAAGCCAGGCCAGACCAGAACAGGACAGGCCAGGCCAAGCCAGGACAGGCCAGACCAGAACAGCCCAGACCAGGCCAGGTCAGGCCAGGCTGGGCTTCTAAAGGTGGCAAAGGCAAAGGAAAAGGCGTATGGTGCGTTGTATGAGAGGTTAGACACTAAGGAAGGAGAAAAGGACTTGTACTGACTGGTAGGATGTGCAGACCAGACCAGGCCAGGTAAGACCAGGCCAGGCCAGGCCAGGCCAGGCCAGCCAAGCCAGGCCATACCAGGCCAAGCCAGGCCAGGTCAGACCAGAACAGACCAGACCAGGCCAGGTCAGGCTGGGCTTCTAAAGGTGGCAAAGGCAAAGGAAAAGGCGTATGGTGCGTTGTATGAGAGGTTAGACACTAAGGAAGGAGAAAAGGACTTGTACTGACTGGTAGGATGTGCAGACCAGACCAAGCCAGGCCAGACCAAATCAGGCCAGACCAGGCCAGGCCGCGCCAGACCAGACCAGGCCAGGCCAGACCAGACCAGGCCAGGCCAAGCCAGGCCAACCAGGTCAGACCTAACCAGGCCAAGCCGGGCCAAGCCAGACCAGACCAGACCAGACCAGACCAGGCCAGGCCAGGCCAGGCCAGCTGGGCTTCTAAAGGTGGCAAAGGCAAAGGAAAAGGCGTATGGTGCGTTGTATGAGAGGTTAGACACGAAGGAAGGAGAAAAGGACTTGTACTGACTGGTAGGATGTGCAGACCAGGCCAGGCCAAACCATGCCAGACCAGGCCAGGCCAACCAGAACAGGCCAGGTCAGGCCAAGCCAGGACAGGCCAGGCCAAGCCAGACCAGGTCAGGCCAGCCCAGACCAGGCCAGGCCAACCCGGTACAGACCAAGCCAGGCCAGTTCAGGCCAGGCCAGGCCAGGCCAAGCCAGACCAACCAGGCCAGACCAGGCCCGGCCAGGCTGGGCTTCTAAAGGTGGCAAAGGCAAAGGAAAAGGCGTATGGTGCGTTGTATGAGAGGTTAGACACTAAGGAAGGAGAAAAGGACTTGTACTGACTGGGAGGATGTGCAGACCAGACCAGGCCAGGTCAGACCAGGCCAGGCAAGGCCAACCCAGGCCAGACCAGGCCAAGCCAGACCAGACCAGGCCAACCAGACCAGGCCAGACCAGGCCAGGTCAGAACAAACAAGGCATTGCCAGACCAGACCACACCAGGCCAAGCCAAACCAGGCCATGCCAGGCTGGGCTTCTAAAGGTGGCAAAGGCAAAGGAAAAGGCGTATGGTGCGTTGTATGAGAGGTTAGACACTAAGGAAGGAGAAAAGGACTTGTACTGACTGGTAGGATGTGCAGACCAGACCAAGCCAGGCCAACCCAGATCAGGCCAAGCCAGACCAGGCCAGGCCAGGCCAGGCCACGCCAGGCCACGCCAGGCCACGCCAGGCCAAGCCAGGCCAAGCCAGGCTGGGCTTCTAAAGGTGGCAAAGGAAAAGGAAAAGGCGTGTGGTGCGTTGTATGAGAGGTTAGACACTAAGGAAGGAGAAAAGGACTTGTACTGACTGGTAGGATGTGCAGACCAGGCCAGGCCAAGCCAGGCCAGACCAAGCCAGGCCAACCAGACCAGGCCAGGCCAGGCCAAACCCCAGGCCATCCCCAGGCCAGGCAAGACCAGACCAGACCAGACCAGGCCAACCCAGACCAGTCCAGGCCAGTCCAGGCCAGGCCAGACCAGACCAGACCAGCCAGTACAAGCCAGGCCAGACCAGGCCAGGACAGGCCAGGCCAAGCCAGGACAGGCCAGACCAGAACAGACCAGACCAGGCCAGGCCAGGCCAGGCTGGGCTTCTAAAGGTGGCAAAGGCAAAGGAAAAGGCGTATGGTGCGTTGTATGAGAGGTTAGACACTAAGGAAGGAGAAAAGGACTTGTACTGACTGGTAGGATGTGCAGACCAGACCAAGCCAGGCCAACCCAGATCAGCCAAGCCAAGCCAGGCCAAGCCAGGCCAGGCCAGGCCAGGCCAGGTCAGGCCATGTCAGGCCAGGCCAAGCCAGGCCAAGCCAGGCTGGGCTTCTAAAGGTGGCAAAGGCAAAGGAAAAGGCGTGTGGTGCGTTGTATGAGAGGTTAGACACTAAGGAAGGAGAAAAGGACTTGTACTGACTGGTAGGATGTGCAGACCAGGCCAGACCAGACCAAGCCAGGCCAGGCCAGGCCAGACCAGAACAGACCAGACCAGGCCAGGTCAGGCTGTGCTTCTAAAGGTGGCAAAGGCAAAGGAAAAGGCGTATGGTGCGTTGTATGAGAGGTTAGACACTAAGGAAGGAGAAAAGGACTTGTACTGACTGGTAGGATGTGCAGACCAGACCAAGCCAGGTCAGACCAGGTCAGGCCAGGCCAACCCAGGCCAGACCAGGCCAAGCCAGACCAGACCAGGCCAACCAGACCAGACCAGGTCAGACCAGACCAGGCCAGGCCAGACCAGACCAGACCAGACCAAACCAGGCCAAGCCAAACCAGGCCATGACAAGCTGGGCTTCTAAAGGTGGCAAAGGCAAAGGAAAAGGCGTATGGTGCGTTGTATGAGAGGTTAGACACTAAGGAAGGAGAAAAGGACTTGTACTGACTGGTAGGATGTGCAGACCAGACCAAGCCAGGCCAGACCAAATCAGGCCAAGTCAGGCCAGGCCACGCCAGACCAGACCAGGCCAGGCCAGACCAGACCAGGCCAGGCCAACCCAAACCAGACCAGGCCAGGCCAAGCCAAGCCAGGTCAGACCTAACCAGGCCAAGCCGGGCCAAGCCAGACCAGACCAGACCAGACCAGACCAGACCAGGCCAAACCAGGCCAGGCCAGCTGGGCTTCTAAAGGTGGCAAAGGCAAAGGAAAAGGCGTATGGTGCGTTGTATGAGAGGTTAGACACGAAGGAAGGAGAAAAGGACTTGTACTGACTGGTAGGATGTGCAGACCAGGCCAGGCCAAACCATGCCAGACCAAGCCAGGCCAACCAGAACAGGCCAGGTCAGGCCAAGCCAGGACAGGCCAGGCCAAGCCAGACCAGGTCAGGTCAGCCCAGACCAGGCCAGGCCAACCCGGTACAGACCAAGCCGGGCCAGTTCAGGCCAGGCCAGGCCAGGCCAAGCCAGACCAACCAGGCCAGACCAGGCCAGGCCAGGCTGGGCTTCTAAAGGTGGCAAAGGCAAAGGAAAAGGCGTATGGTGCGTTGTATGAGAGGTTAGACACTAAGGAAGGAGAAAAGGACTTGTACTGACTGGTAGGATGTGCAGACCAGACCAGGCCAGGTCAGACCAGGCCAGGCAAGGCCAACCCAGGCCAGACCAGGCCAAGCCAGACCAGACCAGGCCAACCAGACCAGGCCAGACCAGGCCAGGTCAGAACAAACAAGGCATTGCCAGACCAGACCACACCAGGCCAAGCCAAACCAGGCCATGCCAGGCTGGGCTTCTAAAGGTGGCAAAGGCAAAGGAAAAGGCGTATGGTGCGTTGTATGAGAGGTTAGACACTAAGGAAGGAGAAAAGGACTTGTACTGACTGGTAGGATGTGCAGACCAGACCAAGCCAGGCCAACCCAGATCAGGCCAAGCCAGACCAGGCCAGGCCAGTCCAGGCCTAACCAGGCCACGCCAGGCCAAGCCAGGCCAAGCCAGGCTGGGCTTCTAAAGGTGGCAAAGGCAAAGGAAAAGGCGTGTGGTGCGTTGTATGAGAGGTTAGACACTAAGGAAGGAGAAAAGGACTTGTACTGACTGGTAGGATGTGCAGACCAGGCCAGGCCAAGCCAGGCCAGACCAAGCCAGGCCAACCAGACCAGGCCAGGCCAGGCCAAACCCCAGGCCATGCCAGGCCAGGCAAGACCAGACCAGACCAGACCAGGCCAGGCCAGACCAGTCCAGGCCAGTCCAGGCCAGGCCAGGCCAGACCAGACCAGACCAGCCAGTACAAGCCAGGCCAGACCAGGCCAGGACAGGCCAGGCCAAGCCAGGACAGGCCAGACCAGAACAGCCCAGACCAGGCCAGGCCAGGCCAGGCCAGGCTGGGCTTCTAAAGGTGGCAAAGGCAAAGGAAAAGGCGTATGGTGCGTTGTATGAGAGGTTAGACACTAAGGAAGGAGAAAAGGACTTGTACTGACTGGTAGGATGTGCAGACCAGACCAAGCCAGGCCAGACCAAATCAGGCCAAGTCAGGCCAGGCCACGCCAACCAGACCAGGCCAAGCCAGACCAAACCAGGCCAGGCCAAGCCAGGCCAGGTCAGACCTAACCAGGCCAAGCCGGGCCAAGCCAGACCAGACCAGACCAGACCAGACCAGGCCAGGCCAGGCCAGGCTAGCTGGGCTTCTAAAGGTGGCAAAGGCAAAGGAAAAGGCGTATGGTGCGTTGTATGAGAGGTTAGACACGAAGGAAGGAGAAAAGGACTTGTACTGACTGGTAGGATGTGCAGACCAGGCCAGGCCAAACCATGCCAGACCAGGCCAGGCCAACCAGAACAGGCCAGGTCAGGCCAAGCCAGGACAGGCCAGGCCAAGCCAGACCAGGTCAGGCCAGCCCAGACCAGGCCAGGCCAACCCGGTACAGACCAAGACAGGCCAGTTCAGGCCAGGCCAGGCCAGGCCAAGCCAGACCAAGCCAGGCCAAGCCAGTTCAAGGTACGCCATGCCAGGCCAGACCGGACCAGACCAGACCAGGCCAGGCCAGACCAGTCCAGGCCAGTCCAGGCCAGGCCAGGCTAGACTAGACCAGACCAGCCAGACAAGGTCAGACCAGACCAGGCCAGACCAGGCCAGGCCAAGCCAGGACAGGCCAGACCAGAACAGGCCAGGTCAGGCCAGGCAAGGCTGGGCTTCTAAAGGTGGCAAAGGCAAAGGAAAAGGCGTATGGTGCGATGTATGAGAGGTTAGACACTAAGGAAGGAGAAAAGGACTTGTACTGACTGGTAGGATGTGCAGACCAGACCAGGCCAGGTCAGACCAGGCCAGGCAAGGCCAACCCAGGCCAGACCAGGCCAAGCCAGACCAGACCAGGCCAACCAGACCAGGCCAGACCAGGCCAGGTCAGAACAAACCAGGCCAGGCAAGACCAGACCACACCAGACCAAACCAGGCCAAGCCAAACCAGGCCATGCCAGGCTGGGCTTCTAAAGGTGGCAAAGGCAAAGGAAAAGGCGTATGGTGCGTTGTATGAGAGGTTAGACACTAAGGAAGGAGAAAAGGACTTGTACTGACTGGTAGGATGTGCAGACCAGACCAAGCCAGGCCAACCCAGATCAGGCCAAGCCAAGCCAAGCCAGGCCAGGCCAGGCCACGCCAGGCCAGGCCACGCCAAGCCAAACCAAGCCAGGCCAGGCCAGGCCAAGCCAGACCAGACCAGACCAGACCAGACCAGCCATGCCCAGGCCAGGCAAGGCCAGGCCAGGCCAGGCTGGGCTTCTAAAGGTGACAAAGGCAACGGAAAAGGCATATGGTGCGTTGTATGAGAGGTTAGACACTAAGGAAGGACAAAAGGACTTGTACTGACTGGTAGGATGTGCAGACCAGGCCAGGCCAGGCCAACCCAGACCAGGCCAGGCCAACCAGACCAGCCTAGGCCAGGCCAACCCCCGGCCAGGCCAGGCCAGTTCAAGCCAACCAGGCCAGGCCAAGCCAGGCCAAGCTACGCCAGGCCAGGCCAGACCAGACCAGACCAGACCAGGCCAGGCCAGGCCACACCAGACCAGACCAGCCAGGCCAGGCCAGACCAGACCAAGCCAGGCCAGGCCAGGCAAGACCAGAACAGACCAGACCAGTCCAGGTCAGGCTGGGCTTCTAAAGGTGGCAAAGGCAAAGGAAAAGGCGTATGGTGCATTGTATGAGAGGTTAGACACTAAGGAAGGAGAAAAGGACTTGTACTGACTGGTAGGATGTGCAGACCAGACCATGCCAGGTCAGACCAGGCCAGGCCAGGCCAACCCAGGCCAGACCAGGCCAAGCCAGACCAGACCAGGCCAACCAGACCAGACCAGGTCAGACCAGACCAGGCCAGGCCAGACCAGACCAGACCAGACCAAACCAGGCCAAGCCAAACCAGGCCATGCCAAGCTGGGCTTCTAAAGGTGGCAAAGGCAAAGGAAAAGGCGTATGGTGCGTTGTATGAGAGGTTAGACACTAAGGAAGGAGAAAAGGACTTGTACTGACTGGTAGGATGTGCAGACCAGACCAAGCCAGGCCAGACCAAATCAGGCCAAGCCAGGCCAGGCCACGCCAGACCAGACCAGGCCAGGCCAACCAGACCAGGCCAGGCCAAGCCAGACCAGACCAGGCCAGGCCAAGCCAAGCCAGGTCAGACCTAACCAGGCCAAGCCGGGCCAAGCCAGACCAGACGAGGCCAGGCCAGGTCTGGCCAGGCCAGGCCAGGCCAGCTGGGCTTCTAAAGGTGGCAAAGGCAAAGGAAAAGGCGTATGGTGCGTTGTATGAGAGGTTAGACACGAAGGAAGGAGAAAAGGACTTGTACTGACTGGTAGGATGTGCAGACCAGGCCAGGCCAAACCATGCCAGACCAGGCCAGGCCAACCAGAACAGGCCAGGTCAGGCCAAGCCAGGACAGGCCAGGCCAAGCCAGACCAGTTCAGGTCAGCCCAGACCAGGCCAGGCCAACCCGGTACAGACCAAGCCAGGCCAGTTCAGGCCAGGCCAGGCCAGGCCAAGCCAGACCAACCAGGCCAGACCAGGCCCGGCCAGGCTGGGCTTCTAAAGGTGGCAAAGGCAAAGGAAAAGGCGTATGGTGCGTTGTATGAGAGGTTAGACACTAAGGAAGGAGAAAAGGACTTGTACTGACTGGTAGGATGTGCAGACCAGACCAGGCCAGGTCAGACCAGGCCAGGCAAGGCCAACCCAGGCCAGACCAGGCCAAGCCAGACCAGACCAGGCCAACCAGACCAGGCCAGACCAGGCCAGGTCAGAACAAACAAGGCATTGCCAGACCAGACCACAACAGGCCAAGCCAAACCAGGCCATGCCAGGCTGGGCTTCTAAAGGTGGCAAAGGCAAAGGAAAAGGCGTATGGTGCGTTGTATGAGAGGTTAGACACTAAGGAAGGAGAAAAGGACTTGTACTGACTGGTAGGATGTGCAGACCAGACCAAGCCAGGCCAACCCAGATCAGGCCAAACCAAGCCAGGCCAGGCCAGGCCAGGCCAGGCCAGGCCAGGCCAGGCCATGCCAGGCCAAGCCCGGCTGGGCTTCTAAAGGTGGCAAAGGCAAAGGAAAAGGCGTGTGGTGCGTTGTATGAGAGGTTAGACACTAAGGAAGGAGAAAAGGACTTGTACTGACTGGTAGGATGTGCAGACCAGGCCAGGCCAAGCCAGGCCAGACCAAGCCAGGCCAACCAGACCAGGCCAGGCCAGGCCAAACCCCAGGCCAGGCCAGGCCAGGCAAGACCAGACCAAACCAGACCAGGCCATGCCAGACCAGTCCAGGCCAGTCCAGGCCAGGCCAGACCAGACCAGACCAGCCAGTACAATCCAGGACAGACCAGGCCAGGACAGGCCAGGCCAAGCCAGGACAGGCCAGACCAGAACAGCCCAGACCAGGCCAGGCCAGGCCAGGCTGGGCTTCTAAAGGTGGCAAAGGCAAAGGAAAAGGCGTATGGTGCGTTGTATGAGAGGTTAGACACTAAGGAAGGAGAAAAGGACTTGTACTGACTGGTAGGATGTGCAGACCAGACCAGGCCAGGTAAGACCAGGCCAGGCCAGGCCAGGCCAGCCAAGCCAGGCCATACCAGGCCAAGCCAGGCCAGGTCAGACCAGAACAGACCAGACCAGGCCAGGTCAGGCTGGGCTTCTAAAGGTGGCAAAGGCAAAGGAAAAGGCGTATGGTGCGTTGTATGAGAGGTTAGACACTAAGGAAGGAGAAAAGGACTTGTACTGACTGGTAGGATGTGCAGACCAGACCAAGCCAGGTCAGACCAGGCCAGGCCAGGCCAACCCAGGCCAGACCAGGCCAAGCCAGACCAGACCAGGCCAACCAGACCAGACCAGGTCAGACCAGACCAGGCCAGGCCAGACCAGACCAGCCAGTACAAGCCAGGCCAGACCAGGCCAGGACAGGCCAGGCCAAGCCAGGACAGGCCAGACCAGAACAGCCCAGACCAGGCCAGGCCAGGCCAGGCTGGGCTTCTAAAGGTGGCAAAGGCAAAGGAAAAGGCGTATGGTGCGTTGTATGAGAGGTTAGACACTAAGGAAGGAGAAAAGGACTTGTACTGACTGGTAGGATGTGCAGACCAGACCAGGCCAGGTAAGACCAGGCCAGGCCAGGCCAGGCCAG
This sequence comes from Lampris megalopsis, assembly GCA_022114975.2. Taxonomy (NCBI): domain Eukaryota; kingdom Metazoa; phylum Chordata; class Actinopteri; order Lampriformes; family Lampridae; genus Lampris; species Lampris megalopsis. The sequence goes on from JAJHIY020000424.1 coordinate 16,856,552, forward strand.
GCCAGCCAAGCCAGGCCATACCAGGCCAAGCCAGGCCAGGTCAGACCAGAACAGACCAGACCAGGCCAGGTCAGGCTGGGCTTCTAAAGGTGGCAAAGGCAAAGGAAAAGGCGTATGGTGCGTTGTATGAGAGGTTAGACACTAAGGAAGGAGAAAAGGACTTGTACTGACTGGTAGGATGTGCAGACCAGACCAAGCCAGGTCAGACCAGGCCAGGCCAGGCCAACCCAGGCCAGACCAGGCCAAGCCATACCAGACCAGGCCAACCAGACCAGACCAGGTCAGACCAGACCAGGCCAGGCCAGACCAGACCAGACCAGACCAAACCAGGCCAAGCCAAACCAGGCCATGCCAAGCTGGGCTTCTAAAGGTGGCAAAGGCAAAGGAAAAGGCGCATGGTGCGTTGTATGAGAGGTTAGACACTAAGGAAGGAGAAAAGGACTTGTACTGACTGGTAGGATGTGCAGACCAGACCAAGCCAGGCCAGACCAAATCAGGCCAAGTCAGGCCAGGCCGCGCCAGACCAGACCAGGCCAGGCCAGACCAAACCAGGCCAGGCCAAGCCAGGCCAACCAGGTCAGACCTAACCAGGCCAAGCCGGGCCAAGCCAGACCAGACCAGACCAGACCAGACCAGGCCAGCCAGGCCAGGCCAGCTGGGCTTCTAAAGGTGGCAAAGGCAAAGGAAAAGGCGTATGGTGCGTTGTATGAGAGGTTAAACACGAAGGAAGGAGAAAAGGACTTGTACTGACTGGTAGGATGTGCAGACCAGGCCAGGCCAAACCATGCCAGACCAGGCCAGGCCAACCAGAACAGGCCTGGTCAGGCCAAGCCAGGACAGGCCAGGCCAGCCAGACCAGGTCAGGCCAGCCCAGACCAGGCCAGGCCAACCCGGTACAGACCAAGCCAGGCCAGTTCAGGCCAGGCCAGGCCAGGCCAAGCCAGACCAACCAGGCCAGACCAGGCCAGGCCAGGCTGGGCTTCTAAAGGTGGCAAAGGCAAAGGAAAAGGCGTATGGTGCGTTGTATGAGAGGTTAGACACTAAGGAAGGAGAAAAGGACTTGTACTGACTGGGAGGATGTGCAGACCAGACCAGGCCAGGTCAAACCAGGCCAGGCAAGGCCAACCCAGGCCAGACCAGGCCAAGCCAGACCAGACCAGGCCAACCAGACCAGGCCAGACCAGGCCAGGTCAGAACAAACAAGGCATTGCCAGACCAGACCACACCAGGCCAAGCCAAACCAGGCCATGCCAGGCTGGGCTTCTAAAGGTGGCAAAGGCAAAGGAAAAGGCGTATGGTGCGTTGTATGAGAGGTTAGACACTAAGGAAGGAGAAAAGGACTTGTACTGACTGGTAGGATGTGCAGACCAGACCAAGCCAGGCCAACCCAGATCAGGCCAAGCCAACCCAGGCCAGGCCAGGTTAGGCCAGGCCACGCCAGGCCACGCCAGGCCAAGCCAGGCCAAGCCAGGTTGGGCTTCTAAAGGTGGCAAAGGAAAAGGAAAAGGCGTGTGGTGCGTTGTATGAGAGGTTAGACACTAAGGAAGGAGAAAAGGACTTGTACTGACTGGTAGGATGTGCAGACCAGGCCAGGCCAACCAGACCAGGCCAGGCCAGGCCAAACCCCAGGCCAGGCCAGGCCAGGCAAGACCAGACCAGACCAGACCAGGCCAACCCAGACCAGTCCAGGCCAGTCCAGGCCAGGCCAGACCAGACCAGACCAGCCAGTACAAGCCAGGCCAGACCAGGCCAGGACAGGCCAGGCCAAGCCAGGACAGGCCAGACCAGAACAGACCAGACCAGGCCAGGCCAGGCCAGGCTGGGCTTCTAAAGGTGGCAAAGGCAAAGGAAAAGGCGTATGGTGCGTTGTATGAGAGGTTAGACACTAAGGAAGGAGAAAAGGACTTGTACTGACTGGTAGGATGTGCAGACCAGACCAAGCCAGGCCAACCCAGATCAGGCCAAGCCAAGCCAAGCCAGGCCAGGCTCGGCCAGGCCAGGCCAGGCCAGGCCACGCCAGGCCAAGGCAGGCCAAGCCAGGCTGGGCTTCTAAAGGTGGCAAAGGCAAAGGAAAAGGCGTGTGGTGCGTTGTATGAGAGGTTAGACACTAAGGAAGGAGAAAAGGACTTGTACTGACTGGTAGGATGTGCAGACCAGGCCAGGCCAAGCCAGGCCAGACCATGCCAGGCCAACCAGACCAGGCCAGGCCAGGCCAAACCCCAGGCCAGGCCAGGCCAGGCAAGACCAGACCAGACCAGACCAGGCCAGGCCAGACCAGTCCAGGCCATCCAGGCCAGGCCAGACCAGACCAGACCAGCCAGTACAAGCCAGGCCAGACCAGGCCAGGACAGGCCAGGCCAAGCCAGGACAGGCCAGACCAGAACAGCCCAGACCAGGCCAGGCCAGGCCAGGCTGGGCTTCTAAAGGTGGCAAAGGCAAAGGAAAAGGCGTATGGTGCGTTGTATGAGAGGTTAGACACTAAGGAAGGAGAAAAGGACTTGTACTGACTGGTAGGATGTGCAGACCAGACCAAGCCAGGCCAACCCAGATCAGGCCAAGCCAACCCAGGCCAGGCCAGGTTAGGCCAGGCCACGCCAGGCCACGCCAGGCCAAGCCAGGCCAAGCCAGGTTGGGCTTCTAAAGGTGGCAAAGGAAAAGGAAAAGGCGTGTGGTGCGTTGTATGAGAGGTTAGACACTAAGGAAGGAGAAAAGGACTTGTACTGACTGGTAGGATGTGCAGACCAGGCCAGGCCAAGCCAGGCCAGACCAAGCCAGGCCAACCAGACCAGGCCAGGCCAGGCCAAACCCCAGGCCAGGCCAGGCCAGGCAAGACCAGACCAGACCAGACCAGGCCAACCCAGACCAGTCCAGGCCAGTCCAGGCCAGGCCAGACCAGACCAGACCAGCCAGTACAAGCCAGGCCAGACCAGGCCAGGACAGGCCAGGCCAAGCCAGGACAGGCCAGACCAGAACAGACCAGACCAGGCCAGGCCAGGCCAGGCTGGGCTTCTAAAGGTGGCAAAGGCAAAGGAAAAGGCGTATGGTGCGTTGTATGAGAGGTTAGACACTAAGGAAGGAGAAAAGGACTTGTACTGACTGGTAGGATGTGCAGACCAGACCAAGCCAGGCCAACCCAGATCAGGCCAAGCCAAGCCAAGCCAGGCCAGGCTCGGCCAGGCCAGGCCAGGCCAGGCCACGCCAGGCCAAGGCAGGCCAAGCCAGGCTGGGCTTCTAAAGGTGGCAAAGGCAAAGGAAAAGGCGTGTGGTGCGTTGTATGAGAGGTTAGACACTAAGGAAGGAGAAAAGGACTTGTACTGACTGGTAGGATGTGCAGACCAGGCCAGGCCAAGCCAGGCCAGACCATGCCAGGCCAACCAGACCAGGCCAGGCCAGGCCAAACCCCAGGCCAGGCCAGGCCAGGCAAGACCAGACCAGACCAGACCAGGCCAGGCCAGACCAGTCCAGGCCATCCAGGCCAGGCCAGACCAGACCAGACCAGCCAGTACAAGCCAGGCCAGACCAGGCCAGGACAGGCCAGGACAAGCCAGGACAGGCCAGACCAGAACAGCCCAGACCAGGCCAGGCCAGGCCAGGCTGGGCTTCTAAAGGTGGCAAAGGCAAAGGAAAAGGCGTATGGTGCGTTGTATGAGAGGTTAGACACTAAGGAAGGAGAAAAGGACTTGTACTGACTGGTAGGATGTGCAGACCAGACCAGGCCAGGTAAGACCAGGCCAGGCCAGGCAAGGCCAGGCCAGCCAAGCCAGGCCATACCAGGCCAAGCCAGGCCAGGTCAGACCAGAACAGACCAGACCAGGCCAGGTCAGGCTGGGCTTCTAAAGGTGGCAAAGGCAAAGGAAAAGGCGTATGGTGCGTTGTATGAGAGGTTAGACACTAAGGAAGGAGAAAAGGACTTGTACTGACTGGTAGGATGTGCAGACCAGACCAAGCCAGGTCAGACCAGGCCAGGCCAGGCCAACCCAGGCCAGACCAGGCCAAGCCAGAACAGACCAGGCCAACCAGACCAGACCAGGTCAGACCAGACCAGGCCAGGCCAGACCAGACCAGACCAGACCAAACCAGGCCAAGCCAAACCAGGCCATGCCAAGCTGGGCTTCTAAAGGTGGCAAAGGCAAAGGAAAAGGCGCATGGTGCGTTGTATGAGAGGTTAGACACTAAGGAAGGAGAAAAGGACTTGTACTGACTGGTAGGATGTGCAGACCAGACCAAGCCAGGCCAGACCAAATCAGGCCAAGTCAGGCCAGGCCACGCCAGACCAGACCAGGCCAGGCCAGACCAGACCAGGCCAGGCCAAGCCAGGCCAGGTCAGACCAAACCAGGCCAAGCCAGGCCATGCCAGACCAGACCAGACCAGGCCAGGCAAAGCCAGATCAGACCAGACCATGCCATGCCAGGCCAGGCCAGGCCAGGCCAGGCTGGGCTTCTAAAGGTGGCAAACGCAAAGGAAAAAGCATATGGTGCGTTGTATGAGAGGTTAGACACTAAGGAAGGAGAAAAGGACTTGTACTGACTGGTAGGATGTGCAGTCCAGACCAGGCCAGGTCAGGCCAAGCCAGGCCAGGCCAGGCCAAGCCAGACCAGGTCAGGCCAGGCCAGACCAGGCCAAGCCAGACCAGACCAGACCAGGCCAAGCCAGTTCAAGCCAGGCCAGGCCAGCTCAGACCAGACCAGGCCAGGCCAGACCAGACCAGACCAGACCAGACCAGACCAGACCAGGCCAAGCCAAACCAGGCCAGGCCAGGCTGGGCTTCTGAAGGTGGCAAAGGCAAAGGAAAAGGCGTATGGTGCTTTGTATGAGAGGTTAGACACTAAGGAAGGAGAAAAGGACTTGTACTGACTGGTAGGATGTGCAGACCAGACCAGGCCAGGTAAGACCAGGCCAGGCCAGGCAAGGCCAGGCCAGCCAAGCCAGGCCATACCAGGCCAAGCCAGGCCAGGTCAGACCAGACCAGGCCAGGCCAGACCAGACCAGACCAGACCAAACCAGGCAAAGCCAAACCAGGCCAGGCCAGGCTGGGCTTCTAAAGGGGGCAAAGGCAAAGGAAAAGGCGTATGGTGCGTTGTATGAGAGGTTAGACACTAAGGAAGGAGAACAGGACTTCTACTGACTGGTAGGACGTGCAGACCAGACCAAGCCAGGCCAGACCAGATCAGGCCAGGCCAGGCAAGGTCAGGCCAGGCCAGGCCAAGCCAGACCAGACCAGCCAGACCAGACCAGGCCATGCCAAGCCAGGTCAGGCCAGACCTGACCAGGCCAGGCCATGCCTGCCAGGCCTGACCAGACCAGACCAGACCAGACCAGGCCAGGCCAGGCCAGGCCAGGCTGGGCTTCTAAAGGTGGCAAAGGCAAAGGAAAAGGCGTATGGTGCGTTGTATGAGAGGTTAGACACTAAGGAAGGAGAAAAGGACTTGTACTGACTGGTAGGATGTGCAGTCCAGACCAGGCCAGGTCAGGCCAAGTCAGGCCAGGCCAGGCCAGGCCAAGCCAGACCAGGTCAGGCCAGGCCAGACCAGGCCAAGCCAGACCAGACCAGACCAGGCCAGGCCAGTTCAAGCCAGGCCAGGCCAGCTCAGACCAGACCAGGCCAGGCCAGACCAGACCAGACCAGACCAGACCAGGCCAAGCCAAACCAGGACAGGCCAGGTTGGGCTTCTGAAGGTGGCAAAGGCAAAGGAAAAGGCGTATGGTGCTTTGTATGAGAGGTTAGACACTAAGGAAGGAGAAAAGGACTTGTACTGACTGGTAGGATGTGCAGACCAGACCAAGCCAGGCCAACCCAGATCAGGTCAGGCCAGGCCAGGCCACGCCAGGCCAGGCCATGTCAGACCAGACCAGGCCAACCAGACCAGGCCAAGCCAAGCCAGGTCAGGTCAGGCCAGGCCAGGCCAACCCAGGCCACGCCAGGCCAGGCCAGGCCAGGCCAGGCCAGGCCAGGTGGGCTTCTAAAGGTGGCAAAGGCAAAGGAAAAGGCGTGTGGTGCGTTGTATGAGAGGTTAGACACTAAGGAAGGAGAAAAGGACTTGTACTGACTGGTAGGATGTGCAGACCAGGCCAGACCAGACCAAGCCAGGCCAGGCCAGGCCAGACCAGACCAGACCAGACCAGGCCAGGTCAGGCTGTGCTTCTAAAGGTGGCAAAGGCAAAGGAAAAGGCGTATGGTGCGTTGTATGAGAGGTTAGACACTAAGGAAGGAGAAAAGGACTTGTACTGACTGGTAGGATGTGCAGACCAGACCAAGCCAGGTCAGACCAGGTCAGGCCAGGCCAACCCAGGCCAGACCAGGCCAAGCCAGACCAGACCAGGCCAACCAGACCAGACCAGGTCAGACCAGACCAGGCCAGGCCAGACCAGACCAGACCAGACCAAACCAGGCCAAGCCAAACCAGGCCATGCCAAGCTGGGCTTCTAAAGGTGGCAAAGGCAAAGGAAAAGGCGTATGGTGCGTTGTATGAGAGGTTAAACACGAAGGAAGGAGAAAAGGACTTGTACTGACTGGTAGGATGTGCAGACCAGGCCAGGCCAAACCATGCCAGACCAGGCCAGGCCAACCAGAACAGGCCTGGTCAGGCCAAGCCAGGACAGGCCAGGCCAGCCAGACCAGGTCAGGCCAGCCCAGACCAGGCCAGGCCAACCCGGTACAGACCAAGCCAGGCCAGTTCAGGCCAGGCCAGGCCAGGCCAAGCCAGACCAACCAGGCCAGACCAGGCCAGGCCAGGCTGGGCTTCTAAAGGTGGCAAAGGCAAAGGAAAAGGCGTATGGTGCGTTGTATGAGAGGTTAGACACTAAGGAAGGAGAAAAGGACTTGTACTGACTGGGAGGATGTGCAGACCAGACCAGGCCAGGTCAGACCAGGCCAAGCAAGGCCAACCCAGGCCAGACCAGGCCAAGCCAGACCAGACCAGGCCAACCAGACCAGGCCAGACCAGGCCAGGTCAGAACAAACAAGGCATTGCCAGACCAGACCACACCAGGCCAAGCCAAACCAGGCCATGCCAGGCTGGGCTTCTAAAGGTGGCAAAGGCAAAGGAAAAGGCGTATGGTGCGTTGTATGAGAGGTTAGACACTAAGGTAGGAGAAAAGGACTTGTACTGACTGGTAGGATGTGCAGACCAGACCAAGCCAGGCCAACCCAGATCAGGCCAAGCCAACCCAGGCCAGGCCAGGTTAAGCCAGGCCACGCCAGGCCACGCCAGGCCAAGCCAGGCCAAGCCAGGTTGGGCTTCTAAAGGTGGCAAAGGAAAAGGAAAAGGCGTGTGGTGCGTTGTATGAGAGGTTAGACACTAAGGAAGGAGAAAAGGACTTGTACTGACTGGTAGGATGTGCAGACCAGGCCAGGCCAAGCCAGGCCAGACCAAGCCAGGCCAACCAGACCAGGCCAGGCCAGGCCAAACCCCAGGCCAGGCCAGGCCAGGCAAGACCAGACCAGACCAGACCAGGCCAACCCAGACCAGTCCAGGCCAGTCCAGGCCAGGCCAGACCAGACCAGACCAGCCAGTACAAGCCAGGCCAGACCAGGCCAGGACAGGCCAGGCCAAGCCAGGACAGGCCAGACCAGAACAGACCAGACCAGGCCAGGCCAGGCCAGGCTGGGCTTCTAAAGGTGGCAAAGGCAAAGGAAAAGGCGTATGGTGCGTTGTATGAGAGGTTAGACACTAAGGAAGGAGAAAAGGACTTGTACTGACTGGTAGAATGTGCAGACCAGACCAAGCCAGGCCAACCCAGATCAGGCCAAGCCAAGCCAGGCCAGGCCAGGCTAGGCCAGGCCAAGCCAGGCCAGGCCACGCCAGGCCAAGGCAGGCCAAGCCAGGCTGGGCTTCTAAAGGTGGCAAAGGCAAAGGAAAAGGCGTGTGGTGCGTTGTATGAGAGGTTAGACACTAAGGAAGGAGAAAAGGACTTGTACTGACTGGTAGGATGTGCAGACCAGGCCAGGCCAAGCCAGGCCAGACCATGCCAGGCCAACCAGACCAGGCCAGGCCAGGCCAAACCCCAGGCCAGGCCAGGCCAGGCAAGACCAGACCAGACCAGACCAGGCCAGGCCAGACCAGTCCAGGCCATCCAGGCCAGGCCAGACCAGACCAGACCAGCCAGTACAAGCCAGGCCAGACCAGGCCAGGACAGGCCAGGACAAGCCAGGACAGGCCAGACCAGAACAGCCCAGACCAGGCCAGGCCAGGCCAGGCTGGGCTTCTAAAGGTGGCAAAGGCAAAGGAAAAGGCGTATGGTGCGTTGTATGAGAGGTTAGACACTAAGGAAGGAGAAAAGGACTTGTACTGACTGGTAGGATGTGCAGACCAGACCAGGCCAGGTAAGACCAGGCCAAGCCAGGCAAGGCCAGGCCAGCCAAGCCAGGCCATACCAGGCCAAGCCAGGCCAGGTCAGACCAGAACAGACCAGACCAGGCCAGGTCAGGCTGGGCTTCTAAAGGTGGCAAAGGCAAAGGAAAAGGCGTATGGTGCGTTGTATGAGAGGTTAGACACTAAGGAAGGAGAAAAGGACTTGTACTGACTGGTAGGATGTGCAGACCAGACCAAGCCAGGTCAGACCAGGCCAGGCCAGGCCAACCCAGGCCAGACCAGGCCAAGCCAGAACAGACCAGGCCAACCAGACCAGACCAGGTCAGACCAGACCAGGCCAGGCCAGACCAGACCAGACCAGACCAAACCAGGCCAAGCCAAACCAGGCCATGCCAAGCTGGGCTTCTAAAGGTGGCAAAGGCAAAGGAAAAGGCGCATGGTGCGTTGTATGAGAGGTTAGACACTAAGGAAGGAGAAAAGGACTTGTACTGACTGGTAGGATGTGCAGACCAGACCAAGCCAGGCCAGACCAAATCAGGCCAAGTCAGGCCAGGCCACGCCAGACCAGACCAGGCCAGGCCAGACCAGACCAGGCCAGGCCAAGCCAGGCCAGGTCAGACCTAACCAGGCCAAGCCGGGCCAAGCCAGACCAGACCAGACCAGACCAGACCAGACCACACCAGGCCAGGCCAGGCCAAGCCAGGCCAGGCCAGGCTGGGCTTCTAAAGGTGGCAAAGGCAAAGGAAAAGGCGTATGGTGCGTTGTATGAGAGGTTAGACACTAAGGAAGGAGAAAAGGACTTGTACTGACTGGTAGGATGTGCAGTCCAGACCAGGCCAGGTCAGGCCAAGCCAGGCCAGGCCAGGCCAAGCCAGACCAGGTCAGGCCAGGCCAGACCAGGCCAAGCCAGACCAGACCAGACCAGGCCAAGCCAGTTCAAGCCAGGCCAGGCCAGCTCAGACCAGACCAGGCCAGGCCAGACCAGACCAGACCAGACCAGACCAGACCAGACCAGGCCAAGCCAAACCAGGCCAGGCCAGGCTGGGCTTCTGAAGGTGGCAAAGGCAAAGGAAAAGGCGTATGGTGCTTTGTATGAGAGGTTAGACACTAAGGAAGGAGAAAAGGACTTGTACTGACTGGTAGGATGTGCAGACCAGACCAGGCCAGGTCAGGTCAGGCCATGTCAGACCAGACCAGGCCAACCAGACCAGGCCAAGCCAAGCCAGGTCAGGTCAGGCCAGGCCAGGCCAACCCAGGCCACGCCAGGCCAGGCCAGGCCAGGCCAGGCCAGGCCAGGTGGGCTTCTAAAGGTGGCAAAGGCAAAGGAAAAGGCGTGTGGTGCGTTGTATGAGAGGTTAGACACTAAGGAAGGAGAACAGGACTTCTACTGACTGGTAGGACGTGCAGACCAGACCAAGCCAGGCCAGACCAGATCAGGCCAGGCCAGGCAAGGTCAGGCCAGGCCAGGCCAAGCCAGACCAGACCAGCCAGACCAGACCAGGCCATGCCAAGCCAGGTCAGGCCAGACCTGACCAGACCAGGCCATGCCTGCCAGGCCTGACCAGACCAAACCAGACCAGACCAGGCCAGGCCAGGCCAGGCCAGGCTGGGCTTCTAAAGGTGGCAAAGGCAAAGGAAAAGGCGTATGGTGCGTTGTATGAGAGGTTAGACACTAAGGAAGGAGAAAAGGACTTGTACTGACTGGTAGGATGTGCAGTCCAGACCAGGCCAGGTCAGGCCAAGCCAGGCCAGGCCAGGCCAGGCCAAGCCAGACCAGGTCAGGCCAGGCCAGACCAGGCCAAGCCATACCAGACCAGACCAGGCCAGGCCAGTTCAAGCCAGGCCAGGCCAGCTCAGACCAGACCAGACCAGGCCAGGCCAGACCAGACCAGACCAGACCAGACCAGGCCAAGCCAAACCAGGACAGGCCAGGCTGGGCTTCTGAAGGTGGCAAAGGCAAAGGAAAAGGCGTATGGTGCTTTGTATGAGAGGTTAGACACTAAGGAAGGAGAAAAGGACTTGTACTGACTGGTAGGATGTGCAGACCAGACCAAGCCAGGCCAACCCAGATCAGGTCAGGCCAGGCCAGGCCACGCCAGGCCAGGCCATGTCAGACCAGACCAGGCCAACCAGACCAGGCCAAGCCAAGCCAGGTCAGGTCAGGCCAGGCCAGGCCAGGCCAACCCAGGCCACGCCAGGCCAGGCCAGGCCAAGCCAGGCCAGGCCAGGCTGGGCTTCTAAAGGTGGCAAAGGCAAAGGAAAAGGCGTGTGGTGCGTTGTATGAGAGGTTAGACACTAAGGAAGGAGAAAAGGACTTGTACTGACTGGTAGGATGTGCAGACCAGGCCAGACCAGACCAAGCCAGGCCAGGCCAGGCCAGACCAGACCAGACCAGACCAGGCCAGGTCAGGCTGTGCTTCTAAAGGTGGCAAAGGCAAAGGAAAAGGCGTATGGTGCGTTGTATGAGAGGTTAGACACTAAGGAAGGAGAAAAGGACTTGTACTGACTGGTAGGATGTGCAGACCAGACCAAGCCAGGTCAGACCAGGTCAGGCCAGGCCAACCCAGGCCAGACCAGGCCAAGCCAGACCAGACCAGGCCAACCAGACCAGACCAGGTCAGACCAGACCAGGCCAGGCCAGACCAGACCAGACCAGACCAAACCAGGCCAAGCCAAACCAGGCCATGCCAAGCTGGGCTTCTAAAGGTGGCAAAGGCAAAGGAAAAGGCGTATGGTGCGTTGTATGAGAGGTTAGACACTAAGGAAGGAGAAAAGGACTTGTACTGACTGGTAGGATGTGCAGACCAGACCAAGCCAGGCCAGACCAAATCAGGCCAAGTCAGGCCAGGCCATGCCAGACCAGACCAGGCCAGGCCAGACCAGACCAGGCCAGGCCAGCCCAGACCAGACCAGGCCAGGCCAAGCCAAGCCAGGTCAGACCTAACCAGGCCAAGCCGGGCCAAGCCAGACCAGACCAGACCAGACCAGACCAGACCAGACCAGGCCAAACCAGGCCAGGCCAGCTGGGCTTCTAAAGGTGGCAAAGGCAAAGGAAAAGGCGTATGGTGCGTTGTATGAGAGGTTAGACACGAAGGAAGGAGAAAAGGACTTGTACTGACTGGTAGGATGTGCAGACCAGGCCAGGCCAAACCATGCCAGACCAAGCCAGGCCAACCAGAACAGGCCAGGTCAGGCCAAGCCAGGACAGGCCAGGCCAAGCCAGACCAGGTCAGGTCAGCCCAGACCAGGCCAGGCCAACCCGGTACAGACCAAGCCAGGCCAGTTCAGGCCAGGCCAGGCCAGGCCAAGCCAGACCAACCAGGCCAGACCAGGCCAGGCCAGGCTGGGCTTCTAAAGGTGGCAAAGGCAAAGGAAAAGGCGTATGGTGCGTTGTATGAGAGGTTAGACACTAAGGAAGGAGAAAAGGACTTGTACTGACTGGTAGGATGTGCAGACCAGACCAGGCCATTTCAGACCAGGCCAGGCAAGGCCAACCCAGGCCAGACCAGGCCAAGCCAGACCAGACCAGGCCAACCAGACCAGGCCAGACCAGGCCAGGTCAGAACAAACAAGGCATTGCCAGACCAGACCACACCAGGCCAAGCCAAACCAGGCCATGCCAGGCTGGGCTTCTAAAGGTGGCAAAGGCAAAAGAAAAGGCGTATGGTGCGTTGTATGAGAGGTTAGACACTAAGGAAGGAGAAAAGGACTTGTACTGACTGGTAGGATGTGCAGACCAGACCAAGCCAGGCCAACCCAGATCAGGCCAATCCAAACCAGGCCAGGCCAGGCCAGGCCAGGCCAGGCCACACCAGGCCAAGCCAGGCCAAGCCAGGCTGGGCTTCTAAAGGTGGCAAAGGCAAAGGAAAAGGCGTGTGGTGCGTTGTATGAGAGGTTAGACACTAAGGAAGGAGAAAAGGACTTGTACTGACTGGTAGGATGTGCAGACCAGGCCAGGCCAAGCCAGGCCAGACCAAGCCAGGCCAACCAGACCAGGCCAGGCCAGGCCAAACCCCAGGCCAGGCCAGGCCAGGCAAGACCAGACCAGACCAGACCAGGCCAGGCCAGACCAGTCCAGGCCAGTCCAGGCCAGGCCAGGCCAGACCAGACCAGACCAGCCAGTACAAGCCAGGCCAGACCAGGCCAGGACAGGCCAGGCCAAGCCAGGACAGGCCAGACCAGACCAGCCCAGACCAGGCCAGGCCAGGCCAGGCCAGGCTGGGCTTCTAAAGGTGGCAAAGGCAAAGGAAAAGGCGTATGGTGCGTTGTATGAGAGGTTAGACACTAAGGAAGGAGAAAAGGACTTGTACTGACTGGTAGGATGTGCAGACCAGACCAAGCCAGGCCAGACCAAATCAGGCCAAGTCAGGCCAGGCCACGCCAGACCAGACCAGGCCAAGCCAGACCAAACCAGGCCAGGCCAAGCCAGGCCAGGTCAGACCTAACCAGGCCAAGCCGGGCCAAGCCAGACCAGACCAGACCAGACCAGACCAGGCCAGGCCAGGCCAGGCTAGCTGGGCTTCTAAAGGTGGCAAAGGCAAAGGAAAAGGCGTATGGTGCGTTGTATGAGAGGTTAGACACGAAGGAAGGAGAAAAGGACTTGTACTGACTGGTAGGATGTGCAGACCAGGCCAGGCCAAACCATGCCAGACCAGGCCAGGCCAACCAGAACAGGCCAGGTCAGGCCAAGCCAGGACAGGCCAGGCCAAGCCAGACCAGGTCAGGCCAGCCCAGACCAGGCCAGGCCAACCCGGTACAGACCAAGCCAGGCCAGTTCAGGCCAGGCCAGGCCAGGCCAAGCCAGACCAAGCCAGGCCAAGCCAGTTCAAGGTACGCCATGCCAGGCCAGACCGGACCAGACCAGACCAGGCCAGGCCAGACCAGTCCAGGCCAGTCCAGGCCAGGCCAGGCTAGACTAGACCAGACCAGCCAGACAAGGTCAGACCAGACCAGGCCAGACCAGGCCAGGCCAAGCCAGGACAGGCCAGACCAGAACAGGCCAGGTCAGGCCAGGCAAGGCTGGGCTTCTAAAGGTGGCAAAGGCAAAGGAAAAGGCGTATGGTGCGATGTATGAGAGGTTAGACACTAAGGAAGGAGAAAAGGACTTGTACTGACTGGTAGGATGTGCAGACCAGACCAGGCCAGGTCAGACCAGGCCAGGCAAGGCCAACCCAGGCCAGACCAGGCCAAGCCAGACCAGACCAGGCCAACCAGACCAGGCCAGACCAGGCCAGGTCAGAACAAACCAGGCCAGGCAAGACCAGACCACACCAGACCAAACCAGGCCAAGCCAAACCAGGCCATGCCAGGCTGGGCTTCTAAAGGTGGCAAAGGCAAAGGAAAAGGCGTATGGTGCGTTGTATGAGAGGTTAGACACTAAGGAAGGAGAAAAGGACTTGTACTGACTGGTAGGATGTGCAGACCAGACCAAGCCAGGCCAACCCAGATCAGGCCAAGCCAAGCCAATCCAGGCCAGGCCAGGCCAAGCCAGGCCAGGCCACGCCAAGCCAAACCAAGCCAGGCCAGGCCAGGCCAAGCCAGACCAGACCAGACCAGACCAGACCAGCCATGCCCAGGCCAGGCAAGGCCAGGCCAGGCCAGGCTGGGCTTCTAAAGGTGACAAAGGCAACGGAAAAGGCATATGGTGCGTTGTATGAGAGGTTAGACACTAAGGAAGGACAAAAGGACTTGTACTGACTGGTAGGATGTGCAGACCAGGCCAGGCCAGGCCAACCCAGACCAGGCCAGGCCAACCAGACCAGCCTAGGCCAGGCCAACCCCAGGCCAGGCCAGGCCAGTTCAAGCCAAACCAGGCCAGGCCAAGCCAGGCCAAGCTACGCCAGGCCAGGCCAGACCAGACCAGACCAGACCAGGCCAGGCCAGGCCACACCAGACCAGACCAGCCAGGCCAGGCCAGACCAGACCAAGCCAGGCCAGGCCAGGCCAGACCAGAACAGACCAGACCAGTCCAGGTCAGGCTGGGCTTCTAAAGGTGGCAAAGGCAAAGGAAAAGGCGTATGGTGCATTGTATGAGAGGTTAGACACTAAGGAAGGAGAAAAGGACTTGTACTGACTGGTAGGATGTGCAGACCAGACCATGCCAGGTCAGACCAGGCCAGGCCAGGCCAACCCAGGCCAGACCAGGCCAAGCCAGACCAGACCAGGCCAACCAGACCAGACCAGGTCAGACCAGACCAGGCCAGGCCAGACCAGACCAGACCAGACCAAACCAGGCCAAGCCAAACCAGGCCATGCCAAGCTGGGCTTCTAAAGGTGGCAAAGGCAAAGGAAAAGGCGTATGGTGCGTTGTATGAGAGGTTAGACACTAAGGAAGGAGAAAAGGACTTGTACTGACTGGTAGGATGTGCAGACCAGACCAAGCCAGGCCTGACCAAATCAGGCCAAGCCAGGCCAGGCCACGCCAGACCAGACCAGGCCAGGCCAACCAGACCAGGCCAGGCCAAGCCAGACCAGACCAGGCCAGGCCAAGCCAAGCCAGGTCAGACCTAACCAGGCCAAGCCGGGCCAAGCCAGACCAGACGAGGCCAGGCCAGGTCTGGCCAGGCCAGGCCAGGCCAGCTGGGCTTCTAAAGGTGGCAAAGGCAAAGGAAAAGGCGTATGGTGCGTTGTATGAGAGGTTAGACACGAAGGAAGGAGAAAAGGACTTGTACTGACTGGTAGGATGTGCAGACCAGGCCAGGCCAAACCATGCCAGACCAGGCCAGGCCAACCAGAACAGGCCAGGTCAGGCCAAGCCAGGACAGGCCAGGCCAAGCCAGACCAGTTCAGGTCAGCCCAGACCAGGCCAGGCCAACCCGGTACAGACCAAGCCAGGCCAGTTCAAGCCAGGCCAGGCCAGGCCAAGCCAGACCAACCAGGCCAGACCAGGCCCGGCCAGGCTGGGCTTCTAAAGGTGGCAAAGGCAAAGGAAAAGGCGTATGGTGCGTTGTATGAGAGGTTAGACACTAAGGAAGGAGAAAAGGACTTGTACTGACTGGTAGGATGTGCAGACCAGACCAGGCCAGGTCAGACCAGGCCAGGCAAGGCCAACCCAGGCCAGACCAGGCCAAGCCAGACCAGACCAGGCCAACCAGACCAGGCCAGACCAGGCCAGGTCAGAACAAACAAGGCATTGCCAGACCAGACCACAACAGGCCAAGCCAAACCAGGCCATGCCAGGCTGGGCTTCTAAAGGTGGCAAAGGCAAAGGAAAAGGCGTATGGTGCGTTGTATGAGAGGTTAGACACTAAGGAAGGAGAAAAGGACTTGTACTGACTGGTAGGATGTGCAGACCAGACCAAGCCAGGCCAACCCAGATCAGGCCAAGCCAAGCCAGGCCAGGCCAGGCCAGGCCAGGCCACGCCAGGCCAAGCCAGGCCAAGCCAGGCTGGGCTTCTAAAGGTGGCAAAGGCAAAGGAAAAGGCGTGTGGTGCGTTGTATGAGAGGTTAGACACTAAGGAAGGAGAAAAGGACTTGTACTGACTGGTAGGATGTGCAGACCAGGCCAGGCCAAGCCAGGCCAGACCAAGCCAGGCCAACCAGACCAGGCCAGGCCAGGCCAAACCCCAGGCCAGGCCAGGCCAGGCAAGACCAGACCAGACCAGACCAGGCCAGGCCAGACCAGTCCAGGCCAGGCCAGACCAGACCAGACCAGCCAGTACAAGCCAGGATAGACCAGGCCAGGACAGGCCAGGCCAAGCCAGGACAGGCCAGACCAGAACAGCCCAGACCAGGCCAGGCCAGGCCAGGCTGGGCTTCTAAAGGTGGCAAAGGCAAAGGAAAAGGCGTATGGTGCGTTGTATGAGAGGTTAGACACTAAGGAAGGAGAAAAGGACTTGTACTGACTGGTAGGATGTGCAGACCAGACCAGGCCAGGTAAGACGAGGCCAGGCCAGGCCAGGCCAGGCCAGCCAAGCCAGGCCATACCAGGCCAAGCCAGGCCAGGTCAGACCAGAACAGACCAGACCAGGCCAGGTCAGGCTGGGCTTCTAAAGGTGGCAAAGGCAAAGGAAAAGGCGTATGGTGCGTTGTATGAGAGGTTAGACACTAAGGAAGGAGAAAAGGACTTGTACTGACTGGTAGGATGTGCAGACCAGACCAAGCCAGGTCAGACCAGGCCAGGCCAGGCCAACCCAGGCCAGACCAGGCCAAGCCAGACCAGACCAGGCCAACCAGACCAGACCAGGTCAGACCAGACCAGGCCAGGCCAGACCAGACCAGACCAGACCAAACCAGGCCAAGCCAAACCAGGCCATGCCAAGCTGGGCTTCTAAAGGTGGCAAAGGCAAAGGAAAAGGCGCATGGTGCGTTGTATGAGAGGTTAGACACTAAGGAAGGAGAAAAGGACTTGTACTGACTGGTAGGATGTGCAGACCAGACCAAGCCAGGCCAGACCAAATCAGGCCAAGTCAGGCCAGGCCACGCCAGACCAGACCAGGCCAGGCCAGACCAGACCAGGCCAGGCCAAGCCAGGCCAGGTCAGACCTAACCAGGCCAAGCCGGGCCAAGCCAGACCAGACCAGACCAGACCAGACCAGACCACACCAGGCCAGGCCAGGCCAAGCCAGGCCAGGCCAGGCTGGGCTTCTAAAGGTGGCAAAGGCAAAGGAAAAGGCGTATGGTGCGTTGTATGAGAGGTTAGACACTAAGGAAGGAGAAAAGGACTTGTAATGACTGGTAGGATGTGCAGTCCAGACCATGCCAGACCAAGCCAGGCCAACCAGAACAGGCCAAGCCAGACCAGGTCAGGCCAGGCCAGACCAGGCCAAGCCAGACCAGACCAGACCAGGCCAAGCCAGTTCAAGCCAGGCCAGGCCAGCTCAGACCAGACCAGGCCAGGCCAGACCAGACCAGACCAGACCAGACCAGACCAGACCAGGCCAAGCCAAACCAGGCCAGGCCAGGCTGGGCTTCTGAAGGTGGCAAAGGCAAAGGAAAAGGCGTATGGTGCTTTGTATGAGAGGTTAGACACTAAGGAAGGAGAAAAGGACTTGTACTGACTGGTAGGATGTGCAGACCAGACCAGGCCAGGTAAGACCAGGCCAGGCCAGGCAAGGCCAGGCCAGCCAAGCCAGGCCATACCAGGCCAAGCCAGGCCAGGTCAGACCAGACCAGGCCAGGCCAGACCAGACCAGACCAGACCAAACCAGGCAAAGCCAAACCAGGCCAGGCCAGGCTGGGCTTCTAAAGGGGGCAAAGGCAAAGGAAAAGGCGTATGGTGCGTTGTATGAGAGGTTAGACACTAAGGAAGGAGAACAGGACTTCTACTGACTGGTAGGACGTGCAGACCAGACCAAGCCAGGCCAGACCAGATCAGGCCAAGCCAGGCAAGGTCAGGCCAGGCCAGGCCAAGCCAGACCAGACCAGACCAGCCAGACCAGACCAGGCCATGCCAAGCCAGGTCAGGCCAGACCTGACCAGGCCAGGCCATGCCTGCCAGGCCTGACCAGACCAGACCAGACCAGACCAGGCCAGGCCAGGCCAGGCCAGGCTGGGCTTCTAAAGGTGGCAAAGGCAAAGGAAAAGGCGTATGGTGCGTTGTATGAGAGGTTAGACACTAAGGAAGGAGAAAAGGACTTGTACTGACTGGTAGGATGTGCAGTCCAGACCAGGCCAGGTCAGGCCAAGTCAGGCCAGGCCAGGCCAGGCCAAGCCAGACCAGGTCAGGCCAGGCCAGACCAGGCCAAGCCAGACCAGACCAGACCGGGCCAGGCCAGTTCAAGCCAGGCCAGGCCAGCTCAGACCAGACCAGGCCAGGCCAGACCAGACCAGACCAGACCAGACCAGGCCAAGCCAAACCAGGACAGGCCAGGCTGGGCTTCTGAAGGTGGCAAAGGCAAAGGAAAAGGCGTATGGTGCTTTGTATGAGAGGTTAGACACTAAGGAAGGAGAAAAGGACTTGTACTGACTGGTAGGATGTGCAGACCAGACCAAGCCAGGCCAACCCAGATCAGGTCAGGCCAGGCCAGGCCACGCCAGGCCAGGCCATGTCAGACCAGACCAGGCCAACCAGACCAGGCCAAGCCAAGCCAGGTCAGGTCAGGCCAGGCCAGGCCAACCCAGGTCACGCCAGGCCAGGCCAGGCCAAGCCAGGCCAGGCCAGGCTGGGCTTCTAAAGGTGGCAAAGGCAAAGGAAAAGGCGTGTGGTGCGTTGTATGAGAGGTTAGACACTAAGGAAGGAGAAAAGGACTTGTACTGACTGGTAGGATGTGCAGACCAGGCCAGACCAGACCAAGCCAGGCCAGGCCAGGCCAGACCAGACCAGACCAGACCAGGCCAGGTCAGGCTGTGCTTCTAAAGGTGGCAAAGGCAAAGGAAAAGGCGTATGGTGCGTTGTATGAGAGGTTAGACACTAAGGAAGGAGAAAAGGACTTGTACTGACTGGTAGGATGTGCAGACCAGACCAAGCCAGGTCAGACCAGGTCAGGCCAGGGCAACCCAGGCCAGACCAGGCCAAGCCAGACCAGACCAGGCCAACCAGATCAGACCAGGTCAGACCAGACCAGGCCAGGCCAGACCAGACCAGACCAGACCAAACCAGGCCAAGCCAAACCAGGCCATGCCAAGCTGGGCTTCTAAAGGTGGCAAAGGCAAAGGAAAAGGCGTATGGTGCGTTGTATGAGAGGTTAAACACGAAGGAAGGAGAAAAGGACTTGTACTGACTGGTAGGATGTGCAGACCAGGCCAGGCCAAACCATGCCAGACCAGGCCAGGCCAACCAGAACAGGCCTGGTCAGGCCAAGCCAGGACAGGCCAGTCCAGCCAGACCAGGTCAGGCCAGCCCAGACCAGGCCAGGCCAACCCGGTACAGACCAAGCCAGGCCAGTTCAGGCCAGGCCAGGCCAGGCCAAGCCAGACCAACCAGGCCAGACCAGGCCAGGCCAGGCTGGGCTTCTAAAGGTGGCAAAGGCAAAGGAAAAGGCGTATGGTGCGTTGTATGAGAGGTTAGACACTAAGGAAGGAGAAAAGGACTTGTACTGACTGGGAGGATGTGCAGACCAGACCAGGCCAGGTCAGACCAGGCCAGGCAAGGCCAACCCAGGCCAGACCAGGCCAAGCCAGACCAGACCAGGCCAACCAGACCAGGCCAGACCAGGCCAGGTCAGAACAAACAAGGCATTGCCAGACCAGACCACACCAGGCCAAGCCAAACCAGGCCATGCCAGGCTGGGCTTCTAAAGGTGGCAAAGGCAAAGGAAAAGGCGTATGGTGCGTTGTATGAGAGGTTAGACACTAAGGAAGGAGAAAAGGACTTGTACTGACTGGTAGGATGTGCAGACCAGACCAAGCCAGGCCAACCCAGATCAGGCCAAGCCAACCCAGGCCAGGCCAGGTTAGGCCAGGCCAAGCCAGGCCACGCCAGGCCAAGCCAGGCCAAGCCAGGTTGGGCTTCTAAAGGTGGCAAAGGAAAAGGAAAAGGCGTGTGGTGCGTTGTATGAGAGGTTAGACACTAAGGAAGGAGAAAAGGACTTGTACTGACTGGTAGGATGTGCAGACCAGGCCAGGCCAAGCCAGGCCAGACCAAGCCAGGCCAACCAGACCAGGCCAGGCCAGGCCAAACCCCAGGCCAGGCCAGGCCAGGCAAGACCAGACCAGACCAGACCAGGCCAACCCAGACCAGTCCAGGCCAGTCCAGGCCAGGCCAGACCAGACCAGACCAGCCAGTACAAGCCAGGCCAGACCAGGCCAGGACAGGCCAGGCCAAGCCAGGACAGGCCAGACCAGAACAGACCAGACCAGGCCAGGCCAGGCCAGGCTGGGCTTCTAAAGGTGGCAAAGGCAAAGGAAAAGGCGTATGGTGCGTTGTATGAGAGGTTAGACACTAAGGAAGGAGAAAAGGACTTGTACTGACTGGTAGGATGTGCAGACCAGACCAAGCCAGGCCAACCCAGATCAGGCCAAGCCAAGCCAGGCCAGGCCAGGCTAGGCCAGGCCAAGCCAGGCCAGGCCACGCCAGGCCAAGGCAGGCCAAGCCAGGCTGGGCTTCTAAAGGTGGCAAAGGCAAAGGAAAAGGCGTGTGGTGCGTTGTATGAGAGGTTAGACACTAAGGAAGGAGAAAAGGACTTGTACTGACTGGTAGGATGTGCAGACCAGGCCAGGCCAAGCCAGGCCAGACCATGCCAGGCCAACCAGACCAGGCCAGGCCAGGCCAAACCCCAGGCCAGGCCAGGCCAAGCAAGACCAGACCAGACCAGACCAGGCCAGGCCAGACCAGTCCAGGCCATCCAGGCCAGGCCAGACCAGACCAGACCAGCCAGTACAAGCCAGGCCAGACCAGGCCAGGACAGGCCAGGCCAAGCCAGGACAGGCCAGACCAGAACAGCCCAGACCAGGCCAGGCCAGGCCAGGTTGGGCTTCTAAAGGTGGCAAAGGCAAAGGAAAAGGCGTATGGTGCGTTGTATGAGAGGTTAGACACTAAGGAAGGAGAAAAGGACTTGTACTGACTGGTAGGATGTGCAGACCAGACCAGGCCAGGTAAGACCAGGCCAGGCCAGGCAAGGCCAGGCCAGCCAAGCCAGGCCATACCAGGCCAAGCCAGGCCAGGTCAGACCAGAACAGACCAGACCAGGCCAGGTCAGGCTGGGCTTCTAAAGGTGGCAAAGGCAAAGGAAAAGGCGTATGGTGCGTTGTATGAGAGGTTAGACACTAAGGAAGGAGAAAAGGACTTGTACTGACTGGTAGGATGTGCAGACCAGACCAAGCCAGGTCAGACCAGGCCAGGCCAGGCCAACCCAGGCCAGACCAGGCCAAGCCAGAACAGACCAGGCCAACCAGACCAGACCAGGTCAGACCAGACCAGGCCAGGCCAGACCAGACCAGACCAGACCAAACCAGGCCAAGCCAAACCAGGCCATGCCAAGCTGGGCTTCTAAAGGTGGCAAAGGCAAAGGAAAAGGCGCATGGTGCGTTGTATGAGAGGTTAGACACTAAGGAAGGAGAAAAGGACTTGTACTGACTGGTAGGATGTGCAGACCAGACCAAGCCAGGCCAGACCAAATCAGGCCAAGTCAGGCCAGGCCACGCCAGACCAGACCAGGCCAGGCCAGACCAGACCAGGCCAGGCCAAGCCAGGCCAGGTCAGACCTAACCAGGCCAAGCCGGGCCAAGCCAGACCAGACCAGACAAGACCAGACCAGACCACACCAGGCCAGGCCAGGCCAAGCCAGGCCAGGCCAGGCTGGGCTTCTAAAGGTGGCAAAGGCAAAGGAAAAGGCGTATGGTGCGTTGTATGAGAGGTTAGACACTAAGGAAGGAGAAAAGGACTTGTACTGACTGGTAGGATGTGCAGTCCAGACCAGGCCAGGTCAGGCCAAGCCAGGCCAGGCCAGGCCAAGCCAGACCAGGTCAGGCCAGGCCAGACCAGGCCAAGTCAGACCAGACCAGACCAGGCCAAGCCAGTTCAAGCCAGGCCAGGCCAGCTCAGACCAGACCAGGCCAGGCCAGACCAGACCAGACCAGACCAGACCAGACCAGGCCAAGCCAAACCAGGCCAGGCCAGGCTGGGCTTCTGAAGGTGGCAAAGGCAAAGGAAAAGGCGTATGGTGCTTTGTATGAGAGGTTAGACACTAAGGAAGGAAAAAAGGACTTGTACTGACTGGTAGGATGTGCAGACCAGACCAGGCCAGGTAAGACCAGGCCAGGCCAGGCAAGGCCAGGCCAGCCAAGCCAGGCCATACCAGGCCAAGCCAGGCCAGGTCAGACCAGACCAGGCCAGGCCAGACCAGACCAGACCAGACCAAACCAGGCAAAGCCAAACCAGGCCAGGCCAGGCTGGGCTTCTAAAGGGGGCAAAGGCAAAGGAAAAGGCGTATGGTGCGTTGTATGAGAGGTTAGACACTAAGGAAGGAGAACAGGACTTCTACTGACTGGTAGGACGTGCAGACCAGACCAAGCCAGGCCAGACCAGATCAGGCCAGGCCAGGCAAGGTCAGGCCAGGCCAGGCCAAGCCAGACCAGACCAGCCAGACCAGACCAGGCCATGCCAAGCCAGGTCAGGCCAGACCTGACCAGACCAGGCCATGCCTGCCAGGCCTGACCAGACCAAACCAGACCAGACCAGGCCAGGCCAGGCCAGGCCAGGCTGGGCTTCTAAAGGTGGCAAAGGCAAAGGAAAAGGCGTATGGTGCGTTGTATGAGAGGTTAGACACTAAGGAAGGAGAAAAGGACTTGTACTGACTGGTAGGATGTGCAGTCCAGACCAGGCCAGGTCAGGCCAAGCCAGGCCAGGCCAGGCCAGGCCAAGCCAGACCAGGTCAGGCCAGGCCAGACCAGGCCAAGCCAGACAAGACCAGACCAGGCCAGGCCAGTTCAAGCCAGGCCAGGCCAGCTCAGACCAGACCAGGCCAGGCCAGACCAGACCAGACCAGACCAGACCAGACCAGGCCAAGCCAAACCAGGACAGGCCAGGCTGGGCTTCTGAAGGTGGCAAAGGCAAAGGAAAAGGCGTATGCTGCTTTGTATGAGAGGTTAGACACTAAGGAAGGAGAAAAGGACTTGTACTGACTGGTAGGATGTGCAGACCAGACCAAGCCAGGCCAACCCAGATCAGGTCAGGCCAGGCCAGGCCACGCCAGGCCAGGCCATGTCAGACCAGACCAGGCCAACCAGACCAGGCCAAGCCAAGCCAGGTCAGGTCAGGCCAAGCCAGGCCAGGCCAACCCAGGCCACGCCAGGCCAGGCCAGGCCAAGCCAGGCCAGGCCAGGCTGGGCTTCTAAAGGTGGCAAAGGCAAAGGAAAAGGCGTGTGGTGCGTTGTATGAGAGGTTAGACACTAAGGAAGGAGAAAAGGACTTGTACTGACTGGTAGGATGTGCAGACCAGGCCAGACCAGACCAAGCCAGGCCAGGCCAGGCCAGACCAGACCAGACCAGACCAGGCCAGGTCAGGCTGTGCTTCTAAAGGTGGCAAAGGCAAAGGAAAAGGCGTATGGTGCGTTGTATGAGAGGTTAGACACTAAGGAAGGAGAAAAGGACTTGTACTGACTGGTAGGATGTGCAGACCAGACCAAGCCAGGTCAGACCAGGTCAGGCCAGGCCAACCCAGGCCAGACCAGGCCAAGCCAGACCAGACCAGGCCAACCAGACCAGACCAGGTCAGACCAGACCAGGCCAGGCCAGACCAGACCAGACCAGACCAAACCAGGCCAAGCCAAACCAGGCCATGCCAAGCTGGGCTTCTAAAGGTGGCAAAGGCAAAGGAAAAGGCGTATGGTGCGTTGTATGAGAGGTTAGACACTAAGGAAGGAGAAAAGGACTTGTACTGACTGGTAGGATGTGCAGACCAGACCAAGCCAGGCCAGACCAAATCAGGCCAAGTCAGGCCAGGCCACGCCAGACCAGACCAGGCCAGGCCAGACCAGACCAGGCCAGGCCAGCCCAGACCAGACCAGGCCAGGCCAAGCCAAGCCAGGTCAGACCTAACCAGGCCAAGCCGGGCCAAGCCAGACCAGACCAGACCAGACCAGACCAGACCAGGCCAGGTCAGGCCAGGCCAGCTGGGCTTCTAAAGGTGGCAAAGGCAAAGGAAAAGGCGTATGGTGCGTTGTATGAGAGGTTAGACACGAAGGAAGGAGAAAAGGACTTGTACTGACTGGTAGGATGTGCAGACCAGGCCAGGCCAAACCATGCCAGACCAAGCCAGGCCAACCAGAACAGGCCAGGTCAGGCCAAGCCAGGACACGCCAGGCCAAGCCAGACCAGGTCAGGTCAGCCCAGACCAGGCCAGGCCAACCCGGTACAGACCAAGCCAGGCCAGTTCAGGCCAGGCCAGGCCAGGCCAAGCCAGACCAACCAGGCCAGACCAGGCCAGGCCAGGCTGGGCTTCTAAAGGTGGCAAAGGCAAAGGAAAAGGCGTATGGTGCGTTGTATGAGAGGTTAGACACTAAGGAAGGAGAAAAGGACTTGTACTGACTGGTAGGATGTGCAGACCAGACCAGGCCAGGTCAGACCAGGCCAGGCAAGGCCAACCCAGGCCAGACCAGGCCAAGCCAGACCAGACCAGGCCAACCAGACCAGGCCAGACCAGGCCAGGTCAGAACAAACAAGGCATTGCCAGACCAGACCACACCAGGCCAAGCCAAACCAGGCCATGCCAGGCTGGGCTTCTAAAGGTGGCAAAGGCAAAGGAAAAGGCGTATGGTGCGTTGTATGAGAGGTTAGACACTAAGGAAGGAGAAAAGGACTTGTACTGACTGGTAGGATGTGCAGACCAGACCAAGCCAGGCCAACCCAGATCAGGCCAAGCCAGACCAGGCCAGGCCAGGCCAGGCCAGGCCAGGCCACGCCAGGCCAAGCCAGGCCAAGCCAGGCTGGGCTTCTAAAGGTGGCAAAGGCAAAGGAAAAGGCGTGTGGTGCGTTGTATGAGAGGTTAGACACTAAGGAAGGAGAAAAGGACTTGTACTGACTGGTAGGATGTGCAGACCAGGCCAGGCCAAGCCAGGCCAGACCAAGCCAGGCCAACCAGACCAGGCCAGGTCAGGCCAAACCCCAGGCCAGGCCAGGCCAGGCAAGACCAGACCAGACCAGACCAGGCCAGGCCAGACCAGTCCAGGCCAGTCCAGGCCAGGCCAGGCCAGACCAGACCAGACCAGCCAGTACAAGCCAGGCCAGACCAGGCCAGGACAGGCCAGGCCAAGCCAGGACAGGCCAGACCAGAACAGCCCAGACCAGGCCAGGCCAGGCCAGGCCAAGCTGGGCTTCTAAAGGTGGCAAAGGCAAAGGAAAAGGCGTATGGTGCGTTGTATGAGAGGTTAGACACTAAGGAAGGAGAAAAGGACTTGTACTGACTGGTAGGATGTGCAGACCAGACCAAGCCAGGCCAGACCAAATCAGGCCAAGTCAGGCCAGGCCACGCCAGACCAGACCAGGCCAAGCCAGACCAAACCAGGCCAGGCCAAGCCAGGCCAGGTCAGACCTAACCAGGCCAAGCCGGGCCAAGCCAGACCAGACCAGACCAGACCAGACCAGGCCAGGCCAGGCCAGGCTAGCTGGGCTTCTAAAGGTGGCAAAGGCAAAGGAAAAGGCGTATGGTGCGTTGTATGAGAGGTTAGACACGAAGGAAGGAGAAAAGGACTTGTACTGACTGGTAGGATGTGCAGACCAGGCCAGGCCAAACCATGCCAGACCAGGCCAGGCCAACCAGAACAGGCCAGGTCAGGCCAAGCCAGGACAGGCCAGGCCAAGCCAGACCAGGTCAGGCCAGCCCAGACCAGGCCAGGCCAACCCGGTACAGACCAAGCCAGGCCAGTTCAGGCCAGGCCAGGCCAGGCCAAGCCAGACCAAGCCAGGCCAAGCCAGTTCAAGGTACGCCATGCCAGGCCAGACCGGACCAGACCAGACCAGGCCAGGCCAGACCAGTCCAGGCCAGTCCAGGCCAGGCCAGGCTAGACTAGACCAGACCAGCCAGACAAGGTCAGACCAGACCAGGCCAGACCAGGCCAGGCCAAGCCAGGACAGGCCAGACCAGAACAGGCCAGGTCAGGCCAGGCAAGGCTGGGCTTCTAAAGGTGGCAAAGGCAAAGGAAAAGGCGTATGGTGCGATGTATGAGAGGTTAGACACTAAGGAAGGAGAAAAGGACTTGTACTGACTGGTAGGATGTGCAGACCAGACCAGGCCAGGTCAGTCCAGGCCAGGCAAGGCCAACCCAGGCCAGACCAGGCCAAGCCAGACCAGACCAGGCCAACCAGACCAGGCCAGACCAGGCCAGGTCAGAACAAACCAGGCCAGGCAAGACCAGACCACACCAGACCAAACCAGGCCAAGCCAAACCAGGCCATGCCAGGCTGGGCTTCTAAAGGTGGCAAAGGCAAAGGAAAAGGCGTATGGTGCGTTGTATGAGAGGTTAGACACTAAGGAAGGAGAAAAGGACTTGTACTGACTGGTAGGATGTGCAGACCAGACCAAGCCAGGCCAACCCAGATCAGGCCAAGCCAAGCCAAGCCAGGCCAGGCCAGGCCAAGCCAGGCCAGGCCACGCCAAGCCAAACCAAGCCAGGCCAGGCCAGGCCAAGCCAGACCAGACCAGACCAGACCAGACCAGCCATGCCCAGGCCAGGCAAGGCCAGGCCAGGCCAGGCTGGGCTTCTAAAGGTGACAAAGGCAACGGAAAAGGCATATGGTGCGTTGTATGAGAGGTTAGACACTAAGGAAGGACAAAAGGACTTGTACTGACTGGTAGGATGTGCAGACCAGGCCAGGCCAGGCCAACCCAGACCAGGCCAGGCCAACCAGACCAGCCTAGGCCAGGCCAACCCCAGGCCAGGCCAGGCCAGTTCAAGCCAACCAGGCCAGGCCAAGCCAGGCCAAGCTACGCCAGGCCAGGCCAGACCAGACCAGACCAGACCAGGCCAGGCCAGGCCACACCAGACCAGACCAGCCAGGCCAGGCCAGACCAGACCAAGCCAGGCCAGGCCAGGCCAGACCAGAACAGACCAGACCAGTCCAGGTCAGGCTGGGCTTCTAAAGGTGGCAAAGGCAAAGGAAAAGGCGTATGGTGCATTGTATGAGAGGTTAGACACTAAGGAAGGAGAAAAGGACTTGTACTGACTGGTAGGATGTGCAGACCAGACCATGCCAGGTCAGACCAGGCCAGGCCAGGCCAACCCAGGCCAGACCAGGCCAAGCCAGACCAGACCAGGCCAACCAGACCAGACCAGGTCAGACCAGACCAGGCCAGGCCAGACCAGACCAGACCAGACCAAACCAGGCCAAGCCAAACCAGGCCATGCCAAGCTGGGCTTCTAAAGGTGGCAAAGGCAAAGGAAAAGGCGTATGGTGCGTTGTATGAGAGGTTAGACACTAAGGAAGGAGAAAAGGACTTGTACTGACTGGTAGGATGTGCAGACCAGACCAAGCCAGGCCAGACCAAATCAGGCCAAGCCAGGCCAGGCCACGCCAGACCAGACCAGGCCAGGCCAACCAGACCAGGCCAGGCCAAGCCAGACCAGACCAGGCCAGGCCAAGCCAAGCCAGGTCAGACCTAACCAGGCCAAGCCGGGCCAAGCCAGACCAGACGAGGCCAGGCCAGGTCTGGCCAGGCCAGGCCAGGCCAGCTGGGCTTCTAAAGGTGGCAAAGGCAAAGGAAAAGGCGTATGGTGCGTTGTATGAGAGGTTAGACACTAAGGAAGGAGAAAAGGACTTGTACTGACTGGTAGGATGTGCAGACCAGACCAAGCCAGGCCAGACCAAATCAGGCCAAGCCAGGCCAGGCCACGCCAGACCAGACCAGGCCAGGCCAACCAGACCAGGCCAGGCCAAGCCAGACCAGACCAGGCCAGGCCAAGCCAAGCCAGGTCAGACCTAACCAGGCCAAGCCGGGCCAAGCCAGACCAGACGAGGCCAGGCCAGGTCTGGCCAGGCCAGGCCAGGCCAGCTGGGCTTCTAAAGGTGGCAATGGCAAAGGAAAAGGCGTATGGTGCGTTGTATGAGAGGTTAGACACTAAGGAAGGAGAAAAGGACTTGTACTGACTGGTAGGATGTGCAGACCAGACCAGGCCAGGTCAGACCAGGCCAGGCAAGGCCAACCCAGGCCAGACCAGGCCAAGCCAGACCAGACCAGGCCAACCAGACCAGGCCAGACCAGGCCAGGTCAGAACAAACAAGGCATTGCCAGACCAGACCACAACAGGCCAAGCCAAACCAGGCCATGCCAGGCTGGGCTTCTAAAGGTGGCAAAGGCAAAGGAAAAGGCGTATGGTGCGTTGTATGAGAGGTTAGACACTAAGGAAGGAGAAAAGGACTTGTACTGACTGGTAGGATGTGCAGACCAGACCAAGCCAGGCCAACCCAGATCAGGCCAAGCCAAGCCAGGCCAGGCCAGGCCAGGCCAGGCCAGGCCAGGCCAAGCCAGGCCAAGCCAGGCTGGGCTTCTAAAGGTGGCAAAGGCAAAGGAAAAGGCGTGTGGTGCGTTGTATGAGAGGTTAGATACTAAGGAAGGAGAAAAGGACTTGTACTGACTGGTAGGATGTGCAGACCAGGCCAGGCCAAGCCAGGCCAGACCAAGCCAGGCCAACCAGACCAGGCCAGGCCAGGCCAAACCCCAGGCCAAGCCAGGCCAGGCAAGACCAGACCAGACCAGACCAGGCCAGGCCAGACCAGTCCAGGCCAGTCCAGGCCAGGCCAGACCAGACCAGACCAGCCAGTACAAGCCAGGACAGACCAGGCCAGGACAGGCCAGGCCAAGCCAGGACAGGCCAGACCAGAACAGCCCAGACCAGGCCAGGCCAGGCCAGGCTGGGCTTCTAAAGGTGGCAAAGGCAAAGGAAAAGGCGTATGGTGCGTTGTATGAGAGGTTAGACACTAAGGAAGGAGAAAAGGACTTGTACTGACTGGTAGGATGTGCAGACCAGACCAGGCCAGGTAAGACCAGGCCAGGCCAGGCCACGCCAAGCCAAACCAAGCCAGGCCAGGCCAGGCCAAGCCAGACCAGACCAGACCAGAACAGACCAGACCAGGCCAGGTCAGGCTGGGCTTCTAAAGGTGGCAAAGGCAAAGGAAAAGGCGTATGGTGCGTTGTATGAGAGGTTAGACACTAAGGAAGGAGAAAAGGACTTGTACTGACTGGTAGGATGTGCAGACCAGACCAAGCCAGGCCAGACCATATCAGGCCAAGTCAGCCAGGCCGCGCCAGACCAGACCATGCCAGGCCAGACCAGACCAGGCCAGGCCAAGCCAGGCCAACCAGGTCAGACCTAACCAGGCCAAGTCGGGCCAAGCCAGACCAGACCAGACCAGGCCAGGCCAGGCCAGGCCACGCCAGGCCAAGCCAGGCCAAGCCAGGCTGGGCTTCTAAAGGTGGCAAAGGCAAAGGAAAAGGCGTGTGGTGCGTTGTATGAGAGGTTAGACACTAAGGAAGGAGAAAAGGACTTGTACTGACTGGTAGGATGTGCAGACCAGGCCAGGCCAAGCCAGGCCAGACCAAGCCAGGCCAACCAGACCAGGCCAGGCCAGGCCAAACCCCAGGCCAGGCCAGGCCAAGCAAGACCAGACCAGACCAGACCAGGCCAGGCCAGACCAGTCCAGGCCAGTCCAGGCCATGCCAGGCCAGACCAGACCAGACCAGCCAGTACAAGCCAGGCCAGACCAGGCCAGGACAGGCCAGGCCAAGCCAGGACAGGCCAGACCAGAACAGCCCAGACCAGGCCAGGCCAGGCCAGGCCAGGCTGGGCTTCTAAAGGTGGCAAAGGCAAAGGAAAAGGCGTATGGTGCGTTGTATGAGAGGTTAGACACTAAGGAAGGAGAAAAGGACTTGTACTGACTGGTAGGATGTGCAGACCAGACCAAGCCAGGCCAGACCAAATCAGGCCAAGTCAGGCCAGGCCACGCCAGACCAGACCAGGCCAAGCCAGACCAAACCAGGCCAGGCCAAGCCAGGCCAGGTCAGACCTAACCAGGCCAAGCCGGGCCAAGCCAGACCAGACCAGACCAGACCAGACCAGGCCAGGCCAGGCCAGGCTAGCTGGGCTTCTAAAGGTGGCAAAGGCAAAGGAAAAGGCGTATGGTGCGTTGTATGAGAGGTTAGACACGAAGGAAGGAGAAAAGGACTTGTACTGACTGGTAGGATGTGCAGACCAGGCCAGGCCAAACCATGCCAGACCAGGCCAGGCCAACCAGAACAGGCCAGGTCAGGCCAAGCCAGGACAGGCCAGGCCAAGCCAGACCAGGTCAGGCCAGCCCAGACCAGGCCAGGCCAACCCGGTACAGACCAAGCCAGGCCAGTTCAGGCCAGGCCAAGCCAGGCCAAGCCAGACCAAGCCAGGCCAAGCCAGTTCAAGGTACGCCATGCCAGGCCAGACCGGACCAGACCAGACCAGGCCAGGCCAGACCAGTCCAGGCCAGTCCAGGCCAGGCCAGGCTAGACTAGACCAGACCAGCCAGACAAGGTCAGACCAGACCAGGCCAGACCAGGCCAGGCCAAGCCAGGACAGGCCAGACCAGAACAGGCCAGGTCAGGCCAGGCAAGGCTGGGCTTCTAAAGGTGGCAAAGGCAAAGGAAAAGGCGTATGGTGCGATGTATGAGAGGTTAGACACTAAGGAAGGAGAAAAGGACTTGTACTGACTGGTAGGATGTGCAGACCAGACCAGGCCAGGTCAGACCAGGCCAGGCAAGGCCAACCCAGGCCAGACCAGGCCAAGCCAGACCAGACCAGGCCAACCAGACCAGGCCAGACCAGGCCAGGTCAGAACAAACCAGGCCAGGCAAGACCAGACCACACCAGACCAAACCAGGCCAAGCCAAACCAGGCCATGCCAGGCTGGGCTTCTAAAGGTGGCAAAGGCAAAGGAAAAGGCGTATGGTGCGTTGTATGAGAGGTTAGACACTAAGGAAGGAGAAAAGGACTTGTACTGACTGGTAGGATGTGCAGACCAGACCAAGCCAGGCCAACCCAGATCAGGCCAAGCCAAGCCAAGCCAGGCCAGGCCAGGCCAAGCCAGGCCAGGCCACGCCAAGCCAAACCAAGCCAGGCCAGGCCAGGCCAAGCCAGACCAGACCAGACCAGACCAGACCAGCCATGCCCAGGCCAGGCAAGGCCAGGCCAGGCCAGGCTGGGCTTCTAAAGGTGACAAAGGCAACCTAAAAGGCATATGGTGCGTTGTATGAGAGGTTAGACACTAAGGAAGGACAAAAGGACTTGTACTGACTGGTAGGATGTGCAGACCAGGCCAGGCCAGGCCAACCCAGACCAGGCCAGGCCAACCAGACCAGCCTAGGCCAGGCCAACCCCAGGCCAGGCCAGGCCAGTTCAAGCCAACCAGGCCAGGCCAAGCCAGGCCAAGCTACGCCAGGCCAGGCCAGACCAGACCAGACCAGACCAGGCCAGGCCAGGCCACACCAGACCAGACCAGCCAGGCCAGGCCAGACCAGACCAAGCCAGGCCAGGCCAGGCCAGACCAGAACAGACCAGACCAGTCCAGGTCAGGCTGGGCTTCTAAAGGTGGCAAAGGCAAAGGAAAAGGCGTATGGTGCATTGTATGAGAGGTTAGACACTAAGGAAGGAGAAAAGGACTTGTACTGACTGGTAGGATGTGCAGACCAGACCATGCCAGGTCAGACCAGGCCAGGCCAGGCCAACCCAGGCCAGACCAGGCCAAGCCAGACCAGACCAAACCAGGCCAAGCCAAACCAGGCCATGCCAAGCTGGGCTTCTAAAGGAGGCAAAGGCAAAGGAAAAGGCGTATGGTGCGTTGTATGAGAGGTTAGACACTAAGGAAGGAGAAAAGGACTTGTACTGACTGGTAGGATGTGCAGACCAGACCAAGCCAGGCCAGACCAAATCAGGCCAAGCCAGGCCAGGCCACGCCAGACCAGACCAGGCCAGGCCAACCAGACCAGGCCAGGCCAAGCCAGACCAGACCAGGCCAGGCCAAGCCAAGCCAGGTCAGACCTAACCAGGCCAAGCCGGGCCAAGCCAGACCAGACGAGGCCAGGCCAGGTCTGGCCAGGCCAGGCCAGGCCAGCTGGGCTTCTAAAGGTGGCAAAGGCAAAGGAAAAGGCGTATGGTGCGTTGTATGAGAGGTTAGACACGAAGGAAGGAGAAAAGGACTTGTACTGACTGGTAGGATGTGCAGACCAGGCCAGGCCAAACCATGCCAGACCAGGCCAGGCCAACCAGAACAGGCCAGGTCAGGCCAAGCCAGGACAGGCCAGGCCAAGCCAGACCAGTTCAGGTCAGCCCAGACCAGGCCAGGCCAACCCGGTACAGACCAAGCCAGGCCAGTTCAAGCCAGGCCAGGCCAGGCCAAGCCAGACCAACCAGGCCAGACCAGGCCCGGCCAGGCTGGGCTTCTAAAGGTGGCAAAGGCAAAGGAAAAGGCGTATGGTGCGTTGTATGAGAGGTTAGACACTAAGGAAGGAGAAAAGGACTTGTACTGACTGGTAGGATGTGCAGACCAGACCAGGCCAGGTCAGACCAGGCCAGGCAAGGCCAACCCAGGCCAGACCAGGCCAAGCCAGACCAGACCAGGCCAACCAGACCAGGCCAGACCAGGCCAGGTCAGAACAAACAAGGCATTGCCAGACCAGACCACAACAGGCCAAGCCAAACCAGGCCATGCCAGGCTGGGCTTCTAAAGGTGGCAAAGGCAAAGGAAAAGGCGTATGGTGCGTTGTATGAGAGGTTAGACACTAAGGAAGGAGAAAAGGACTTGTACTGACTGGTAGGATGTGCAGACCAGACCAAGCCAGGCCAACCCAGATCAGGCCAAGCCAAGCCAGGCCAGGCCAGGCCATGCCAGGCCAGGCCAGGCCAAGCCAGGCCAAGCCAGGCTGGGCTTCTAAAGGTGGCAAAGGCAAAGGAAAAGGCGTGTGGTGCGTTGTATGAGAGGTTAGACACTAAGGAAGGAGAAAAGGACTTGTACTGACTGGTAGGATGTGCAGACCAGGCCAGGCCAAGCCAGGCCAGACCAAGCCAGGCCACCCAGACCAGGCCAGGCCAGGCCAAACCCCAGGCCAGGCCAGGCCAGGCAAGACCAGACCAGACCAGACCAGGCCAGGCCAGACCAGTCCAGGCCAGTCCAGGCCAGGCCAGACCAGACCAGACCAGCCAGTACAAGCCAGGACAGACCAGGCCAGGACAGGCCAGGCCAAGCCAGGACAGGCCAGACCAGAACAGCCCAGACCAGGCCAGGCCAGGCCAGGCTGGGCTTCTAAAGGTGGCAAAGGCAAAGGAAAAGGCGTATGGTGCGTTGTATGAGAGGTTAGACACTAAGGAAGGAGAAAAGGACTTGTACTGACTGGTAGGATGTGCAGACCAGACCAGGCCAGGTAAGACCAGGCCAGGCCAGGCCAAGCCAGGCCAGCCAAGCCAGGCCATACCAGGCCAAGCCAGGCCAGGTCAGACCAGAACAGACCAGACCAGGCCAGGTCAGGCTGGGCTTCTAAAGGTGGCAAAGGCAAAGGAAAAGGCGTATGGTGCGTTGTATGAGAGGTTAGACACTAAGGAAGGAGAAAAGGACTTGTACTGACTGGTAGGATGTGCAGACCAGGCCAGGCCAAGCCAGGCCAGACCAAGCCAGGCCAACCAGACCAGGCCAGGCCAGGCCAAACCCCAGGCCAGGCCAGGCCAGGCAAGACCAGACCAGACCAGACCATGCCAGGCCAGACCAGTCCAGGCCAGTCCAGGCCAGGCCAGACCAGACCAGACCAGCCAGTACAAGCCAGGACAGACCAGGCCAGGACAGGCCAGGCCAAGCCAGGACAGGCCAGACCAGAACAGCCCAGACCAGGCCAGGCCAGGCCAGGCCAGGCTGGGCTTCTAAAGGTGGCAAAGGCAAAGGAAAAGGCGTATGGTGCGTTGTATGAGAGGTTAGACACTAAGGAAGGAGAAAAGGACTTGTACTGACTGGTAGGATGTGCAGACCAGACCAGGCCAGGTAAGACCAGGCCAGGCCAGGCCAGGCCAGGCCAGCCAAGCCAGGCCATACCAGGCCAAGCCAGGCCAGGTCAGACCAGAACAGACCAGACCAGGCCAGGTCAGGCTGGGCTTCTAAAGGTGGCAAAGGCAAAGGAAAAGGCGTATGGTGCGTTGTATGAGAGGTTAGACACTAAGGAAGGAGAAAAGGACTTGTACTGACTGGTAGGATGTGCAGACCAGACCAGGCCAGGTCAGACCAGGCCAGGCCAGGCCAACCCAGGCCAGACCAGGCCAAGCC
The DNA here is from genome assembly GCA_022114975.2 of Lampris megalopsis. Classification (NCBI taxonomy): domain Eukaryota; kingdom Metazoa; phylum Chordata; class Actinopteri; order Lampriformes; family Lampridae; genus Lampris; species Lampris megalopsis. The sequence continues at coordinate 16,890,510 of JAJHIY020000424.1, forward strand.
AGACCAGACCAGGCCAACCAGACCAGACCAGGTCAGACCAGACCAGGCCAGGCCAGACCAGACCAGCCAGTACAAGCCAGGCCAGACCAGGCCAGGACAGGCCAGGCCAAGCCAGGACAGGCCAGACCAGAACAGCCCAGACCAGGCCAGGCCAGGCCAGGCTGGGCTTCTAAAGGTGGCAAAGGCAAAGGAAAAGGCGTATGGTGCGTTGTATGAGAGGTTAGACACTAAGGAAGGACAAAAGGACTTGTACTGACTGGTAGGATGTGCAGACCAGACCAGGCCAGGTAAGACCAGGCCAGGCCAGGCCAGGCCAGGCCAGCCAAGCCAGGCCATACCAGGCCAAGCCAGGCCAGGTCAGACCAGAACAGACCAGACCAGGCCAGGTCAGGCTGGGCTTCTAAAGGTGGCAAAGGCAAAGGAAAAGGCGTATGATGCGTTGTATGAGAGGTTAGACACTAAGGAAGGAGAAAAGGACTTGTACTGACTGGTAGGATGTGCAGACCAGACCAAGCCAGGTCAGACCAGGCCAGGCCAGGCCAACCCAGGCCAGACCAGGCCAAGCCAGACCAGACCAGGCCAACCAGACCAGACCAGGTCAGACCAGACCAGGCCAGGCCAGACCAGACCAGACCAGACCAAACCAGGCCAAGCCAAACCAGGCCATGCCAAGCTGGGCTTCTAAAGGTGGCAAAGGCAAAGGAAAAGGCGCATGGTGCGTTGTATGAGAGGTTAGACACTAAGGAAGGAGAAAAGGACTTGTACTGACTGGTAGGATGTGCAGACCAGACCAAGCCAGGCCAGACCAAATCAGGCCAAGCCGGCCAGGCCAGGCCGCGCCAGACCAGACCATGCCAGGCCAGACCAGACCAGGCCAGGCCAAGCCAGGCCAACCAGGTCAGACCTAACCAGGCCAAGCCGGGCCAAGCCAGACCAGACCAGACCAGACCAGTCCAGGCCAGGCCAGTCCAGGCCAGGCCAGCTGGGCTTCTAAAGGTGGCAAAGGCAAAGGAAAAGGCGTATGGTGCGTTGTATGAGAGGTTAAACACGAAGGAAGGAGAAAAGGACTTGTACTGACTGGTAGGATGTGCAGACCAGGCCAGGCCAAACCATGCCAGACCAGGCCAGGCCAACCAGAACAGGCCAGGTCAGGCCAAGCCAGGACAGGCCAGGCCAGCCAGACCAGGTCAGGCCAGCCCAGACCAGGCCAGGCCAACCCGGTACAGACCAAGCCAGGCCAGTTCAGGCCAGGCCAGGCCAGGCCAAGCCAGACCAACCAGGCCAGACCAGGCCAGGCCAGGCTGGGCTTCTAAAGGTGGCAAAGGCAAAGGAAAAGGCGTATGGTGCGTTGTATGAGAGGTTAGACACTAAGGAAGGAGAAAAGGACTTGTACTGACTGGGAGGATGTGCAGACCAGACCAGGCCAGGTCAGACCAGGCCAGGCAAGGCCAACCCAGGCCAGACCAGGCCAAGCCAGACCAGACCAGGCCAACCAGACCAGGCCAGACCAGGCCAGGTCAGAACAAACAAGGCATTGCCAGACCAGACCACACCAGGCCAAGCCAAACCAGGCCATGCCAGGCTGGGCTTCTAAAAGTGGCAAAGGCAAAGGAAAAGGCGTATGGTGCGTTGTATGAGAGGTTAGACACTAAGGAAGGAGAAAAGGACTTGTACTGACTGGTAGGATGTGCAGACCAGACCAAGCCAGGCCAACCCAGATCAGGCCAAGCCAACCCAGGCCAGGCCAGGCCAGGCCAGGCCACGCCAGGCCACGCCAGGCCAAGCCAGGCCAAGCCAGGTTGGGCTTCTAAAGGTGGCAAAGGAAAAGGAAAAGGCGTGTGGTGCGTTGTATGAGAGGTTAGACACTAAGGAAGGAGAAAAGGACTTGTACTGACTGGTAGGATGTGCAGACCAGGCCAGGCCAAGCCAGGCCAGACCAAGCCAGGCCAACCAGACCAGGCCAGGCCAGGCCAAACCCCAGGCCAGGCCAGGCCAGGCAAGACCAGACCAGACCAGACCAGGCCAGGCCAGACCAGTCCAGGCCAGTCCAGGACAGGCCAGACCAGACCAGACCAGCCAGTACAAGCCAGGCCAGACCAGGCCAGGACAGGCCAGGCCAAGCCAGGACAGGCCAGACCAGAACAGACCAGACCAGGCCAGGCCAGGCCAGGCTGGGCTTCTAAAGGTGGCAAAGGCAAAGGAAAAGGCGTATGGTGCGTTATATGAGAGGTTAGACACTAAGGAAGGAGAAAAGGACTTGTACTGACTGGTAGGATGTGCAGACCAGACCAAGCCAGGCCAACCCAGATCAGGCCAAGCCAAGCCAGGCCAGGCCAGGCTAGGCCAGGCCAGGCCAGGCCAGGCCACGCCAGGCCAAGGCAGGCCAAGCCAGGCTGGGCTTCTAAAGGTGGCAAAGGCAAAGGAAAAGGCGTGTGGTGCGTTGTATGAGAGGTTAGACACTAAGGAAGGAGAAAAGGACTTGTACTGACTGGTAGGATGTGCAGACCAGGCCAGGCCAAGCCAGGCCAGACCATGCCAGGCCAACCAGACCAGGCCAGGCCAGGCCAAACCCCAGGCCAGGCCAGGCCAGGCAAGACCAGACCAGACCAGACCAGGCCAGGCCAGACCAGTCCAGGCCATCCAGGCCAGGCCAGACCAGACCAGACCAGCCAGTACAAGCCAGGCCAGACCAGGCCAGGACAGGCCAGGCCAAGCCAGGACAGGCCAGACCAGAACAGCCCAGACCAGGCCAGGCCAGGCCAGGCTGGGCTTCTAAAGGTGGCAAAGGCAAAGGAAAAGGCGTATGGTGCGTTGTATGAGAGGTTAGACACTAAGGAAGGAGAAAAGGACTTGTACTGACTGGTAGGATGTGCAGACCAGACCAGGCCAGGTAAGACCAGGCCAGGCCAGGCCAGGCCAGGCCAGCCAAGCCAGGCCATACCAGGCCAAGCCAGGCCAGGTCAGACCAGAACAGACCAGACCAGGCCAGGCCATGCCAGGCCAGGCCAGGCTGGGCTTCTAAAGGTGGCAAAGGCAAAGGAAAAGGCGTATGGTGCGTTGTATGAGAGGTTAGACACTAAGGAAGGAGAAAAGGACTTGTACTGACTGGTAGGATGTGCAGACCAGACCAAGCCAGGTCAAACCAGGCCAGGCCAGGCCAACCCAGGCCAGACCAGGCCAAGCCAGAACAGACCAGGCCAACCAGACCAGACCAGGTCAGACCAGACCAGGCCAGGCCAGACCAGACCAGGCCAGGCCAAGCCAGGCCAGGTCAGACCTAACCAGGCCAAACCGGGCCAAGCCAGACCAGACCAGACCAGACCAGACCAGACCACACCAGGCCAGGCCAGGCCAAGCCAGGCCAGGCCAGGCTGGGCTTCTAAAGGTGGCAAAGGCAAAGGAAAAGGCGTATGGTGCGTTGTATGAGAGGTTAGACACTAAGGAAGGAGAAAAGGACTTGTACTGACTGGTAGGATGTGCAGTCCAGACCAGGCCAGGTCAGGCCAAGCCAGGCCAGGCCAGGCCAAGCCAGACCAGGTCAGGCCAGGCCAGACCAAGCCAAGCCAGACCAGACCAGACCAGGCCAAGCCAGTTCAAGCCAGGCCAGGCCAGCTCAGACCAGACCAGGCCAGGCCAGACCAGACCAGACCAGACCAGACCAGACCAGGCCAAGCCAAACCAGGCCAGGCCAGGCTGGGCTTCTGAAGGTGGCAAAGGCAAAGGAAAAGGCGTATGGTGCTTTGTATGAGAGGTTAGACACTAAGGAAGGAGAAAAGGACTTGTACTGACTGGTAGGATGTGCAGACCAGACCAGGCCAGGTAAGACCAGGCCAGGCCAGGCAAGGCCAGGCCAGCCAAGCCAGGCCATACCAGGCCAAGCCAGGCCAGGTCAGACCAAACCAGGCCAGGCCAGACCAGACCAGACCAGACCAAACCAGGCAAAGCCAAACCAGGCCAGGCCAGGCTGGGCTTCTAAAGGGGGCAAAGGCAAAGGAAAAGGCGTATGGTGCGTTGTATGAGAGGTTAGACACTAAGGAAGGAGAACAGGACTTCTACTGACTGGTAGGACGTGCAGACCAGACCAAGCCAGGCCAGACCAGATCAGGCCAGGCCAGGCAAGGTCAGGCCAGGCCAGGCCAAGCCAGACCAGACCAGCCAGACCAGACCAGGCCAGGCCAAGCCAGGTCAGGCCAGACCTGACCAGGCCAGGCCATGCCTGCCAGGCCTGACCAGACCAGACCAGACCAGACCAGGCCAGGCCAGGCCAGGCCAGGCTGGGCTTCTAAAGGTGGCAAAGGCAAAGGAAAAGGCGTATGGTGCGTTGTATGAGAGGTTAGACACTAAGGAAGGAGAAAAGGACTTGTACTGACTGGTAGGATGTGCAGTCCAGACCAGGCCAGGTCAGGCCAAGCCAGGCCAGGCCAGGCCAGGCCAAGCTAGACCAGGTCAGGGCAGGCCAGACCAGGCCAAGCCAGACCAGACCAGACCAGGCCAGGCCAGTTCAAGCCAGGCCAGGCCAGCTCAGACCAGACCAGGCCAGGCCAGGCCAGACCAGACCAGACCAGACCAGACCAGGCCAAGCCAAACCAGGACAGGCCAGGCTGGGCTTCTGAAGGTGGCAAAGGCAAAGGAAAAGGCGTATGGTGCTTTGTATGAGAGGTTAGACACTAAGGAAGGAGAAAAGGACTTGTACTGACTGGTAGGATGTGCAGACCAGACCAAGCCAGGCCAACCCAGATCAGGTCAGGCCAGGCCAGGCCACGCCAGGCCAGGCCATGTCAGACCAGACCAGGCCAACCAGACCAGGCCAAGCCAAGCCAGGTCAGGTCAGGCCAGGCCAGGCCAACCCAGGCCACGCCAGGCCAGGCCAGGCCAAGTCAGACCAGACCACACCAGGCCAGGCCAGGCCAAGCCAGGCCAGGCCAGGCTGGGCTTCTAAAGGTGGCAAAGGCAAAGGAAAAGGCGTATGGTGCGTTGTATGAGAGGTTAGACACTAAGGAAGGAGAAAAGGACTTGTACTGACTGGTAGGATGTGCAGTCCAGACCAGGCCAGACCAAATCAGGCCAAGTCAGGCCAGGCCAAGCCAGATCAGGTCAGGCCAGGCCAGACCAGGCCAAGCCAGACCAGACCAGACCAGGCCAAGCCAGTTCAAGCCAGGCCAGGCCAGCTCAGACCAGACCAGGCCAGGCCAGACCAGACCAGACCAGACCAGACCAGGCCAAGCCAAACCAGGCCAGGCCATGCTGGGCTTCTGAAGGTGGCAAAGGCAAAGGAAAAGGCGTATGGTGCTTTGTATGAGAGGTTAGACACTAAGGAAGGAGAAAAGGACTTGTACTGACTGGTAGGATGTGCAGACCAGACCAAGCCAGGCCAACCCAGATCAGGTCAGGTCAGGCCAGGCCACGCCAGGCCAGGCCAAGCCAGACCAGACCAGGCCAACCAGACCAGGCCATGCCAAGCCAGGTCAGGCCACGCCAGGCCAGGCCAACCCAGGCCACGCCAGGCCAGGCCAGGCCAAGTCAGACCAGACCAGCCAGACCAGACCAGGCCAGGCTAAGCCAGGCCATGCCAGACCTGACCAGGCCAGGTCAAGCCATGCCAGGCCAGACCAGACCAGACCAGACCAGACCAGGCCAAGCCAGGCCAGGCCAGGCCAGGCCAGGCCAGCTGGGCTTCTAAAGGTGGCAAAGGCAAAGGAAAAGGCGTATGGTGCTTTGTATGAGAGGTTAGACACTAAGGAAGGAGAAAAGGACTTGTACGGACTGGCAGGATGTGCAGACCAGACCAGGCCAGGTCAGGCCAAGCCAGGCCAGGCCAGGCCAAGCCAGACCATGTCAAGCCAGGCCAGACCAAGCCAGGCCAGGCCAGACCAGAGCAGACCAAGCCAGGCCAGTTCAAGCCAGGCCATTCCAGGCCAGGCCAGGCCAAGCCAGACCAGGCCAGGCCAGTTCAGCCAGGCCAGGCCAGGCCAGGCCAAACCAGGCCAGGCCAAGCCAAGCCAAGCCAGGCCAGCTCAGACCAGAGCAGGCCAGGCCAGACCAGACCAGACCAGACCACACCAGGCCAAGCCAAACCAGGCCAGGCCGGGCTGGGCTTCTAAAGGTGGCAAAGGCAAAGGAAAAGGCGTATGGTGCGTTGTATGAGAGGTTAGACACTAAGGAAGGAGAAAAGGACTTGTACTGACTGGTAGGATGTGCAGACCGGACCAAGCCAGGCCAACCCAGATCAGGTCAGGCCAGGCAAGGCCACACCAGGCCCGGCCAAGCCAGACCAGACCAGGCCAACCAGACCAGGCCAGGACAAGCCAGGCCAGGCCATGCCAGTTCAGGCCAGGCCAGGCCAGACCAGACCAGACCAGACCAGACCACACCAGGCCAGGCCGGGCCAAGCCAAGCCAGGCCAGGCTGGGCTTCTAAAGGTGGCAAAGGCAAAGGAAAAGGCGTATGGTGCGTTGTATGAGAGGTTAGACACTAAGGAAGGAGAAAAGGACTTGTACTGACTGGCAGGATGTGCAGACCAGACCAGCCTGGCCAGGCCAGACCAGACCAGGCCAACCAGCCGGGCCAAACCAGGCCAGGCCAAACCAGACCAGACCAGACCATGCCAGGCCAGGCAAGCCCGGCTAGGCCAGGCCAGGCTGGGCTTCTAAAGGTGGCAAAGGCCAAACCAGACCAGACCAGCCAGGCCAGGCCAGGCCAACCCAGACCAGAATCGGCCAGACCAGACCAGGCCAGGCCAGGTCAGGCCAGGGCAACCAGACCAGACCAAACCAGTCAGGTCAGGCCAGGCCAGCCCACGCCAGGCCAAGCCAGGCCAGGCCAGGCCAGGCTGGGCTTCTAAAGGTGGCAAAGGCAAAGGAAAAGACGTATGGTGCGTTGTATGAGAGGTTAGACACTAAGGAAGGAGAAAAGGACTTGTACTGACTGGTAGGATGTGCAGACCAGACCAAGCCAGGCCAGGCCAACTCAGGCCAAGCCAGACCAGACCAGGCCAGGCCAGGCCAGCCCCAGACCAGACCAGGACAGGCCAGGCCATGCCAGGCCACACCAGGCCAAGCCAGGCCAGGCCAAACAAGGCCAGGGCAGGTCAGACCAGACCAAGCCAGACCAGACCAGACCAGGCCAGGCCAGGCCAGGCCAGACCAGACCAGTCCAGGCCAGGCCAGGCCAGACCAGACCAGATCAGACCAGACCAGACCAGACCAAGTCAGGCCAGACCAGACCAGACCAAACCAGTCAGGTCAGGCCAGTCCAGGCCAAGCAAGGCCAGACCAGACCAGGCCAGGCCAGGCCAGACCAGACCAGACCAGACCAGATCAAGCCAGGCCAGCTCAGGTCAGGCCAGGCTGGGCTTCTAAAGGTGGCAAAGGCAAAGGAAAAGGCGTATGGTGCGTTGTATGAGAGGTTAGACACTAAGGAAGGAGAAAAGGACTTGTACTGACTGGTAGGATGTGCAGACCAGACCAGGCCAGGTCAGGCCAGGTCAGGCCAGCCCCAGACCAGACCAGGCCAGACCAGACCAGGCCAGGCTAAACCCAGACCAGGCCAGGCCAGGCCAGCCTGGGCTTCTAAAGGTGACAAAGGCAAAGGAAAAAGCGTATGGTGCGTTGTATGAGAGGTTAGACACTAAGGAAGGAGAAATGGACTTGTACTGACTGGTAGGATGTGCAGACCAGACCAGGCCAGGCCAGGCCAGGCCAGACCAGACCAGGCCATCCCAGGCCAGACCAGACCAGACCAGACCAGACCAGGCCAGGCCAGTCTGGGCTTCTAAAGGTGGCAAAGGCAAAGGAAAAGGCGTATGGTGCGTTTTATGAGAGGTTAGACACTAAGGAAGGAGAAAAGGACTTGTACTGACTGGTAGGATGTGCAGACCAGACCAGGCCAGGCCAGAGCAGATCAGGTCGGGCCAGGTCAGGCCAGGCCAAGCTAGTCCAGACCAGACCAGACCAGACCATACCAGACCAGGCAAGGCCAGGCCAGGCCAGGCCAGGCCAGACCAGACCAAGCAAGGCCAACCCCAGGCCAGGCCAATCCAGACCAGACCAGACCAGACCAGGCCAAGCCAGGCCAGGCCAAGCTGGGCTTCTAAAGGTGGCAAAGGCAAAGGAAAAGGCGTATGGTGCGTTGTATGAGAGGTTAGACACTAAGGAAGGAGAAAAGGACGTGTACTGACTGGTAGGATGTGCAGACCAGGCCAGTCCAGGCCTGCCCAGGCCTGCCAGGCCAGACCAGGCCAGGCCAGGCGAAGCCAAGCCAGGCCAGGCCAAGCCACGTCAAGCCAGGCCAGTCAGGCCAGGCCAGGCCAGGCCAGGCCAGGCCAGGCCAGGCCAGTCAAGCCAGGCCAGGCCAAGCCAGGCCAAACCAGGCCAGTGCAGGTCATACCAGACCAAGCCAGACCGGATCAGGCTAGGCCAGGCCAGGCCAGTCAGACCAGACCAGGCAAACCCCAGGCCAGACCAGACCAGACCAGCCTGGCCAGGCCAGACCAGACCAGGCCAACCAGCCCGGGCCAAGCCATGCCAGGCCAAACCAGACCAGACCAGACCATGCCAGGCCAGGCAAGCCCGGCTAGGCCAGGCCAGGCTGGGCTTCTAAAGGTGGCAAAGGCCAGACCAGACCAGACCAGCCAGGTCAGGCCAGGCCAAGCCAGAGCAGACCAGACCAGACCAAACCAGGCCAGGCCAGGCCAGGCTGGGCTTCTAAAGGTGGCAAAGGCAAAGGAGAAGGCGTATGGTGCGTTGTATGAGAGGTTAGACACTAAGGAAGGAGAAAAGGACTTGTACTGACTGGTAGGATGTGCAGACCAGACCAGGTCAAGCCAGGCCAAGCCAGGCCAACCCAGCCCAGACCAGGCCAAACCAGGTCAGGCCAGACCAGGCCAGACCAGGCCAGACCAAGCCAGGCCAGGCCACGCCAGGCCAACTCGACCAGGCCAGGTCAAGACAGGCCAGGCCAGGCCAAGCCAAGCCAGACCAGACCAGGACAACCCAGACCAGGCCAGGCCAGGTCATGCCAGGCCAGGACAGGCATGACCAGACCAAGCCAGGCCAGGCCAACCCAGACCAGACCAGACCAGACCAGACCAGACCAGACCAGGCCAGGCCAGGCTAAGCCAGGCCAGGCTGGGCTTCTAAAGGTGGCAAAGGCAAAGGAAAAGGCGTATGGTGCGTTGTATGAGAGGTTAGACACTAAGGAAGGAGAAAAGGACTTGTACTGACTGGTAGGATGTGCAGACCAGACCAACCAGGCCAGGCCAGGCCAGGCCAGGATAGGCCAGACCAAACCAGGCCAAGGCCAGGCCAGGCCATCCCAGGCCAAGCCAGACCAGACCAAGCCAGGCCAGGCCAGGCCAGGCTGGGCTTCTAAAGGTGGCAAAGGCAAAGGAAAAGGCGTATGGTGCCTTGTATGAGAGGTTAGACACTAAGGAAGGAGAAAAGGACTTGTACTGACTGGTAGGATGTACAGACCAGGCCAGGCCAGGCCTGATCAGCCCAGGCCAGACCAGACCAAGCTAGGCTAGGCCAGGTCAAGCCAAGCCAAACCAGGCCAATCCAGGCCAGGCCAAGCCAGGCCAAGCCAGGTCAGACCAGACCAGACCAGACCAGACCAAGCCAGGCCAACCATGGCCAGGACAGGCCAGGCCAGACCAGACCAGGTCAGGCAAGGCCAGGCCAGGCCAGACCAGACCAGACCAGCCTGGTCAGGCCAGACCAGACCAGGCCAACCAGCCCGGGCCAAGCCAGGCCAGGCCAGACCAGACCAGACCAGACCATGCCAGGCCAGGCAAGCCCGGCTAGGCCAGGCCAGGCTGGGCTTCTAAAGGTGGCAAAGGTCAGACCAGAACAGTCCAGCCAGGCCAGGTCAGACCAGACCAGGCCAAGCCATGTCAAGCCAAGCCAAGCCAGGCCAGGCCAGACCACACCAGACCAGACCAGACCAGGCGAGGCGATGCGAGGCCAGGCCAGGCCAGGCCAGGACAGGCTGGGCTTCTAAAGGTGGCAAAGGCAAAGGAAAAGGCGTATGGTGCGTTGTATGAGAGGTTAGACACTAAGGAAGGAAAAAGGACTTGTACTGACTGGTAGGATGTGCAGACCAGGCCAGTCCAGGCCTGCCCAGGCCAGCCAGGCCAGACCAGGCCAGGCCAGGCGAAGCCAAGCCAGGCCAGGCAAAGCCACGCCAGGCCAGGCCAGTCAGGCCAGGCCATGCCAGGCCAGACCAGTCAGCCAGGCAAGCCAGGCCAGGCCAAGCCAGACCAGACCAGGCCAACCCAGGCCAGACCAAACCAGGCCAGGCCAGGCCAACCCAGGCCAGACCAGGCCAAGCCAGACCAGACCAGGCCAACCAGACCAGACCAGGTCAGACCAGACCAGGCCAGGCCAGGCCAGACCAGACCAGACCAGACCGAACCAGGCCAAGCCAAACCAGGCCATGCCAAGCTGGGCTTCTAAAGGTGGCAAAGGCAAAGGAAAAGTCGTATGGTGCGTTGTATGAGAGGTTAGACACTAAGGAAGGAGAAAAGGACTTGTACTGACTGGTAGGATGTGCAGACCAGACCAAGCCAGGCCAGACCAAATCAGGCCAAGCCAGGCCAGGCCACGCCAGACCAGACCAGGCCAGGCCAGACCAGACCAGGTCAGGCCAGGCCAGACCAGACCAGGCCAGGCCTAGCCAAGCCAGGTCAGACCTAACCAGGCCAATCCGGGCCAAGCCAGACCAGACCAGGCCATGCCAGGCCAGGTCAGGCCAGGCCAGGCCAGCTGGGCTTCTAAAGGTGGCAAAGGCAAAGGAAAAGGCGTATGGTGCGTTGTATGAGAGGTTAGACACGAAGGAAGGAGAAAAGGACTTGTACTGACTGGTAGGATGTGCAGACCAGGCCAGGCCAAACCATGCCAGACCAGGCCAGGCCAACCAGAACAGGCCAGGTCAGGCCAAGCCAGGACAGGCCAGGCCAAGCCAGACCAGGTCAGGTCAGCCCAGACCAGGCCAGGCCAACCCGGTACAGACCAAGCCAGGCCAGTTCAGGCCAGGCCAGGCCAGGCCAAGCCAGACCAACCAGGCCAGACCAGGCCAGGCCAGGCTGGGCTTCTAAAGGTGGCAAAGGCAAAGGAAAAGGCGTATGGTGCGTTGTATGAGAGGTTAGACACTAAGGAAGGAGAAAAGGACTTTACTGACTGGTAGGATGTGCAGACCAGACCAGGCCAGGTCAGACCAGGCCAGGCAAGGCCAACCCAGGCCAGACCAGGCCAAGCCAGACCAGACCAGGCCAACCAGACCAGGCCAGACCAGGCCAGGTCAGAACAAACAAGGCATTGCCAGACCAGACCACACCAGGCCAAGCCAAACCAGGCCATGCCAGGCTGGGCTTCTAAAGGTGGCAAAGGCAAAGGAAAAGGCGTATGGTGCGTTGTATGAGAGGTTAGACACTAAGGAAGGAGAAAAGGACTTGTACTGACTGGTAGGATGTGCAGACCAGACCAAGCCAGGCCAACCCAGATCAGGCCAAGCCAAGTCAAGCCAGGCCAGGCCAGGCCAAGCCACGCCAGGCCAGGCCAGGCCACGCCAGGCCAAGCCAGGCCAAGCCAGGCTGGGCTTCTAAAGGTGGCAAAGGCAAAGGAAAAGGCGTGTGGTGCGTTGTATGAGAGGTTAGACACTAAGGAAGGAGAAAAGGACTTGTACTGACTGGTAGGATGTGCAGACCAGGCTAGGCCAAGCCAGGCCAGACCAAGCCAGGCCAACCAGACCAGGCCAGGCCAGGCCAAACCCCAGGCCAAGCCAGGCCAGGCAAGACCAGACCAGACCAGACCAGGCCAGGCCAGACCAGTCCAGGCCAGTCCAGGCCAGGCCAGACCAGACCAGACCAGCCAGTACAAGCCAGGCCAGACCAGGCCAGGACAGGCCAGGCCAAGCCAGGACAGGCCAGACCAGAACAGCCCAGACCAGGCCAGGCCAGGACAGGCTGGGCTTCTAAAGGTGGCAAAGGCAAAGGAAAAGGCGTATGGTGCGTTGTATGAGAGGTTAGACACTAAGGAAGGAGAAAAGGACTTGTACTGACTGGTAGGATGTGCAGACCAGACCAGGCCAGGTAAGACCAGGCCAGGCCAGGCAAGGCCAGGCCAGCCAAGCCAGGCCATACCAGGCCAAGCCAGGCCAGGTCAGACCAGAACAGACCAGACCAGGCCAGGTCAGGCTGGGCTTCTAAAGGTGGCAAAGCAAAGGAAAAGGCGTATGGTGCGTTGTATGAGAGGTTAGACACTAAGGAAGGAGAAAAGGACTTGTACTGACTGGTAGGATGTGCAGACCAGACCAAGCCAGGTCAGACCAGGCCAGGCCAGGCCAACCCAGGCCAGACCAGGCCAAGCCAGACCAGACCAGGCCAACCAGACCAGACCAGGTCAGACCAGACCAGGCCAGGCCAGACCAGACCAGACCAGACCAGACCAAACCAGGCCAAGCCAAACCAGGCCATGCCAAGCTGGGCTTCTAAAGGTGGCAAAGGCAAAGGAAAAGGCGCATGGTGCGTTGTATGAGAGGTTAGACACTAAGGAAGGAGAAAAGGACTTGTACTGACTGGTAGGATGTGCAGACCAGACCAAGCCAGGCCAGACCAAATCAGGCCAAGTCAGGCCAGGCCACGCCAGACCAGACCAGGCCAGGCCAGACCAGACCAGGCCAGGCCAAGCCAGGCCAGGTCAGACCTAACCAGGCCAAGCCGGGCCAAGCCAGACCAGACCAGACCAGACCAAACCAGGCCAGGCCAGGCCAGGCCAGCTGGGCTTCTAAAGGTGGCAAAGGCAAAGGAAAAGGCGTATGGTGCGTTGTATGAGAGGTTAGACACGAAGGAAGGAGAAAAGGACTTGTACTGACTGGTAGGATGTGCAGACCAGGCCAGGCCAAACCAGGCCAACCAGAACAGGCCAGGTCAGGCCAAGCCAGGACAGGCCAGGCCAAGCCAGACCAGGGCAGGCCAGCCCAGACCAGGCCAGGCCAACCCGGTACAGACCAAGCCAGGCCAGTTCAGGCCAGGCCAGGCCAGGCCAAGCCAGACCAACCAGGCCAGACCAGGCCAGGCCAGGCTGGGCTTCTAAAGGTGGCAAAGGCAAAGGAAAAGGCGTATGGTGCGTTGTATGAGAGGTTAGACACTAAGGAAGGAGAAAAGGACTTGTACTGACTGGTAGGATGTGCAGACCAGACCAGGCCAGGTCAGACCAGGCCATGCAAGGCCAACCCAGGCCAGACCAGGCCAAGCCAGACCAGACCAGGCCAACCGGACCAGGCCAGACCAGGCCAGGTCAGAACAAACAAGGCATTGCCAGACCAGACCACACCAGGCCAAGCCAAACCAGGCCATGCCAGGCTGGGCTTCTAAAGGTGGCAAAGGCAAAGGAAAAGGCGTATGGTGCGTTGTATGAGAGGTTAGACCCTAAGGAAGGAGAAAAGGACTTGTACTGACTGGTAGGATGTGCAGACCAGACCAAGCCAGGCCAACCCAGATCAGGCCAAGCCATGCCAGGCCAGGCCAGGCCAGGCCAGGCCACGCCAGGCCACGCCAGGCCAAGCCAGGCCAAGCCAGGCTGGGCTTCTAAAGGTGGCAAAGGAAAAGGAAAAGGCGTGTGGTGCGTTGTATGAGAGGTTAGACACTAAGGAAGGAGAAAAGGACTTGTACTGACTGGTAGGATGTGCAGACCAGGCCAGGCCAAGCCAGGCCAGACCAAGCCAGGCCAACCAGACCAGGCCAGGCCAGGCCAAACCCCAGGCCAGGCTAGGCCAGGCAAGACCAGACCAGACCAGACCAGGCCAACCCAGACCAGTCCAGGCCAGTCCAGGCCAGGCCAGGCCAAACCAGACCAGACCAGCCAGTACAAGCCAGGCCAGACCAGGCCAGGACAGGCCAGGCCAAGCCAGGACAGGCCATACCAGAACAGACCAGACCAGGCCAGGCCAGGCCAGGCTGGGCTTCTAAAGGTGGCAAAGGCAAAGGAAAAGGCGTATGGTGCGTTGTATGAGAGGTTAGACACTAAGGAAGGAGAAAAGGACTTGTACTGACTGGTAGGATGTGCAGACCAGACCAGGCCAGGTAAGACCATGCCAGGCCAGGCAAGGCCAGGCCAGCCAAGCCAGGCCATACCAGGCCAAGCCAGGCCAGGTCAGACCAGACCAGGCCAGGCCAGACCAGATCAGACCAGACCAAACCAGGCCAAGCCAAACCAGGCCATGCCAGGCTGGGCTTCTAAAGGTGGCAAAGGCAAAGGGAAAGGCGTATGGTGCGTTGTGTGAGAGGTTAGACACTAAGGAAGGAGAAAAAGACTTGTACTGACTGGTAGGATGTGCAGACCAGACCAGGCCAGGTCAGACCAGGTCAGGCCAGGCCAACCCAGGCCAGACCAGGCCAAGCCAGACCAGACCAGGCCAACCAGACCAGACCAGGTCAGACCAGACCAGGCCAGGCCAGACCAGACCAGACCAGACCAAACCAGGACAAGCCAAACCAGGCCATGCCAAGCTGGGCTTCTAAAGGTGGCAAAGGCAAAGGAAAAGGCATATGGTGCGTTGTATGAGAGGTTAGACACTAAGGAAGGAGAAAAGGACTTGTACTGACTGGTAGGATGTGCAGACCAGACCAAGCCAGGCCAGACCAAATCAGGCCAAGTCAGGCCAGGCCACGCCAGACCAGACCAGGCCAGACCAGACCAGGCCAGGTCAAGCCAGGCCAGGCCAGACCTAACCAGGCCAAGCCGAGCCAGGCCAGACCAGACCAGACCAGACCAGACCAGACCAGGCCAGGCCAGGCCAGGCCAGCTGGGCTTCTAAAGGTGGCAAAGGCAAAGGAAAAGGCGTATGGTGCGTTGTATGAGAGGTTAGACACGAAGGAAGGAGAAAAGGACTTGTACTGACTAGTAGGATGTGCAGACCAGGCCAGGCCAAACCATGCCAGACCAGGCCAGGCCAACCAGAACAGGCCAGGTCAGGCCAAGCCAGGACAGGCCAGGCCAAGCCAGACCAGGTCAGGCCAGCCCAGACCAGGCCAGGCCAACCCGGTACAGACCAAGCCAGGCCAGTTCAGGCCAGGCCAGGCCAGGCCAAGCCAGACCAACCAGGCCAGACCAGGCCAGGCCAGGCTGGGCTTCTAAAGGTGGCAAAGGCAAAGGAAAAGGCGTATGGTGCGTTGTATGAGAGGTTAGACACTAAGGAAGGAGAAAAGGACTTGTACTGACTGGTAGGATGTGCAGACCAGACCAGGCCAGGTCAGACCAGGCCAGGCAAGGCCAACCCAGGCCAGACCAAGCCAAGCCAGACCAGACCAGGCCAACCAGACCAGGCCAGACCAGGCCAGGTCAGAACAAACAAGGCATTGCCAGACCAGACCACACCAGGCCAAGCCAAACCAGGCCATGCCAGGCTGGGCTTCTAAAGGTGGCAAAGGCAAAGGAAAAGGCGTATGGTGCGTTGTATGAGAGGTTAGACACTAAGGAAGGAGAAAAGGACTTGTACTGACTGGTAGGATGTGCAGACCAGACCAAGCCAGGCCAACCCAGATCAGGCCAAGCCGGCCAGGCCAGGCCAGGCCAGGCCAGGCCAGGCCAGGCCAGGCAAGCCAGGCCAAGCCAGACCAGGCCAGGCTGGGCTTCTAAAGGTGGCAAAGGCAAAGGAAAAGGCGTGTGGTGCGTTGTATGAGAGGTTAGACACTAAGGAAGGAGAAAAGGACTTGTACTGACTGGTAGGATGTGCAGACCAGGCCAGACCAAGCCAGGCCAGACCAAGCCAGGCCAACCAGACCAGGCCAGGCCAGGCCAACCTCAGGCCAGGCCAGGCCAGGCAAGACCAGACCAGACCAGACCAGGCCAGGCCAGACCAGTCCAGGCCAGTTCAGGCCAGGCCAGACCAGACCAGACCAGCCAGTAACAGCCAGGCAAGACCAGGCCAGGACAGGCCAGGCCAAGCCAGGACAGGCCAGACGAGAACAGACCAGACCAGGCCAGGCCAGGCCAGGCTGGGCTTCTAAAGGTGGCAAAGGCAAAGGAAAAGGCGTATGGTGCGTTGTATGAGAGGTTAGACACTAAGGAAGGAGAAAAGGACTTGTACTGACTGGTAGGATGTGCAGACCAGACCAGGCCAGGTAAGACAAGGCCAGGCCAGGCAAGGCCAGGCCAGCCAAGCCAGGCCATACCAGGCCAAGCCAGGCCAGGTCAGACCAGACCAGGCCAGGCCAGACCAGATCAGACCAGACCAAACCAGGCCAAGCCAAACCAGGCCAGGCCAGGCTGGGCTTCTAAAGGTGGCAAAGGCAAAGGAAAAGGCGTATGGTGCGTTGTATGAGAGGTTAGACACTAAGGAAGGAGAAAAGGACTTGTACTGACTGGTAGGATGTGCAGTCCAGACCAGGCCAGGTCAGGCCAAGCCAGGCCAGGCCAGGCCAAGCCAGACCAAGTACAGGCCAGGCCAGACCAGGCCATGCCAGACCAGACCAGACCAGGCCAGGCCAGTTCAAGCCAGGCCAAACCAGCTCAGACCAGACCAGGCCAGGCCAGACCAGACCAGACCAGACCAGACCAGACCAGGCCAAGCCAAACCAGGCCAGGCCAGGCTGGGCTTCTGAAGGTGGCAAAGGCAAAGGAAAAGGCGTATGGTGCTTTGTATGAGAGGTTAGACACTAAGGAAGGAGAAAAGGACTTGTACTGACTGGTAGGATGTGCAGACCAGACCAAGCCAGGCCAACCCAGATCAGGTCAGGCCAGGCCAGGCCACGCCAAGCCAGGCCAAGTCAGACCAGACCAGGCCAACCAGACCAGGCCAGACCAAGGCAGGTCAGGTCAGGCCAGGCCAGGCCAACCCAGGCCACCACAGGCCAGGCCAGGCCAAGTCAGACCAGACCAGCCAGACCAGACCAGGCCAGGCCATGCCAGGTCAGGCCAGACCTGACCAGGCCAGGCCACGCCATGCCAGGCCAGACCAGACCAGACCAGACCAGACCAGACCAGGCCAGGCCAGGCCAGGCCAGGCTGGGCTTCTAAAGGTGGCAAAGGCAAAGGAAAAGGCGTATGGTGCGTTGTATGAGATGTTAGACACTAAGGAAGGAGAAAAGGACTTGTACGGACTGGCAGGATGTGCAGACCAGACCAGGCCAGGTCAGGCCAAGTCAGGCCAGGCCAGGCCAAGCCAGACCAGGTCAAGCCAGGCCAGACCAAGCCAGGCCAGGCCAGACCAGAGCAGACCAGGCCAGGCCAATTCAGGCCAAGCCAGGCCAGGCCAGGCCAAGCCAGGCCAACCAGACCAGGCCAGGCCAGTTCAGGCCAAGCCAGGCCAGGCCAGACCAGGCCAGGCCAAGCCAAGCCAGGCCAGGCCAACTCAGACCAGACCAGGCCAGGCCAGACCAGACCAGACCAGACCACACCAGGCCAAGCCAAACCAGGCCAGGCCGGGCTGGGCTTTTAAAGGTGGCAAAGGCAAAGGAAAAGGAGTATGGTGCGTTGTATGAGAGGTTAGACACTAAGGAAGGAGAAAAGGACTTGTACTGACTGGCAGGATGTGCAGACCAGACCAGCCTGGCCAGGCCAGACCATACCAGGCCAACCAGCCGGGCCAAGCCAGGCCAGGCCAAACCAGACCAGACCAGACCATGCCAGGCCAGGCAAGCCCGGCTAGGCCAGGCCAGGCTGGGCTTCTAAAGGTGGCAAAGGCCAAACCAGACCAGACCAGCCAGGCCAGGCCAGGCCAACCCAGACCAGAATCGGCCAGACCAGACCAGGCCAGGTCAGGCCAGGGCAACCAGACCAGACCAAACCAGTCAGGTCAGGCCAGGCCAGGCCAGCCCACGCCAGGCCAAGCCAGGCCAGGCCAGGCCAGGCTGGGCTTCTAAAGGTGGCAAAGGCAAAGGAAAAGGCGTATGGTGCGTTGTATGAGAGGTTAGACACTAAGGAAGGAGAAAAGGACTTGTACTGACTGGTAGGATGTACAGACCAGGGCAGGCCAGGCCTGATCAGCCCAGGCCAGACCAGACCAAGCTAGGCTAGGCCAGGTCAAGCCAAGCCAAACCAGGCCAATCCAGGCCAGTTCTAGCCAGGCCAAGCCAGGCCAGACCAGACCAGACCAGACCAGGCCAGGCCAACCATGGCCAGGACAGGCCAGGTCAGGCCAGGCCAAGCCATGCCAGGTCAGGGCAGGCCAAGCCAGGCCAGACCAGACCAGGTCAGGCAAGGCCAGGCCAGGCCAGACCAGACCAGACCAGCCTGGTCAGGCCAGACCAGACCAGGCCAACCAGCCCGGGCCAAGCCAGGCCAGGCCAGACCAGACCAGACCAGACCATGCCAGGCCAGGCAAGCCCGGCTAGGCCAGACCAGGCTGGGCTTCTAAAGGTGGCAAAGGTCAGACCAGAACAGTCCAGCCAGGCGAGGTCAGACCAGACCAAGCCAAGCCAGGTCAAGCCAAGCCAAGCCAGGCCAGGCCAGACCAGACCAGACCAGACCAGACCAGGCGAGGCGAGGCGAGGTCAGGCCAGGCCAGGCCAGGACAGGCTGGGCTTCTAAAGGTGGCAAAGGCAAAGGAAAAGGCGTATGGTGCGTTGTATGAGAGGTTAGACACTAAGGAAGGAAAAAGGACTTGTACTGACTGGTAGGATGTGCAGACCAGGCCAGTCCAGGCCTGCCCAGGCCAACCAGGCCAGACCAGGCCAGGCCAGGCGAAGCCAAGCCAGGCCAGGCAAAGCCACGCCAGGCCAGGCCAGTCAGGCCAAGCCAGGCCAGGCCAGGCCAGTCAGGCCAGGCCATGCCAGGCCAGACCAGTCAGCCAGGCCAGCCAGGCCAGGCCAAACCAGGCCAGGGCAGGTCAGACCAGACCAAGCCAGACCGGATCAAGCCAGGCCAGGCCAGGCCAGTCAGACCAGGCCAGGCCAGGCCAGGCCAGACCAGACCAGACCAGCCTGGCCAGGCCAGCCCAGACCAGGCCAACCACCCCGGGCCAAGCCAGGCCAGGCCAAACCAGACCAGACCAGACCATGCCAGGCCAGGCAAGCCCGGCTAGGCCAGGCCAGGCTGGGCTTCTAAAGGTGGCAAAGGCCAGACCAGACCAGACCAGCCAGGTCAGGCCAGGCCTGGCCAGACCAGACCATACCAGACCAGACCAGGCCAGGCCAGGCCAGGTCAGGCCAGGCCAGGCTGGGCTTCTAAAGGTGGCAAAGGCAAAGGAGAAGGCGTATGGTGCGTTGTATGAGAGGTTAGACACTAAGGAAGGAGAAAAGGACTTGTACTGACTGGTAGGATGTGCAGACCAGACCAGGTCAAGCCAGGCCAAGCCAGGCCAACCCAGCCCAGACCAGGCCAAACCAGGCCAGGCCAGACCAGGCCAGACCAAGCCAGGCCAGGCCACGCCAGGCCAACTCAACCAGGCCAGGTCAAGACAACCCAGGCCAGGCCAAGCCAATCCAGACCGGACCAGGCCAGACCAGACCAGGCCAGGTCAAGCCAGGTCATGCCAGGCCAGGACAGGCCAGACCAGACCAGGCCAGGCCAGGCCAACCCAGACCAGACCAGACCAGACCAGACCAGGCTAGGCCAGGCTTAGCCAGGCCAGGCTGGGCTTCTAAAGGTGGCAAAGGCAAAGGAAAAGGCGTATGGTGCGTTGTATGAGAGGTTAAACACTAAGGAAGGAGAAAAGGACTTGTACTGACTGGTGGGATGTGCAGACCAGACCAACCAGGCCAGGCCAGGCCAGGCCAGGCCAGGCCAGGTCAGGCCAGACCAAACCAGGCCAGAGCCAGGCCAGGCCATCCCAGGCCAGACCAAACCAGGCCAGCCAGGCCAGTACAGGCCAGGCCATGCCAGGCCAGTCAGACCAGGCCAGACCAGACCAAGCCAGTCCAGGCCAGGCCAGGTCAGGCCAGGCCAACCAGACCAGGTCAGGCCAGGCCAGGCCAGGCCAGGTCAGGCCAGACCAGACCACACCAGACCAAGCCAGGCCAGGCCAGGCCAGGCTGGGCTTCTAAAGGTGGCAAAGGCAAAGGAAAAGGCGTATGGTGCCTTGTATGAGAGGTTAGACACTAAGGAAGGAGAAAAGGACTTGTACTGACTGGTAGGATGTACAGACCAGGCCAGGCCAGGCCTGATCAGCCCAGGCCAGACCAGACCAAGCTAGGCTAGGCCAGGTCAAGCCAAGCCAAACCAGGCCAATCCAGGCCAGGCCAAGCCAGGCCAAGCCAGGCCAGACCAGACCAGACCAGACCAGGCCAGGCCAACCATGGCCAGGACAGGCCAGGTCAGGCCAGGCCAAGCCATGCCAGGTCAGGGCAGGCCAAGCCAGGCCAGACCAGACCAGGTCAAGCAAGGCCAGGCCAGGTCAGACCAGACCAGACCAGCCTGGTCAGGCCAGACCAGACCAGGCCAACCAGCCCGGGCCAAGCCAGGCCAGGCCAGACCAGACCAGACCAGACCATGCCAGGCCAGGCAAGCCCGGCTAGGCCAGACCAGGCTGGGCTTCTAAAGGTGGCAAAGGTCAGACCAGAACAGTCCAGCCAGGCGAGGTCAGACCAGACCAAGCCAAGCCAGGTCAAGCTAAGCCATGCCAGGCCAGGCCAGACCAGACCAGACCAGACCAGACCAGGCGAGGCGAGGCGAGGCCAGGCCAGGCCAGGCCAGGACAGGCTGGGCTTCTAAAGGTGGCAAAGGCAAAGGAAAAGGCGTATGGTGCGTTGTATGAGAGGTTAGACACTAAGGAAGGAAAAAGGACTTGTACTGACTGGTAGGATGTGCAGACCAGGCCAGTCCAGGCCTGCCCAGGCCAGCCAGGCCAGACCAGGCCAGGCCAGGCGAAGCCAAGCCAGGCCAGGCAAAGCCACGCCAGGCCAGGCCAGTCAGGCCAAGCCAGGCCAGGCCAGGCCAGTCAGGCCAGGCCATGCCAGGCCAGACCAGTCAGCCAGGCCAACCAGGCCAGGCCAAACCAGGCCAGGGCAGGTCAGACCAGACCAAGCCAGACCGGATCAAGCCAGGCCAGGCCAGGCCAGTCAGACCAGGCCAGGCCAGGCCAGGCCAGACCAGACCAGACCAGCCTGGCCAGGCCAGCCCAGACCAGGCCAACCACCCCGGGCCAAGCCAGGCCAGGCCAAACCAGACCAGACCAGACCGTGCCAGGCCAGGCAAGCCCGGCTAGGCCAGGCCAGGCTGGGCTTCTAAAGGTGGCAAAGGCCAGACCAGACCAGACCAGCCAGGTCAGGCCAGGCCTGGCCAGACCAGACCATACCAGACCAGACCAGGCCAGGCCAGGCCAGGCCAGACCAGTCAGCCAGGCCAGCCAGGCCAGGCCAAACCAGGCCAGGGCAGGTCAGACCAGACCAAGCCAGACCGGATCAAGCCAGGCCAGGCCAGGCCAGTCAGACCAGGCCAGGCTGGGCTTCTAAAGGTGGCAAAGGCAAAGGAAAAGGCGTATGGTGCGTTGTATGAGAGGTTAGACACTAAGGAAGGAGAAAAGGACTTGTACTGACTGGCAGGATGTGCAGACCAGACCAGCCTGGCCAGGCCAGACCAGACCAGGCCAACCAGCCGGGCCAAGCCAGGCCAGGCCAAACCAGACCAGACCAGACCATGCCAGGCCAGGCAAGCCCGGCTAGGCCAGGCCAGGCTGGGCTTCTAAAGGTGGCAAAGGCCAAACCAGACCAGACCAGCCAGGCCAGGCCAGGCCAACCCAGACCAGAATCGGCCAGACCAGACCAGGCCAGGTCAGGCCAGGGCAACCAGACCAGACCAAACCAGTCAGGTCAGGCCAGGCCAGGCCAGCCCACGCCAGGCCAAGCCAGGCCAGGCCAGGCCAGGCTGGGCTTCTAAAGGTGGCAAAGGCAAAGGAAAAGGCGTATGGTGCGTTGTATGAGAGGTTAGACACTAAGGAAGGAGAAAAGGACTTGTACTGACTGGTAGGATGTGCAGACCAGACCAAGCCAGGCCAGGCCAACTCAGGCCAAGCCTGACCAGACCAGGCCAGGCCAGGCCAGCCCCAGACCAGACCAGGACAGGCCAGGCCATGCCAGGCCACACCAGGCCAAGCCAGGCCAGGCCAAACAAGGCCAGGGCAGGTCAGACCAGACCAAGCCAGACCAGACCAGACCAGGCCAGGCCAGGCCAGGCCAGACCAGACCAGGCCAGGCCAGGCCAGACCAGACCAGATCAGACCAGACCAGACCAGACCAAGTCAGGCCAGACCAGACCAGACCAAACCAGTCAGGTCAGGCCAGTCCAGGCCAAGCAAGGCCAGACCAGACCAGGCCAGGCCAGGCCAGACCAGACCAGACCAGACCAGACCAAGCCAGGCCAGGTCAGGTCAGGCCAGGCTGGGCTTCTAAAGGTGGCAAAGGCAAAGGAAAAGGCGTATGGTGCGTTGTATGAGAGGTTAGACACTAAGGAAGGAGAAAAGGACTTGTACTGACTGGTAGGATGTGCAGACCAGACCAGGCCAAGTCAGGCCAGGTCAGGCCAGCCCCAGACCAGACCAGGCCAGACCAGACCAGGCCAGGCCAGGCCAGCCCAGACCAGGCCAGGCCAGGCCAGCCTGGGCTTCTAAAGGTGACAAAGGCAAAGGAAAAAGCGTATGGTGCGTTGTATGAGAGGTTAGACACTAAGGAAGGAGAAATGGACTTGTACTGACTGGTAGGATGTGCAGACCAGACCAGGCCAGGCCAGGCCAGGCCAGACCAGACCAGGCCATCCCAGGCCAGACCAGACCAGACCAGACCAGACCAGGCCAGGCCAGTCTGGGCTTCTAAAGGTGGCAAAGGCAAAGGAAAAGGCGTATGGTGCGTTTTATGAGAGGTTAGACACTAAGGAAGGAGAAAAGGACTTGTACTGACTGGTAGGATGTGCAGACCAGACCAGGCCAGGCCAGAGCAGATCAGGTCGGGCCAGGTCAGGCCAGGCCAGGCTAGTCCAGACCAGACCAGACCAGACCATACCAGACCAGGCAAGGCCAGGCCAGGCCAGGCCAGGCCAGGCCAGACCAGACCAAGCAAGGCCAACCCCAGGCCAGGCCAATCCAGACCAGACCAGACCAGACCAGGCCAAGCCAGGCCAGGCCAAGCTGGGCTTCTAAAGGTGGCAAAGGCAAAGGAAAAGGCGTATGGTGCGTTGTATGAGAGGTTAGACACTAAGGAAGGAGAAAAGGACTTGTACTGACTGGTAGGATGTGCAGACCAGACCAACCAGGCCAGGCCAGGCCAGGCCAGGATAGGCCAGACCAAACCAGGCCAGAGCCAGCCAGGCCATCCCAGGCCAGACCAAACCAGGCCAGGCCAGGCCAGGCCAGGCCATGCCAGGCCCGACCAGACCAGGCCAGACCAGACCAAGCCAGTCCAGGCCAGGCCAGGTCAGGCCAGGCCAACCAGACCAGGTCAGGCCATCCAGGCCAGACCAGACCAGACCAGACCAGACTAAGCCAGGCCAGGCCAGGCCAGGCTGGGCTTCTAAAGGTGGCAAAGGCAAAGGAAAAGGCGTATGGTGCCTTGTATGAGAGGTTAGACACTAAGGAAGGAGAAAAGGACTTGTACTGACTGGTAGGATGTACAGACCAGGCCAGGCCAGGCCTGATCAGCCCAGGCCAGACCAGACCAAGCTAGGCTAGGCCAGGTCAAGCCAAGCCAAACCAGGCCAATCCAGGCCAGGCCAAGCCAGGCCAAGCCAGGCCAGACCAGACCAGACCAGACCAGGCCAGGCCAACCATGGCCAGGACAGGCCAGGTCAGGCCAGGCCAAGCCATGCCAGGTCAGGGCAGGCCAAGCCAGGCCGGACCAGACCAGGTCAGGCAAGGCCAGGCCAGGCCAGACCAGACCAGACCAGCCTGGTCAGGCCAGACCAGACCAGGCCAACCAGCCCGGGCCAAGCCAGGCCAGGCCAGACCAGACCAGACCAGACCATGCCAGGCCAGGCAAGCCCGGCTAGGCCAGACCAGGCTGGGCTTCTAAAGGTGGCAAAGGTCAGACCAGAACAGTCCAGCCAGGCGAGGTCAGACCAGACCAAGCCAACCCAGGTCAAGCCAAGCCAAGCCAGGCCAGGCCAGACCAGACCAGACCAGACCAGACCAGGCGAGGCGAGGCGAGGCCAGGCCAGGCCAGGCCAGGACAGGCTGGGCTTCTAAAGGTGGCAAAGGCAAAGGAAAAGGCGTATGGTGCGTTGTATGAGAGGTTAGACACTAAGGAAGGAAAAAGGACTTGTACTGACTGGTAGGATGTGCAGACCAGGCCAGTCCAGGCCTGCCCAGGCCAGCCAGGCCAGACCAGGCCAGGCCAGGCGAAGCCAAGCCAGGCCAGGCAAAGCCACGCCAGGCCAGGCCAGTCAGGCCAAGCCAGGCCAGGCCAGGCCAGTCAGGCCAGGCCATGCCAGGCCAGACCAGTCAGCCAGGCCAGCCAGGCCAGGCCAAACCAGGCCAGGGCAGGTCAGACCAGACCAAGCCAGACCGGATCAAGCCAGGCCAGGCCAGGCCAGTCAGACCAGGCCAGGCCAGGCCAGGCCAGACCAGACCAGACCAGCCTGGCCAGGCCAGCCCAGACCAGGCCAACCACCCCGGGCCAAGCCAGGCCAGGCCAAACCAGACCAGACCAGACCATGCCAGGCCAGGCAAGCCCGGCTAGGCCAGGCCAGGCTGGGCTTCTAAAGGTGGCAAAGGCCAGACCAGACCAGACCAGCCAGGTCAGGCCAGGCCTGGCCAGACCAGACCATACCAGACCAGACCAGGCCAGGCCAGGCCAGGCCAGGCCAGGCCAGGCTGGGCTTCTAAAGGTGGCAAAGGCAAAGGAGAAGGCGTATGGTGCGTTGTATGAGAGGTTAGACACTAAGGAAGGAGAAAAGGACTTGTACTGACTGGTAGGATGTGCAGACCAGACCAGGTCAAGCCAGGCCAAGCCAGGCCAACCCAGCCCAGACCAGGCCAAACCAGGCCAGGCCAGACCAGGCCAGACCAAGCCAGGCCAGGCCAAGCCAGGCCAACTCAACCAGGCCAGGTCAAGACAACCCAGGCCAGGCCAGGCCAAGCCAGACCAGACCAGGCCAGACCAGACCAGGCCAGGTCAGGCCAGGTCATGCCAGGCCAGGACAGGCCAGACCAGACCAGGCCAGGCCAGGCCAACCCAGACCAGACCAGACCAGGCCAGGCCAGGCTTAGCCAGGCCAGGCTGGGCTTCTAAAGGTGGCAAAGGCAAAGGAAAAGGCGTATGGTGCGTTGTATGAGAGGTTAGACACTAAGGAAGGAGAAAAGGACTTGTACTGACTGGTGGGATGTGCAGACCAGACCAACCAGGCCAGGCCAGGCCAGGTCAGGCCAGACCAAACCAGGCCAGAGCCAGGCCAGGCCATCCCAGGCCAGACCAAACCAGGCCAGCCAGGCCAGTACAGGCCAGGCCATGCCAGGCCAGTCAGACCAGGCCAGACCAGACCAAGCCAGTCCAGGCCAGGCCAGGTCAGGCCAGGCCAACCAGACCAGGTCAGGCCAGGCCAGGCCAGGCCAGGTCAGGCCAGACCAGACCACACCAGACCAAGCCAGGCCAGGCCAGGCCAGGCTGGGCTTCTAAAGGTGGCAAAGGCAAAGGAAAAGGCGTATGGTGCCTTGTATGAGAGGTTAGACACTAAGGAAGGAGAAAAGGACTTGTACTGACTGGTAGGATGTACAGACCAGGCCAGGCCAGGCCTGATCAGCCCAGGCCAGACCAGACCAAGCCAGGCTAGGCCAGGTCAAGCCAAGCCAGACCAGGCCAGTCCAAGCCAGGCCAAGACAGGCCAAGCCAGGACAGACCAGAACAGACCAGACCAGGCCAGGCCAACCATGGCCAGGGCAGGCCAGGTCAGGCCAGGCCAACCATGCCAGGTCAGGCCAGGCCAAGCCAGGCCAGACCAGACCAGGTCAGCAAGGCCAGGCCAGGCCAGGCCAGACCAGACCAGCCTGGCCAGGCCAGACCAGACCAGGCCAACCAGCCCGGGCCAAGCCAGGCCAGGCCAGACCAGACCAGACCAGACCATGCCAGGCCAGGCAAGCCCGGCTAGGCCAGGCCAGGCTGGGCTTCTAAAGGTAGCAAAGGTCAGACCGGAACAGTCCAGCCAGGCCAGGTCAGACCAGACCATGCCAAGCCAGGTCAGGCCATGCCAGGCCAAGCCAGGCCAGGCCAGACCAGACCAGACCAGACCAGACCAGGCGAAGCGAGGCGAGGCGAGGCGAGGCCAGGCCAGGCCAGGCCAGGACAGGCTGGGCTTCTAAAGGTGGCAAAGGCAAAGGAAAAGGTGTATGGTGCGTTGTATGAGAGGTTAGACACTAAGGAAGGAAAAAGGACTTGTACTGACTGGTAGGATGTGCAGACCAGACCATGACAGGCCAAGCCAGGCCAAGGCCAGGCCAAGCCAGACCGGGACAGGCCAAGCCAGGCCAGGCCAGGCCAGACCAGACCAGATCATACCAGGCCAAGCCAGGTGAGGCCTGGCCAGGCCACGCCAGACCAACCATGCCAGGTCAGACCAGACCAGACCAGGCCAGGCCAGGCCAGGCCAGGCCAAACCAGACCAGGCCAGACCAGACCAACCAGTTCAAGCCAGGCCAGGCCAGCCCCAGACCAGAATAGGCCAGACCAGACCAGGCCAGGCCAGGTCAGGCCAGGGCAACCAGACCAGACCAGACCAGACCAGGCCAGGCCAGACCAGACCAGACCAAACCAGTCAGGCCAGGCCAGTCCAGGCCAAGCAAGGCCAGACCAGACCAGGCCAGGCCACGCCAGACCAGACCAGACCAGGCCAGACCAGACCAGACCAGACCAGACCAGACCAGGACAGGCCAGGCTGGGCTCCTAAAGGTGGCAAAGGCAAAGGAAAAGGCGTATGGTGCGTTGTATGAGAGGTTAGACACTAAGGAAGGAGAAAAGGACTTGTACTGACTGGTAGGATGTGCAGACCAGACCAGGCCAGACCAGACCAGCCCAAGCCAGGCCATGCCAGGCCAGACAAAACCATGCCAGGCCAGGCCAGGCCAGGTCATGCCAGACCAGACCAGCCTGGCCAGGCCAGCCCAGACCAGGCCAACCACCCCGGGCCAAGCCAGGCCAGGTCAAACCAGACCAGACCAGACCATGCCAGGCCAGGCAAGCCCGGCTAGGCCAGACCAGACCAGACCAGACCAGACCAGACCAGGCCAAGCCAGGCCAAGCCAGGCCAGCCAGACCAGACCAGACCAGACCAGACCAGACCAGACCAGGCCAGGCCAGGCCAGGCCAGGCCAAGCCAGGCTGGGCTTCTAAAGGTGGCAAAGGCAAAGGAGAAGGCGTATGGTGCGTTGTATGAGAGGTTAGACACTAAGGAAGGAGAAAAGGACTTGTACTGACTGGTAGGATGTGCAGACCAGACCTGGTCAAGCCAGGCCAAGCCAGGCCAACTCAGCCCAGACCAGGCCAAACCAGTTCAGGCCAGACTAGGCCAGACCAAGCCAAGCCAGGCCACGCCAGGCCAACTCGACCAGGCCAGGTCAAAACAAGCCAGGCCAGGCCACGCCAAGCCAGACCAGACCAGACCAGACCAGACCAGGCCAGGCCAGGTCAGGTCATGCCAGGCCAGGACAGGCCAGACCAGACCAGGCCAGGCCAGGCCAACCCAGACCAGACCAGACCAGACCCGACCAGACCAGACCAGGCCAGGCCAGGCTAAGCCAGGCCAGGCTGGGCTTCTAAAGGTGGCAAAGGCAAAGGAAAAGGCGTATGGTGCGTTGTATGAGAGGTTAGACACTAAGGACGGAGAAAAGGACTTGTACTGACTGGTAGGATGTGCAGACCAGACCAACCAGGCCAGGCCAGGCCAGGCCAGGTCAGACCAGACCAGGCCAGACCAGACCAAGCCAGTCCAGGCCAGGCCAGGTCAGGCCAGGCCAACCAGACCAGGTCAGGCAATCCAGGCCAGACCAGACCAGACCAGACCAGACCAAGCCAGGCCAAGCCAGGCCAGGCTGGGCTTCTAAAGGTGGCAAAGGCAAAGGAAAAGGCGTATGGTGCCTTGTATGAGAGGTTAGACACTAAGGAAGGAGAAAAGGACTTGTACTGACTGGTAGGATGTACAGACCAGGCCAGGCCAGGCCTGATCAGCCCAGGCCAGACCAGACCAAGCTAGGCTAGGCCAGGTCAAGCCAAGCCAAACCAGGCCAATCCATGCCAGGCCAAGCCAGGCCAAGCCAGGCCAGACCAGACCAGACCAGACCAGGCCAGGCCAACCTTGGCCAGGACAGGCCAGGTCAGGCCAGGCCAAGCCATGCCAGGTCAGGCCAGGCCAAGCCAGGCCAGACCAGACCAGGTCAGGCAAGGCCAGGCCAGGCCAGACCAGACCAGACCAGCCTGGTCAGGCCAGACCAGACCAGGCCAACCAGCCCGGGCCAAGCCAGGCCAGGCCAGACCAGACCAGACCAGACCATGCCAGGCCAGGCAAGCCCGGCTAGGCCAGGCCAGGCTGGGCTTCTAAAGGTGGCAAAGGTCAGACCAGAACAGTCCAGCCAGGCCAGGTCAGACCAGACCAGGCCAAGCCAGGTCAAGCCAAGCCAAGCCAAGCCAGGCCAGACCAGACCAGACCAGACCAGACCAGGCGAGGCGAGGCGAGGCCAGGCCAGGCCAGGCCAGGACAGGCTGGGCTTCTAAAGGTGGCAAAGGCAAAGGAAAAGGCGTATGGTGCGTTGTATGAGAGGTTAGACACTAAGGAAGGAAAAAGGACTTGTACTGACTGGTAGGATGTGCAGACCAGGCCAGTCCAGGCCTGCCCAGGCCAGCCAGCCAGACCAGGCCAGGCCAGGCGAAGCCAAGCCAGGCCAGGCAAAGCCACGCCAGGCCAGGCCAGTCAGGCCAAGCCAGGCCAGGCCAGGCCAGTCAGGCCAGGCCATGCCAGGCCAGACCAGTCAGCCAGGCCAGCCAGGCCAGGCCAAACCAGGCCAGGGCAGGTCAGACCAGACCAAGCCAGACCGGATCAGGCCAGGCCAGGCCAGGCCAGTCAGACCAGGCCAGGCCACGCCAGGCCAGACCAGACCAGACCAGCCTGGCCAGGCCAGCCCAGACCAGGCCAACCACCCCGGGCCAAGCCAGGCCAGGCCAAACCAGACCAGACCAGACCATGCCAGGCCAGGCAAGCCCGGCTAGGCCAGGCCAGGCTGGGCTTCTAAAGGTGGCAAAGGCCAGACCAGACCAGACCAGCCAGGTCAGGCCAGGCCTGGCCAGACCAGACCATACCAGACCAGACCAGGCCAGGCCAGGCCAGGCCAGGCCAGGCCAGGCTGGGCTTCTAAAGGTGGCAAAGGCAAAGGAGAAGGCGTATGGTGCGTTGTATGAGAGGTTAGACACTAAGGAAGGAGAAAAGGAATTGTACTGACTGGTAGGATGTGCAGACCAGACCAGGTCAAGCCAGGCCAAGCCAGGCCAACCCAGCCCAGACCAGGCCAAACCAGGCAGGCCAGACCAGGCCAGACCAAGCCAGGCCAGGCCACGCCAGGCCAACTCAACCAGGCCAGGTCAAGACAACCCAGGCCAGGCCAAGCCAAGCCAGACCAGACCAGGCCAGACCAGGCCAGGCCAGGTCAGGTCAGGTCATGCCAGGCCAAGACAGGCCAGACCAGACCAGGCCAGGCCAGGCCAACCCAGACCAGACCAGACCAGACCAGACCAGGCCAGGCCAGGCTAAGCCAGGCCAGGCTGGGCTTCTAAAGGTGGCAAAGGCAAAGGAAAAGGCGTATGGTGCGTTGTATGAGAGGTTAGACACTAAGGAAGGAGAAAAGGACTTGTACTGACTAGTAGGATGTGCAGACCAGACCAACCAGGCCAGGCCAGGCCAGGCCAGGTCAGGCCAGACCAAACCAGGCCAGAGCCAGGCCAGGCCATCCCAGGCCAGACCAAACCAGGCCAGCCAGGCCAAGCCAGGCCAGGCCATGCCAGGCCAGTCAGACCAGGCCAGACCAGACCAAGCCAGTCCAGGCCAGGCCAGGTCAGGCCAGGCCAACCAGACCATCACAGGGCAGGCCAGGCCAGGCCAGACCAGACCAGACCAGACCAGACCAGACCAGACCAAGACAGGCCAGGCCAGGTCAGGCTGGGCTTCTAAAGGTGGCAAAGGCAAAGGAAAAGGCGTATGGTGCCTTGTATGAGAGGTTAGACACTAAGGAAGGAGAAAAGGACTTGTACTGACTGGTAGGATGTACAGACCAGGCCAGGCCAGGCCTGATCAGCCCAGGCCAGACCAGACCAAGCCAGGCTAGGCCAGGTCAAGCCAAGCCAGACCAGGCCAGTCCAGGCCAGGCCAAGCCAGGCCAAGCCAGGCCAGACCAGAACAGACCAGACCAGGCCAGGCCAACCATGGCCAGGACAGGCCAGGTCAGGCCAGGCCAGCCATGCCAGGTCAGGCCAGGCCAAGCCAGGCCAGACCAGACCAGGTCAGGCAAGGCCAGGCCAGGCCAGACCAGACCAGACCAGCCTGGCCAGGCCAGACCAGACCAGGCCAACCAGCCCGGGCCAAGCCAGGCCAGGCCAGACCAGACCAGACCAGACCATGCCAGGCCAGGCAAGCCCGGCTAGGCCAGGCCAGGCTGGGCTTCTAAAGGTGGCAAAGGTCAGACCAGAACAGTCCAGCCAGGCCAGGTCAGACCAGACCATGCCAAGCCAGGTCAGGCCATGCCAGGCCAAGCCAGGCCAGGCCAGACCAGACCAGACCAGACTAGACCAGGCGAGGCGAGGCGAGGCCAGGCCAGGCCAGGCCAGGCCAGGACAGGCTGGGCTTCTAAAGGTGGCAAAGGCAAAGGAAAAGGTGTATGGTGCGTTGTATGAGAGGTTAGACACTAAGGAAGGAAAAAGGACTTGTACTGACTGGTAGGATGTGCAGACCAGACCATGACAGGCCAAGCCAGGCCAATGCCAGGCCAAGCCAGACCGGGTCAGGCTAAGCCAGGCCAGGCCAGGCCAGACCAGACCAGATCATACCAGGCCAAGCCAGGTGAGGCCTGGCCAGGCCAGGCCAGACCAACCAGGCCAGGTCAGACCAGACCAGACCAGGCCAGGCCAGGCCAGGCCAGGCCAGGCCAAACCAGACCAGGCCAGACCAGACCAACCAGTTCAAGCCGGGCCAGGCCAGCCCCAGACCAGAATAGGCCAGACCAGACCAGGTCAGGCCAGGTCAGGCCAGGGCAACCAGACCAGACCAGACCAGACCAGGCCAGGCCAGACCAGACCAGACCAAACCAGTCAGGTCAGGCCAGTCCAGGCCAAGCAAGGCCAGACCAGACCAGGCCAGGCCACGCCAGACCAGACCAGACCAGGCCAGACCAGACCAGACCAGACCAGACCAGACCAGGCCAGGCCAGGCTGGGCTCCTAAAGGTGGCAAAGGCAAAGGAAAAGGCGTATGGTGCGTTGTATGAGAGGTTAGACACTAAGGAAGGAGAAAAGGACTTGTACTGACTGGTAGGATGTGCAGACCAGACCAGGCCAGACCAGACCAGCCCAGGCCAGGCCATGCCAGGCCAGACAAGACCATGCCAGGCCAGGCCAGGCCAGGTCATGCCAGACCAGACCAGCCTGGCCAGGCCAGCCCAGACCAGGCCAACCACCCCGGGCCAAGCCAGGCCAGGTCAAACCAGACCAGACCAGACCATGCCAGGTCAGGCAAGCCCGGCTAGGCCAGGCCAGGCTGGGCTTCTAAAGGCGGCAAAGGCCAGACCAGACCAGACCAGCCAGGTCAGGCCAGGCCAGGCCAGACCAGACCAGACCAGACCAGACCAAACCAGGCCAGGCCAGGCCAGGCCAGGCCAGGCCAGGTTGGGCTTCTAAAGGTGGCAAAGGCAAAGGAGAAGGCGTATGGTGCGTTGTATGAGAGGTTAGACACTAAGGAAGGAGAAAAGGACTTGTACTGACTGGTAGGATGTGCAGACCAGACCAGGTCAAGCCAGGCCAAGCCAGGCCAACTCAGCCCAGACCAGGCCAAACCAGGCCAGGCCAGACCAGGCCAGACCAAGCCAAGCCAGGCCACGCCAGGCCAACTCGACCAGGCCAGGTCAAGACAGGCCAGGCCAGGCCAAGCCAAGCCAGACCAGACCAGGCCAGACCAGACCAGGACAGGCCAGGCCAGGCCAGGCCATGCCAGGCCAGGACAAGCCAGACCAGACCAGGCCAGGCCAGGCCAAACCAGACCAGACCAGACCCGACCAGACCAGACCAGGCCAGGCCAGGCTAAGCCAGGCCAGGCTGGGCTTCTAAAGGTGGCAAAGGCAAAGGAAAAGGCGTATGGTGCGTTGTATGAGAGGTTAGACACTAAGGAAGGAGAAAAGGACTTGTACTGACTGGTAGGATGTGCAGACCAGACCAACCAGGCCAGGCCAGGTTAGGCCAGACCAAACCAGGCCAGAGCCAGGCCAGGCCATCCCAGGCCAGACCAAACCAGGCCAGCCAGGCCAGGCCAGGCCAGGCCATGCCAGGCCAGTCAGACCAGGCCAGACCAGACCATGCCAGTCCAGGCCAGGCCAGGTCAGGCCAGGCCAACCAGACCAGGTCAGGCCAGGCCAGGCCAGGCCAGGCCAGACCAGACCAGACCAGACCAGACCAAGTCAGGCCAGGCCAGGCCAGGCTGGGCTTCTAAAGGTGGCAAAGGCAAAGGAAAAGGCGTATGGTGCCTTGTATGAGAGGTTAGACACTAAGGAAGGAGAAAAGGACTTGTACTGACTGGTAGGATGTACAGACCAGGCCAGGCCAGGCCTGATCAGCCCAGGCCAGACCAGACCAAGCCAGGCTAGGCCAGGTCAAGCCAAGCCAGACCAGGCCAGTCCAGGCCAGACCAAGCCAGGCCAAGCCAGGCCAGACCAGAACAGACCAGACCAGACCAGGCCAACCATGGCCAGGACAGGCCAGGTCAGGCCAGGCCAAGCCATGCCAGGTCAGGCCAGGCCAAGCCAGGCCAGACCAGACCAGGTCAGGCAAGGCCAGGCCAGGCCAGGCCAGACCAGACCAGACCAGCCTGGCCAGGCCAGACCAGACCAGGCCAACCAGCCCGGGCCAAGCCAGGCCAAGCCAGACCAGACCAGACCATTTCAGGCCAGGCAAGCCCGGCTAGGCCAGGCCAGGCTGGGCTTCTAAAGGTGGCAAAGGTCAGACCAGAACAGTCCAGCCAGGCCAGGTCAGACCAGCCCAGGCCAAGCCAGGTCAGGCCAGGCCAAGCCAGTCCAGGCCAGACCAGACCAGACCAGACCAGACCAGGCGAGGCGAGGCCAGGCCAGGCCAGGCCAGGCCAGACCAGACCAGACCAAACCAGTCAGGTCAGGCCAGTCCAGGCCAAGTAAGGCCAGACCAGACCAGGCCAGCCCACGCCAGACCAGACCAGGCCAGACCAGACCAGACCAGACCAGACCAGGCCAGGCAAGCCCGGCTAGGCCAGGCCAGGCTGGGCTTCTATAGGTGGCAAAGGCCAGACCAGAATAGTCCAACCAGGCCAGGTCAGACCAGAACAAGTCAGGCCAGGCCAGGCCAGGCCAGGCCAGGCCAGACCAGACCAGACCAGCCCGGGCCAAGCCAGGCAAGCCCGGCTAGGCCAGGCCAGACTGGGCTTCTAAAGGTGGCAAAGGCAAAGGAGAAGGCGTATGGTGCGTTGTATGAGAGGTTAGACACTAAGGAAGGAGAAAAGGAATTGTAATGACTGGTAGGATGTGCAGACCAGACCAGGTCAAGCCAGGCCAAGCCAGGCCAACCCAGCCCAGACCAGGCCAAACCATGCCAGGCCAGACCAGGCCAGACCAAGCCAGGCCAGGCCACGCCAGGCCAACTCGACCAGGCCAGGTCAAGACAGGCCAGGCCAGGCCAAGCCAAGCCAGACCAGACCATGCCAGACCAGACCAGGCCAGGCCAGGCCAGGTCATGCCAGGCCAGGACAGGCCAGAACAGACCAGGCCAGGCCAAGCCAACCCAGACCAGACCCGACCCGACCAGACCAGACCAGGCCAGGCTAAGCCAGGCCAGGCTGGGCTTCTAAAGGTGGCAAAGGCAAAGGAAAAGGCGTATGGTGCGTTGTATGAGAGGTTAGACACTAAGGAAGGAGAAAAGGACTTGTACTGAGTGGTAGGATGTGCAGACCAAACTAACCAGGCCAGGCAAGACCAGGCCAGGTCAGGCCAGACCAAACCAGGCCAGAGCCAGGCCAAGCCATCCCAGGCCAGACCAAACAAGGCCAGCCAGGCCTGGCCAGGCCAGGCCATGCCACGCCAGTCAGACCAGGCCAGACCAGACCAAGCCAGTCCAGGCCAGGCCAGGTCAGGCCAGGCCACCAGACCAGTTCAGGCCAGGCCAGGCCAGGCCACGCCAGACCAGACCAGACCAGACCAGACCAAGCCAGGCCAGGCCAGGCCAGGCCAGGCTGGGCTTCTAAAGGTGGCAAAGGCAAAGGAAAAGGCGTATGGTGCCTTGTATGAGAGGTCAGACACTAAGGAAGGAGAGAAGGACTTGTACTGACTGGTAGGATGTTCAGACCAGGCCAGGCCAGGCCTGATCAGCCCAGGCCAGACCAGACCAAGCCAGGCTAGGCCAGGTCAAGCCAAGCCAGACCAGGCCAGTCCAGGCCAGGCCAAGCCAGGCCAAGCCAGGCCAGACCAGAACAGACCAGACCAGGCCAGGCTAACCATGGCCAGGACAGGCCAGGTCAGGCCAGGCCAAGCCATGCCAGGTCAGGCCAGGCCAAGCCAGGCCAGACCAGACCAGGCGAGGCGAGGCGAGGCTAGGCCAGACCAGGCTGGGCTTCCAAAGGTGGCAAAGGTCAGACCAGAACAGTCCAGCCAGGCCAGGTCAGACCAGACCAGGTCAAGCCAGGTCAGCCAGGCCAAGTCAGGCCAGGCCAGACCAGACCAGACCAGACCAGACCAGACCAGGCGAGGCGAGGCGAGGCCAGGCCAGGCCAGGCCAGGCCAGGCTGGGCTTCTAAAGGTGGCAAAGGCAAAGGAAAAGGCGTATGGTGCGTTGTATGAGAGGTTAGACACTAAGGAAGGAAAAAGGACTTGTACTGACTGGTAGGATGTGCAGACCAGACCATGACAGGCCAAACCCAGGCCAAGGCCAGGCCAAGCCAGACCGGGACAGGCCAAGCCAGGCCAGGCCAAGCCAGGCCAGGCCAGACCAACCAGGCCAGGTCAGACCAGACCAGACCAGGCCAGGCCAGGCCAGGCCAAACCAGACCAGGCCAGACCAGACCAGGCCAGTTCAAGCCAGCCAGGCCAGCCCCAGACCAGAATAGGCCAGACCAGACCAGGCCAGGCCAGGTCAGGCCAGGGCAACCAGACCAGACCAGACCGGACCAGGCCAGGCCAGACCAGACCAGACCAAACCAGTCAGGTCAGGCCAGTCCAGGCCAAGCAAGGCCAGACCAGACCAGGCCAGGCCACGCCAGACCAGATCAGGCCAGACCAGACCAGACCAGACCAGACCAGGCCAGGCCAGGCTGGGCTTCTAAAGGTGGCAAAGGCAAAGGAAAAGGCGTATGGTGCGTTGTATGAGAGGTTAGACACTAAGGAAGGAGAAAAGGACTTGTACTGACTGGTAGGATGTGCAGACCACACCAGGCCAGGCCAGACCAGGCCAAGCCATGACAGGTCAGGTCAGACCAGACCAGCCCAGGCCAGGCCATGCCAGGCCAGACAAGACCATGCCAGGCCAGGTCAGTCCAGGTCACGCCAGGCCAACCAGACCAGGCCAGGCCAGCCCAGGCCAGGCCAGACCAGACCAGACCACACCAGACCAAGCCAGGCCAGGCCAGACCAGACCAGGCCAGGCCAGGCCAGACCAGACCAGACCAGACCAGACCAGGCCAGGCCAGGCCAGGCCAGGCTGGGCTTCTAAAGGTGGCAAAGGCAAAGGAAAAGGCGTATGGTGCGTTGTATGAGAGTTTAGACACTAAGGAAGGAGAAAAGGACTTGTACTGACTGGTAGGATGTGCAGACCAGATCAGGCCAGGCCAGACCAGATCAGGTCAGGCCAGGTCAGGCCAGGCCAGGCCAGTCCAGACCAGAACAGACCAGACCATACCAGACCAGGCCAACCAGGCCAGGCCAGGTCAGACCAGACCAGGCCAGGCCAGGCCAGGCCAGGTCAGGCCAGACCAGACCACACCAGACCAGACCAGGTCAAGCCAGGCCAGGCATGGCTGGGCTTCTAAAGGTGGCAAAGGCAAAGGAAAAGGAGTATGGTGCGTTGTATGAGAGGTTAGACACTAAGGAAGGAGAAAAGGACTTGTACTGACTGGTAGGATGTGCAGTTCAGGCCAGGCCAAGCCAGACCAGGCCAGACCAGAACAGACCAGACCAGACCAGACCAAGCCAGTCCAGGCCAGGTCAGGCTGGGCTTCTAAAGGTGGCAAAGGCAAAGGAAAAGGCGTATGGTGCGTTGTATGAGAGGTTAGACACTAAGGAAGGAGAAAATGACTTGTACTGACTGGTAGGATGTGCAGACCAGGCCAGGCCAGGCCTGCCCAGGCCAGGCCATCAGGCCAGGCCAAGCCAGGCCAGACCAGACCAGACCAGACCAGCCCGGCCATGCCAAGCCAAGCCAGACCAGGTCAGGCCAGGCCAGCCCGGCCAGCCCATTCCAGGCCAGGCCAGGCCATGCCAGACCAGACCAGACCAGCCAGGCCAGGCCAGACCAGACCAGGCCAACCAGCCCGGGCCAAGCCAGGCCAAGCCAAACCAGACCAGACCAGACCATGCCAGGCCAGGCAAGCCCGGCTAGGCCAGGCCAGGCTGGGCTTCTAAAGGTGGCAAAGGCCAAACCAGACCAGACCAGCCAGGCCAGGCCAGGCCAGGCCAGGCAAGCCCCAGACCAGAATAAGCCAGACCAGACCAGGCCAGGCCAGGTCAGGCCAGGGCAACCAGACCAGACCAGACCAGACCAGGCCAGGCCAGACCAGACCAGATCAAACCGGTCAGGTCAGGCCAGTCCAGGCCAAGCAAGGCCAGACTAGACCAGGCCAGGCCAAGCCAGACCAGACCAGACCAGACCAGACCAGACCAAGCCAGGCCAAACCCAGGCCAAGGCCAGGCCAAGCCAGACCGGGACAGGCCAAGCCAGGCCAGGCCAAGCCAGGCCAGGCCAGACCAACCAGGCCAGGTCAGACCAGACCAGACCAGGCCAGGCCAGGCCAGGCCAAACCAGACCAGGCCAGACCAGACCAGGCCAGTTCAAGCCAGCCAGGCCAGCCCCAGACCAGAATAGGCCAGACCAGACCAGGCCAGGCCAGGTCAGGCCAGGGCAACCAGACCAGACCAGACCGGACCAGGCCAGGCCAGACCAGACCAGACCAAACCAGTCAGGTCAGGCCAGTCCAGGCCAAGCAAGGCCAGACCAGACCAGGCCAGGCCACGCCAGACCAGATCAGGCCAGACCAGACCAGACCAGACCAGACCAGGCCAGGCCAGGCTGGGCTTCTAAAGGTGGCAAAGGCAAAGGAAAAGGCGTATGGTGCGTTGTATGAGAGGTTAGACACTAAGGAAGGAGAAAAGGACTTGTACTGACTGGTAGGATGTGCAGACCACACCAGGCCAGGCCAGACCAGGCCAAGCCATGACAGGTCAGGTCAGACCAGACCAGCCCAGGCCAGGCCATGCCAGGCCAGACAAGACCATGCCAGGCCAGGTCAGTCCAGGTCACGCCAGGCCAACCAGACCAGGCCAGGCCAGCCCAGGCCAGGCCAGACCAGACCAGACCACACCAGACCAAGCCAGGCCAGGCCAGACCAGACCAGGCCAAGCCAGGCCAGACCAGACCAGACCAGACCAGACCAGGCCAGGCCAGGCCAGGCCAGGCTGGGCTTCTAAAGGTGGCAAAGGCAAAGGAAAAGGCGTATGGTGCGTTGTATGAGAGTTTAGACACTAAGGAAGGAGAAAAGGACTTGTACTGACTGGTAGGATGTGCAGACCAGATCAGGCCAGGCCAGACCAGATCAGGTCAGGCCAGGTCAGGCCAGGCCAGGCCAGTCCAGACCAGAACAGACCAGACCATACCAGACCAGGCCAACCAGGCCAGGCCAGGTCAGACCAGACCAGGCCAGGCCAGGCCAGGCCAGGTCAGGCCAGACCAGACCACACCAGACCAGACCAGGTCAAGCCAGGCCAGGCATGGCTGGGCTTCTAAAGGTGGCAAAGGCAAAGGAAAAGGAGTATGGTGCGTTGTATGAGAGGTTAGACACTAAGGAAGGAGAAAAGGACTTGTACTGACTGGTAGGATGTGCAGTTCAGGCCAGGCCAAGCCAGACCAGGCCAGACCAGAACAGACCAGACCAGACCAGACCAAGCCAGTCCAGGCCAGGTCAGGCTGGGCTTCTAAAGGTGGCAAAGGCAAAGGAAAAGGCGTATGGTGCGTTGTATGAGAGGTTAGACACTAAGGAAGGAGAAAATGACTTGTACTGACTGGTAGGATGTGCAGACCAGGCCAGGCCAGGCCTGCCCAGGCCAGGCCATCAGGCCAGGCCAAGCCAGGCCAGACCAGACCAGACCAGACCAGCCCGGCCATGCCAAGCCAAGCCAGACCAGGTCAGGCCAGGCCAGCCCGGCCAGCCCATTCCAGGCCAGGCCAGGCCATGCCAGACCAGACCAGACCAGCCAGGCCAGGCCAGACCAGACCAGGCCAACCAGCCCGGGCCAAGCCAGGCCAAGCCAAACCAGACCAGACCAGACCATGCCAGGCCAGGCAAGCCCGGCTAGGCCAGGCCAGGCTGGGCTTCTAAAGGTGGCAAAGGCCAAACCAGACCAGACCAGCCAGGCCAGGCCAGGCCAGGCCAGGCAAGCCCCAGACCAGAATAAGCCAGACCAGACCAGGCCAGGCCAGGTCAGGCCAGGGCAACCAGACCAGACCAGACCAGACCAGGCCAGGCCAGACCAGACCAGATCAAACCGGTCAGGTCAGGCCAGTCCAGGCCAAGCAAGGCCAGACTAGACCAGGCCAGGCCAAGCCAGACCAGACCAGACCAGACCAGACCAAGCCAGGCCAGGTCAGGCCAGGCCAGGCTGGGCTTCTAAAGGTGGCAAAGGCAAAGGAAAAGGCGTATGGTGCGTTGTATGAGAGGTTAGACAATAAGGAAGGAGAAAAGGACTTGTACTGACTGGTAGGATGTGCAGACCAGACCAGGCCAAGTCAGGCCAAGCCAGGCCAGCCCCTGACCAGACCAGGCCAGACCAGACCAAGCTAAGCCAGGCCAGGCCAGACCAGAACAGACCAGGCCAGGCCAGGCCAGGTCAGGCCAGGCCAGGCCAGGCCAGGCTGGGCTTCTAAAGGTGGCAAAGGCAAAGGAAAAGGCGTATGGTGTGTTGTATGAGAGGTTAGACACTAAGGAAGGAGAAAAGGACTTGTACTGAATGGTAGGAAGTGCAGACCAGACCAAGCCAGGTCAGGCCAACCCAGGCCAAGCCAGACCAGACCAGGCCAAGCCAGGCCAGGCCAGGCCAGCCCCAGACCAGACCAGGACAATCCAGGCCATGCCAGTCCACACCAGGCCAGGCCAGGCCAGGCCAAACCAGGCCAGTGCAGGTCAGACCAGACCAAGCCAGACCAGACCAGACCAGACCAGACCATACCAGACCAGACCAGGCCAGTCCAGGCCAGGCCAGGCCGACTCAAGCCAGGCCAGGCCAAGCCAGGCCAGCCAGGCCAGGCCAGACCAGGCCAGGCCAGCTAGGCCAGGGCAGGCCAGACCAGGCCATGCCAGGCCAGGCCAGGCTGGGCTTCTAAAGGTGGCAAAGGCAAAGGAAAAAGCGTATGGTGCGTTGTATGAGAGGTTAGACACTAAGGAAGGAGAAATGGACTTGTACTGACTGGTAGGATGTGCAGACCAGACCAGGCCAGGCTTACCCCAGGCCAGGGCAGACCAAGCCAGGCCAGGCCAAACCAAACCAGACCAGACCAGACCAGACCAGACCAGACCATGCCAGGTCAGACCAGACCAGACCGGACCAGGCCAGGCCAGACCAGACCAGACCAAACCAGTCAGGTCAGGCCAGTCCAGGCCAAGCAAGGCCAGACCAGACCAGCTCAGGCCAAGCCAGACCAGACCAGACCAGACCAGGCCAGGCCAGACCAGACCAGGCCAGGCCAGGCCAGGCTGGGTTTCTAAAGGTGGCAAAGGCAAAGGAAAAAGCGTATGGTGCGTTGTATGGGAGGTTAGACACTAAGGAAGGAGAAATGGACTTGTACTGACTGGTAGGATGTGCAGATCAGACCAGGCCAGGCCAGGCCAGGCCAGACCAGACCAAGCCAGGCCAGACCAGACCAGATCAGACCAGACCAGACCAGGCCAGGCCAGTCTGGGCTTCTAAAGGTGGCAAAGGCAAAGGAAAAGGCGTATGGTGCGTTGTATGAGAGGTTAGACACTAAGAAAGGAGAAAAGGACTTGTACTGACTGGTAGGATGTGCAGACCAGACCAGGCCAGGCCAGACCAGATCAGGTCAGGCCAGGTCAGGCCAGGCCAGGCCAGTCCAGATCAGACCAGACCAGACCATACCAGACCAGGCCAGCCAGGCCAGGCCAGACCAGACCAGACCAGGCCAGACCAGACCAGACCGGACCAGGCCAGGCCAGACCAGACCAGACCAAACCAGTCAGGTCAGGCCAGTCCAGGCCAAGCAAGGCCAGACTAGACCAGCTCAGGCCAAGCTAGACCAGACCAGACCAGACCAGACCAGACCAGACCAAGCCAGGCCAGGTCAGGCCAGGCCAGGCTGGGCTTCTAAAGGTGCCAAAGGCAAAGGAAAAGGCGTATGGTGCGTTGTATGAGAGGTTAGACACTACGGAAGGAGAAAAGGACTTGTACTGACTGGTAGGATGTGCAGACCAGACCAGGCCAAGTCAGGCCAGGCCAGGCCAGCCCCAGACCAGACCAGGCCAGACCAGACCAGGCCAAGCCAGACCAGACCAGGCCAGGCCAGGCCAGGCTGGGCTTCTAAAGGTGGCAAAGGCAAAGGAAAAAGCGTATGGTGCGTTGTATGGGAGGTTAGACACTAAGGAAGGAGAAATGGACTTGTACTGACTGGTAGGATGTGCAGATCAGACCAGGCCAGGCCAGGCCAGGCCAGACCAGACCAAGCCAGGCCAGGCCAGACCAGATCAGACCAGACCAGACCAGGCCAGGCCAGTCTGGGCTTCTAAAGGTGGCAAAGGCAAAGGAAAAGGTGTATGTTGCGTTGTATGAGAGGTTAGACACTAAGGAAGGAGAAAAGGACTTGTACTGACTGGTAGGATGTGCAGACCAGACAGGGCCAGGCCAGACCAGATCAGGTCAGGCCAGGTCAGGCCAGGCCAGGCCATTCCAGACCAGACCAGACCAGACCATACCAGACCAGGCCAGGCCAGGCCAAGCCAGGCCAGACCAGACCAGGCCAGGCCAGGCCAGGCCAGACCAGACCAGACCAGACCAGACCAGACCAAGCCAAGCCAGGCCAGGCCAGGCTGGGCTTCTAAAGGTGGCAAAGGCAAAGGAAAAGGCGTATGGTGCGTTGTATGAGAGGTTAGACACTAAGGAAGGAGAAAAGGACTTGTACTGACTGGTAGGATGTGCAGTTCAGGCCAGACCAGGCCAGGCCATGCCAGGCCAGACCAGACCAGACCAGACCAGACCAAGCCAGGCCAGGCCAGGTCAGGCTGGGCTTCTAAAGGTGGCAAAGGCAAAGGAAAAGGCGTAAGGTGCGTTGTATGAGAGGTTAGACACTAAGGAAGGAGAAAAGGACTTGTACTGACTGGTAGGATGTGCAGACCAGGCCAGTCCAGGCCTGCCCAGGCCAGCCAGGCCAGACCAGGCCAGGCCAGGCCAAGCCAGGCCAGTCCAGGCCAAGCAAGGCCATACCAGACCAGACCAGACCAGACCAAGTCAGGCCAGGTCAGGCCAGGCCAGGCTGGGCTTCTAAAGGTGGCAAAGGCAAAGGAAAAGGCGTATGGTGCGTTGTATGAGAGGTTAGACACTAAGGAAGGAGAAAAGGACTTGTACTGACTGGTAGGATGTGCAGACCAGACCAGGCCAAGTCAGGCCAGGCCAGGCCAGCCCCAGACCAAGCTAGGTCAGCACAGGCCAGACTGAACCAGACCAGACCAGGCCAGGCCACGCCAGGCCACGGAAGGCCAGGCCAACCAGGCCAGGCCAGGCCAGTCCAAGCTGGGCTTCTAAAGGTGGCAAAGGCAAAGGAAAAGGCGTATGGTGCGTTGTATGAGAGGTTAGACACTAAGGAGGGAGAAAAGGACTTGTACTGACTGGTAGGATGTGCAGACCAGACCAAGCCAGGCCAGGCCAACCCAGGCCAAGCCAGACCAGACCAGGCCAGGCCAGGCCAGCCCCAGACCACACCAGGACAGGCCAGGCCATGCCAGGCCACACCAGGCCAAGCCAGGCCAGGCCAACCAGGCCAGGGCAGGTCAACCCGTGACCAAGCCAGACCAGACCAGACCAGACCAGACCAGACCAGACCAAGCCAGGCCAGGCCAGGCCAGGTCGGCTCAAGCCAGGCCAG
This sequence comes from Lampris megalopsis, assembly GCA_022114975.2. Lineage (NCBI taxonomy): Eukaryota > Metazoa > Chordata > Actinopteri > Lampriformes > Lampridae > Lampris > Lampris megalopsis. Next base: position 16,932,978 of record JAJHIY020000424.1, read on the forward strand.
GCCAAGCCAGACCAGACCAGGCCATGCCAAGCCAGACCAGACCAGACCAAACCAGACCAGACCAAGTCAGGCCAGGTCAGGCCAGGCCAGGCTGGGCTTCTAAAGGTGGCAAAGGCAAAGGAAAAGGCGTATGGTGCGTTGTATGAGAGGTTAGACACTAAGGAAGGAGAAATGGACTTGTACTGACTGGTAGGATGTGCAGTCCAGACCAGGCCAAGTCAGGCCAGGCCAACCCAGGCCAGGCCAGGCCAGGCCAGGCCAAACCAGGCCAGGGCAGGTCAGACCAGACCAAGCCAGACCAGATCAGGCCAAGCCAGGCCAGGCCAGTCAGACCAGGCCAGGCCAGGCCAGGCCAGACCAGTTCAGAACAGCCTGGTCAGGCCAGACCAAACCAGGCCAACCAACCCGGGCTAAGCCAGGCCAGGCCAAACCAGACCAGACCAGACCATGCCAGGCCAGGCAAGCCCGGCTAGGCCAGGCCAGGCTGGGCTTCTAAACGTGGAAAAGGCCAGACCAGACCAGACCAGCCAGGCCAGGCCAGGACAGGCCAGACCAGACCAGACCAGACCACACCAGGCCAAGCCAGGCCAGGCCAGGCCAAGCCAGGCTGGGCTTCTAAAGGTGGCAAAGGCAAAGGAGAAAGCGTATTGTGCGTTGTATGAGAGGTTAGACACTAAGGAAGGAGAAAAGGACTTGTACTGACTGGTAGGATGTGCAGATCAGACCAGGCCAGGCCAGGCCAGGCCAGGCCAACCCAGACCAGACCAGTCCAAACCAGGCCAGGCCAGGCCAGACCAGAACAGACCAGCCAGGCCAGGCCACGCCAGGCCAGACCAGACCAGGCGAGGTCATGACAGGCCAGGCCAGGCCAAGCCAGGTTCAGACCAGACCAGGCCAGAACAGACCAGGCCAGGCCAGGCCAAGCCAGGCCAAGTCAGGCCAGACCAAACCAGATCAGAGCCAGGCCAGGCCATCCCAGGCCACACCAAACCAGGCCAGGCTAGGCCAGGCCATGCCAGCCAGACCAGACCAGGCCAGACCAGACCAAGCCAGTCCATGCCAGGCCAGGTCAGGCCAGGCCAACCAGACCAGACCAGGCCAGGCGAAGCCAGGCCAGGCCAGACCAGACCAGACCAGACCAGACCAAGCCAGGCAAGGCCAGGCCAGGCTGGGCTTCTAAAGGTGGCAAAGGCAAAGGAAAAGGCGTATGGTGCCTTGTATGAGAGGTTAGACACTAAGGAAGGAGAAAAGGACTTGTACTGACTGGTAGGATGTGCAGACCAGGCCAGGCCAGGCCTGATCAGCCCAGGCCAGACCAGACCAAGCCAGGCTAGGCCAGGTCAAGCCAAGCCAGACCAGGCCAGTCCAGGCCAGACCAAGCCAACCAAGCCAGGCCAGACCAGACCAGACAAGACCAGGCCAGGCCAACCCAGGTCAGGCCAGGCCAGGTTAGGCCACGCCAAGCCATGCCAGGTCAGGCCAAGCCAAGCCAGGCCAGACCAGACCAAGTCAGGCCAGGCCAGGCCAGGCCAGGCCAGGCCAGACCAACCAGACCAGCCTGGCCAGGCCAGACCAGACCAGGCCAACCAGCCCGGGCCAAGCCAGGCCAGGCCAGACCAGACCAGACCAGACCATGCCAGGCCAGGCAAGCCCGGCTAGGCCAGGCCAGGCTTGGCTTCTAAAGGTGGCAAAGGCCAGACCAGAACAGTCCAGCCAGGCCAAGCTGGGCCAGGCCAGACCGGGACAGGCCAAGCCAGGCCAGGCCAGGTGAGGCCAGGCCAGGCCAGGCCAGACCAACCAGGCAAGGTCAGACCAGACCAACCAGGCCAGGCCAGGCCAGGCCAGACCAGACCAGGCAAGACCAGACAGGCCAGTTCAAGCCAGGCCAGGCCAGCCCCAGTCCAGAATAGGCCAGACCAGACCAGGCCAGGCAGGTCAGGCCAGGGCAACCAGACCAGACCAGACCAGACCAGGCCAGGCCAGACCAGACCAGACCAAACCAGTCAGGTCAGGCCAGTCCAGGCCAAGCAAGGCCAGACCAGACCAGGCCAGGCAAAGCCAGACCAGACCAGACCAGACCAGACCAAGCCAGGCCAGGTCAGGCCAGGCCAGGCTGGGCTTCTAAAGGTGGCAAAGGCAAAGGAAAAGGCGTATGGTGCGTTGTATGAGAGGTTAGACACTAAGGAAGGAGAAAAGGACTTGTACTGACTGGTAGGATGTGCAGTTCAGGCCAGACCACGCCAGGCCAGGTCAGCCCAGGCCAGACCACACCAGACCAGACCAAACCAGGCCAGGCCAGGTCAGGCTGGGCTTCTAAAGGTGGCAAAGGCAAAGGAAAAGGCGTATGGTGCGTTGTATGAGAGGTTAGACACTAAGGAAGGAGAAAAGGACTTGTACTGACTGGTAGGATGTGCAGACCAGGCCAGTCCAGGCATGCCCAGGCCAGCCAGGCCAGACCAGGCCAGGCCAGGCGAAGGCAAGCCAGGCCAAGCCAAGCCAAGCCAGGCCAGGCCAGGCCAGTCAGTTCAGGCCAGGCCAGGCCAAGCCAGACCAGACCAGACCAGACCAGGCCAGGCCAAGACAAGCCAGGCCAGATCAGGCCAGGCCAAGCCAGGCCAGTCAGACCAGGCCAGGCCAGGCCTGGCCAGGCCAGACCAGACCAGACCAGCCTGGCCAGGCCAGACCAGACCAGGCCAACCAGCACGGGCCAAGCCAGGCCAGGTCAGGCCAAACCAGACCAGACCAGACCATGCCAGGCCAGGCAAGCCCGGCTAAGCCAGGCCAGGCTGGGCTTCTAAAGGTGGCAAAGGCCAGACCAGACCAGACCAGCCATCCCAGGCCAGGCCAGGCCAGGCCAGACCAGACCAGACCAGACCAGACCGGATTCAGGCCAGGCCAGCCCAGGCCATGCCAGACCAAGCCAGGCCAGGCCAGACCAGGCCAGGCTGGGCTTCTAAAGGTGGCAAAGGCAAAGGAGAAGGCGTATGGTGCGTTGTAAGAGAGGTTAGACACTAAGGAAGGAGAAAAGGACTTGTACTGACTGGTAGGATGTGCAGACCAGACCAGTCAGGCCAGGCCAGACCAGGCCAACCCAGACCAGACCAGGCCAAACCTGGCCAGGCCAGACCAGACCAGACCAAGCCAGGCCAAGCAGGCCACGCCAGGCCAGACCAGACCAAGCCAGGTCATGCCAGGTCAGGCCAGGCCAAGCCAGGCCAGACCAGACCAGGCCAGGCCAGGTCATGCCAGGACAGGACAGGACAGGCCAGACCAGACCAGGCCGGGCCAGGCCAACCCAGACCAGACCAGACCAGACCAGACCAGGTCAGGCCAAGCCAGGCCAAGCCAGGCCAGGCTGGGCTTCTAAAGGTGGCAAAGGCAAAGGAAAAGGCGAATGGTGCCTTGTATGAGAGGTTAAACACTAAGGAAGGAGAAAAGGACTTGTACTGACTGGTAGGATGTGCAGACCAAGCCAGACCAGGCCTGATCAGCCCAGGCCAGACCAGACCAAGCCAGGCTAGGCCAGGTCAAGCCAACCCAGACCAGGCCAGACCAGGCCAGGCCAGGCCAGGCAAGGCCAGGCCAGATCAGGTCAGGCCAGACCAAACCAGGCCAGAGCCAGGCCAGGTCATCCCATGCCAGACCAGACCAGGCCAGGCCAGGTCAGGCCATGCCAGGTCAGGCCAGACCAGACCAGGCCAGACCAGACCAAGCCATCCAGGCCAGGCCAGGTCAAGCCAGGCCAACCAGACCAGGCCAGGCCAAGCCAGGCCAGGTCAGGCTGGGCTTCTAAAAGTGGCAAAGGCAAAGGAAAAGGCGTATGGTGCGTTGTATGAGAGGTTAGACACTAAGGAAGGAGAAAAGGACTTGTACTGACTGGTAGGATGTGCAGACCAGACCATGCCAGGCCAAGCCAGGCAAAGGCCACGCCAGGCCAGACCGGGACAAGCCAAGCCAGGCCAGGCCAGGCCAGGCCAGACCAGACCAGATCATACCATGCTAGGCCAAGAGAGGCCAGGCCATGCCAGGCCAGACCAACCAGGCCAGGTCAGACCAGACCAGACCAGGCCAGGCCATGCCAGACCAGACCAGGCCAGACCAGACCAGGCCAGTTCAGGCCAGGCCAGGCCAGCCCCAGACCAGAATAGGCCAGACCAGATCAGGCCAGGCCAGGTCAGGCCATGGCAACCAGACCAGACCAGACCAGACCAGACCAGGCCAGGCCAGACTAGACCAGACCAAACCAGTCAGGTCAGGCCAGTCCAGGCCAAGCAAGGCCAGACCAGACCAGGCCAGGCCAAGCCAGACCAGACCAGACCGGACCAGACCAAGCCAGGCCAGGTCAGGCCAGGCCAGGCCGGGCTTCTAAAGGTGGCAAAGTCAAAGGAAAAGGCGTATGGTGTGTTGTATGAGAGGTTAGACACTAAGGAAGGAGAAAAGGACTTGTACTGACTGGTAAGATGTGGAGACCAGACCAGGCCAAGTCAGGCCGGGCCAGGCCAGCCCCAGACCAGACCAGGCCAGACCAGCCCATCTAGGCCAGGCCAGGCCAGACCAGACCAGACCAGGTCTGGCTTGGCCAGGCCAAGCCAGCCCAGGCCAGGCCAGGCCAGGCTGGGCTTCTAAAGGTGGCAAAGGCAAAGGAAAAGGCGTATGGTGCGTTGTATGAGAGGTTAGACACTAAGGAAGGAGAAAAGGACTTGTACTGACTGGTAGGATGTGCAGACCAGACCAAGCCAGGCCAGACCAGACCAGGCCAAGCCAGACCAGACCAGGCCAGGTCAGCCCAGGCCAGGCCAGCCCCAGACCAGACCATGACAGGCCAAGCCATGCCAGGCCACACCAAGCCAGGTCAGGCCAGGCCAAACCAGGCCAGACCAGACCAGACCAGACCAAGCCAGACCAGACCAGACCAGACCAGACCAGACCAGGCCAGGCCAAGCCAGGCCAGTCAGGCCAGGCCAGCCCAGGCCAGGCCAGGCCAGGCCAGGCTGGGCTTCTAAAGGTGGCAAAGGCAAAGGAAAAAGCGTATGGTGCGTTGTATGAGAGGTTAGACACTAAGGAAGGAGAAATGGACTTGTACTGACTGGAAGGATGTGCAGACCAGACCAGGCCAAGCCTGGCCAGGCCAGACCAGACCACGCCAGGCCAGGACAAGCCAGGCCAGGCCAGGCCAAGCCAGGTCAACCAGACCAGATCAGACCAGGCCAGGCAAGACCAGACCAGACCAAGCCAGGCCAGGCCAGGCTGGGCTTCTAAAGGTGGCAAAGGCAAATGAAAAGTTGTATGGTGCGTTGTATGAGAGGTTAGACACTAAGGAAGGAGAAAAGGACTTGTACTGACTGGTAGGATGTGCAGGCCAGACCAGGCCAGGCCAACCAGATTCAGGCCAGGTCAGTCCAAGCCAGGCCAGGCCAAGCCAAGCCAGACCAGGTCATTCCAGGCCAGACCAGACCAGACCAGGCCAGTTCAGGCCAGCCAGGCCAGGCCAGGCCAAGCCAGACGAGGCCAGGCCAGGTCAGGCCAAGCCAGGCCAGGCCAGACCAGGCCAGGCCAAGCCAAGCAAAGCAGGCCAGCTCACACAAGACCAGGCCAGGCCAGACCAGACCAGACCAGACCAGACCAGGCCAAGCCAAACCAGGCCAGGCCAGGCTGGGCTTCTAAAGGTGGCAAAGGCAAAGGAAAAGGCGTATGGTGCGTTGTATGAGAGGTTAGGAACTAAGGAAGGAGAAAAGGACTTGTACTGACTGGTAGGATGTGCAGACCAGACCAAGCCAGGCCAACCCAGATCAGGCCAGGCCAGGCTAGGCCCGGCCAGGCAAGGCCAAGCCAGACCAACCAGGCCAGACCAGACCAGGCCAAGCCAGGCCAGGCCAGTACAAGCCAGGCCAGGCCAAGCCAGGTCAGGCCAGTTCAGTCCAGGCCAGACCAGACCAGACCAGACCAGGCCAGGCCAAGCCAGGCCAGGCCAGGCTGGGCTTCTAAAGGTGACAAAGGCAAAGGAAAAGGCGTATGGTGCGTTGTATGAGAGGTTAGACACTGAGGAAGGAGAAAAGGACTTGTACTGACTGTTAGGATGTGCAGACCAGGCAAAGGCCAGTCCAGGCCAGACCAGGCCAGGCCAACCAGACCAGCCTAGGCCAGGCCAACCCCAGGCCAGGCCATGCCAGGCCAAGCCAGATCAAGCCAAGCCAAGCCAGGCCAAGCTACGCCATGCCAGGCCAGACCAGACCAGACCAGACCAGACCAGGCCAAGCCAGACCAGTCCAGGCCAGGCCAGGCCAGACTAGACCAGACCAGCCAGGCCAGGTCAGACCAGACCAGGCCAGACCAGGCCAGGCGAGGCCAAGCCAGGACATGCCAGACCAGAACAGGCCAGACCAGGCCAGGCAAGGCTGGGCTTCTAAAGGTGGCAAAGGCAAAGGAAAAGGCGTATGGTGCATTGTATGAGAGGTTAGACACTAAGGAAGGAGAAAAGGACTTGTACTGACTGGTAGGATGTGCAGACCAGACCAGGCCAGGTCAGACCAGGCCAGGCAAGGTCAACCCAGGCCAGACCAGGCCAAGCCAGACAAGACCAGGCCAACCAGACCAGGCCAGACCAGACCAGGTCAGACCAAACCAGGCCAGGCCAGACCAGACCACACCAGACCAAACCAGGCCAAGCCAAACCAGGCCATGCCAGGCTGGGCTTCAAAAGGTGGCAAAGGCAAAGGAAAAGGCGTATGGTGCGTTGTATGAGAGGTTAGACACTAAGGAAGGAGAAAAGGACTTGTACTGACTGGTAGGATGTGCAGACCAGACCAAGCCAGGCCAACCCAGATCAGGCCAAGCCAGGCCAAGCCAGGCCAAACCAAGCCAGGCAGGCCAGGCCAGGCCAGACCAGACAAGACCAGCCATGCCCAGGCCAGGCCAGGCAAGGCCAGGCCAGGCCAGGCCAGGCCAGGCTGGGCTTCTAAAGGTGACAAAGGCAACGGAAAAGGCGTATGGTGCGTTGTATGAGAGGTTAGACACTAAGGAAGGACAAAAGGACTTGTACTGACTGGTAGGATGTGCAGACCAGGCCAGGCCAGGCCAGGCCAGCCCAGGCCAGGCCAACCAGACCAGCCTAGGCCAGGCCAACCCCAGGCCAGGCCAGGCCAGGCCAAGCCAGACCAGGCCAAGCCAAGCCAGACCAGACCAGACCAGACCAGGCCAGGCCAGGCCACACCAGACCAGACCAGCCAGGCCAGGCCAGACCAGACCAAGCCAGGCCAGGCCAGACCAGAACAGACCAGACCAGGCCAGGTCAGACCAGACCAGGCCAGACCAGACCAGACCAGACCAAACCAGGCCAAGCCAAACCAGGCCATGCCAAGCTGGGCTTCTAAAGGTGGCAAAGGCAAAGGAAAAGGCGTATGGTGCGTTGTAGGAGAGGTTAGACACTAAGGAAGGAGAAAAGGACTTGTACTGACTGGTAGGATGTGCAGACCAGACCAAGCCAGGCCAGACCAAATCAAGCCAAGTCAGGCCAAGCCACGCCAGACCAGACCAGCCAGACCAGACCAGGCCAGGCCAAGCCAGGCTAGGCCAGACCTAACCAGGCCAAGCCGGGCCAGGCCAGACCAGACCAGACCAGACCAGACCAGGCCAGGCCAGGCCAGGCCAGGCCAGCTGGGCTTCTAAAGGTGGCAAAGGCAAAGGAAAAGGCGTATGGTAAGTTGTATGAGAGGTTAGACACGAAGGAAGGAGAAAAGGACTTGTACTGACTGGTAGGATTTGCAGACCAGGCCAGGCCAAACCATGCCAGACCAGGCCAGGCCAACCAGAACAGGCCAGGTCAGGCCAAGCCAGGGCAGGCCAGGCCAAGCCAGACCAGGTCAGGCCAGCCCAGACCAGGCCAGGCCAACCCGGTACAGACCAAGCCAGACAAGTTCAGGCCAGGCCAGGCCAGGCCAAGCCAGACCAACCAGGCCAGACTAGGCCAGGCCAGGCTGGGCTTCTAAAGGTGGCAAAGGCAAAGGAAAAGGCGTATGGTGCGTTGTATGAGAGGTTAGACACTAAGGAAGGAGAAAAGGACTTGTACTGACTGGTAGGATGTGCAGACCAGACCAGGCCAGGTCAGACCAGGCCAGGCAAGGCCAACCCAGGCCAGACCAGGCCAAGCCAGACCAGACCAGGCCAACCAGACCAGGCCAGACCAGGCCAGGTCAGAACAAACAAGGCATTGCCAGACCAGACCACACCAGGACAAGCCAATCCAGGCCATGCCAGGCTGGGCTTCTAAAGGTGGCAAAGGCAAAGGAAAAGGCGTATGGTGCGTTGTATGAGAGGTTAGACACTAAGGAAGGAGAAAAGGACTTGTACTGACTGGTAGGATGTGCAGACCAGACCAAGCCAGGCCAACCCAGATCAGGCCAAGCCAGGCCAGACCAGACCAGTTCAGGCCAGGCCACGCCAGGCCAGACCAGACCAGACCAGCCTGGCCAGGCCAGACCAGACCAGGCCAACCAGCCCGGGCCAAGCCAGGCCAGGCCAGACCAGACCAGACCAGACCATGCCAGGCCAGGCAAGCCCGGCTAGGCCAGGCCAGGCTGGGCTTCTAAAGGTGGCAAAGGCCAGACCAGAACAGTCAGGCCAGGCCAGGTCAGACCTGATCAGGCCAAGCCAGGCCAGGCCAGGCCAAGCCAGGCCAAGCCAGACCAGACCAGACCAGACCAGGTGAGGCAAGGCCAAGCCAGGTCAAGCCAGGCCAGGCCAGGCCAGGCCAGGCCAGGCCACGCCAGGCCAACTGGGCCAGGCCAGACCGGGACAGGCCAAGCCAGGCCAGGCCAGGCCAGGCCAAACCAGACCAGATCATACCAGGCCAGGTCAGGTGAGGCCAGGCCAGGCCAGGCCAGACCAACCAGGCCAGGTCAGACCAAACCAGACCAGACCAGGCCAGGCCAGGCTAGGCCAGACCAGACCAGGCCAGACCAGACCAGGCCAGTTCAAGCCAGGCCAGGCCAGCCCCAGACCAGAATAGGCCAACCAGACCAGGCCAGGCCAGGTCAAGCCAGGGCAACCAGACCAGACCAGACCAGACCAGGCCAGGCCAGACCAGAAAAGACCAAACCAGTCAGGTCAGGCCAGTCCAGGCCAAGCAAGGCCAGACCAGACCAGGCCAGGCCAAGCCAGACCAGACCAGACCAGACCAGATCAAGTTAGGCCAGCACAGGCCAGACCAGACCAGACCAGGTCAGGCCAGGCCAGGCCACGCCAGGCCAGGCCAAGCCAAGCCAGGCCAGGCTGGGCTTCTAAAGGTGGCAAAGGCAAAGGAAAAGGCGTATGGTGCGTTGTATGAGAGGTTAGACACTAAGGAAGGAAAAAGGACTTGTACTGACTGGTAGGATGTGCAGACCAGGCCAGTCCAGGCCTGCCCAGGCCAACCAGGCCAGACCAGGCCAGGCCAGGCGAAGCCAAGCCAGGCCAGGCAAAGCCACGCCAGGCCAGGCCAGTCAGGCCAAGCCAGGCCAGGCCAGGCCAGTCAGGCCAGGCCATGCCAGGCCAGACCAGTCAGCCAGGCCAGCCAGGCCAGGCCAAACCAGGCCAGGGCAGGTCAGACCAGACCAAGCCAGACCGGATCAAGCCAGGCCAGGCCAGGCCAGTCAGACCAGGCCAGGCCAGGCCAGGCCAGACCAGACCAGACCAGCCTGGCCAGGCCAGCCCAGACCAGGCCAACCACCCCGGGCCAAGCCAGGCCAGGCCAAACCAGACCAGACCAGACCATGCCAGGCCAGGCAAGCCCGGCTAGGCCAGGCCAGGCTGGGCTTCTAAAGGTGGCAAAGGCCAGACCAGACCAGACCAGCCAGGTCAGGCCAGGCCTGGCCAGACCAGACCATACCAGACCAGACCAGGCCAGGCCAGGCCAGGTCAGGCCAGGCCAGGCTGGGCTTCTAAAGGTGGCAAAGGCAAAGGAGAAGGCGTATGGTGCGTTGTATGAGAGGTTAGACACTAAGGAAGGAGAAAAGGACTTGTACTGACTGGTAGGATGTGCAGACCAGACCAGGTCAAGCCAGGCCAAGCCAGGCCAACCCAGCCCAGACCAGGCCAAACCAGGCCAGGCCAGACCAGGCCAGACCAAGCCAGGCCAGGCCACGCCAGGCCAACTCAACCAGGCCAGGTCAAGACAACCCAGGCCAGGCCAAGCCAATCCAGACCGGACCAGGCCAGACCAGACCAGGCCAGGTCAAGCCAGGTCATGCCAGGCCAGGACAGGCCAGACCAGACCAGGCCAGGCCAGGCCAACCCAGACCAGACCAGACCAGACCAGACCAGGCTAGGCCAGGCTTAGCCAGGCCAGGCTGGGCTTCTAAAGGTGGCAAAGGCAAAGGAAAAGGCGTATGGTGCGTTGTATGAGAGGTTAAACACTAAGGAAGGAGAAAAGGACTTGTACTGACTGGTGGGATGTGCAGACCAGACCAACCAGGCCAGGCCAGGCCAGGCCAGGCCAGGCCAGGTCAGGCCAGACCAAACCAGGCCAGAGCCAGGCCAGGCCATCCCAGGCCAGACCAAACCAGGCCAGCCAGGCCAGTACAGGCCAGGCCATGCCAGGCCAGTCAGACCAGGCCAGACCAGACCAAGCCAGTCCAGGCCAGGCCAGGTCAGGCCAGGCCAACCAGACCAGGTCAGGCCAGGCCAGGCCAGGCCAGGTCAGGCCAGACCAGACCACACCAGACCAAGCCAGGCCAGGCCAGGCCAGGCTGGGCTTCTAAAGGTGGCAAAGGCAAAGGAAAAGGCGTATGGTGCCTTGTATGAGAGGTTAGACACTAAGGAAGGAGAAAAGGACTTGTACTGACTGGTAGGATGTACAGACCAGGCCAGGCCAGGCCTGATCAGCCCAGGCCAGACCAGACCAAGCTAGGCTAGGCCAGGTCAAGCCAAGCCAAACCAGGCCAATCCAGGCCAGGCCAAGCCAGGCCAAGCCAGGCCAGACCAGACCAGACCAGACCAGGCCAGGCCAACCATGGCCAGGACAGGCCAGGTCAGGCCAGGCCAAGCCATGCCAGGTCAGGGCAGGCCAAGCCAGGCCAGACCAGACCAGGTCAAGCAAGGCCAGGCCAGGTCAGACCAGACCAGACCAGCCTGGTCAGGCCAGACCAGACCAGGCCAACCAGCCCGGGCCAAGTCAGGCCAGGCCAGACCAGACCAGACCAGACCATGCCAGGCCAGGCAAGCCCGGCTAGGCCAGACCAGGCTGGGCTTCTAAAGGTGGCAAAGGTCAGACCAGAACAGTCCAGCCAGGCGAGGTCAGACCAGACCAAGCCAAGCCAGGTCAAGCTAAGCCATGCCAGGCCAGGCCAGACCAGACCAGACCAGACCAGACCAGGCGAGGCGAGGCGAGGCCAGGCCAGGCCAGGCCAGGACAGGCTGGGCTTCTAAAGGTGGCAAAGGCAAAGGAAAAGGCGTATGGTGCGTTGTATGAGAGGTTAGACACTAAGGAAGGAAAAAGGACTTGTACTGACTGGTAGGATGTGCAGACCAGGCCAGTCCAGGCCTGCCCAGGCCAGCCAGGCCAGACCAGGCCAGGCCAGGCGAAGCCAAGCCAGGCCAGGCAAAGCCACGCCAGGCCAGGCCAGTCAGGCCAAGCCAGGCCAGGCCAGGCCAGTCAGGCCAGGCCATGCCAGGCCAGACCAGTCAGCCAGGCCAACCAGGCCAGGCCAAACCAGGCCAGGGCAGGTCAGACCAGACCAAGCCAGACCGGATCAAGCCAGGCCAGGCCAGGCCAGTCAGACCAGGCCAGGCCAGGCCAGGCCAGACCAGACCAGACCAGCCTGGCCAGGCCAGCCCAGACCAGGCCAACCACCCCGGGCCAAGCCAGGCCAGGCCAAACCAGACCAGACCAGACCGTGCCAGGCCAGGCAAGCCCGGCTAGGCCAGGCCAGGCTGGGCTTCTAAAGGTGGCAAAGGCCAGACCAGACCAGACCAGCCAGGTCAGGCCAGGCCTGGCCAGACCAGACCATACCAGACCAGACCAGGCCAGGCCAGGCCAGGCCAGACCAGTCAGCCAGGCCAGCCAGGCCAGGCCAAACCAGGCCAGGGCAGGTCAGACCAGACCAAGCCAGACCGGATCAAGCCAGGCCAGGCCAGGCCAGTCAGACCAGGCCAGGCTGGGCTTCTAAAGGTGGCAAAGGCAAAGGAAAAGGCGTATGGTGCGTTGTATGAGAGGTTAGACACTAAGGAAGGAGAAAAGGACTTGTACTGACTGGCAGGATGTGCAGACCAGACCAGCCTGGCCAGGCCAGACCAGACCAGGCCAACCAGCCGGGCCAAGCCAGGCCAGGCCAAACCAGACCAGACCAGACCATGCCAGGCCAGGCAAGCCCGGCTAGGCCAGGCCAGGCTGGGCTTCTAAAGGTGGCAAAGGCCAAACCAGACCAGACCAGCCAGGCCAGGCCAGGCCAACCCAGACCAGAATCGGCCAGACCAGACCAGGCCAGGTCAGGCCAGGGCAACCAGACCAGACCAAACCAGTCAGGTCAGGCCAGGCCAGGCCAGCCCACGCCAGGCCAAGCCAGGCCAGGCCAGGCCAGGCTGGGCTTCTAAAGGTGGCAAAGGCAAAGGAAAAGGCGTATGGTGCGTTGTATGAGAGGTTAGACACTAAGGAAGGAGAAAAGGACTTGTACTGACTGGTAGGATGTGCAGACCAGACCAAGCCAGGCCAGGCCAACTCAGGCCAAGCCTGACCAGACCAGGCCAGGCCAGGCCAGCCCCAGACCAGACCAGGACAGGCCAGGCCATGCCAGGCCACACCAGGCCAAGCCAGGCCAGGCCAAACAAGGCCAGGGCAGGTCAGACCAGACCAAGCCAGACCAGACCAGACCAGGCCAGGCCAGGCCAGGCCAGACCAGACCAGGCCAGGCCAGGCCAGACCAGACCAGATCAGACCAGACCAGACCAGACCAAGTCAGGCCAGACCAGACCAGACCAAACCAGTCAGGTCAGGCCAGTCCAGGCCAAGCAAGGCCAGACCAGACCAGGCCAGGCCAGGCCAGACCAGACCAGACCAGACCAGACCAAGCCAGGCCAGGTCAGGTCAGGCCAGGCTGGGCTTCTAAAGGTGGCAAAGGCAAAGGAAAAGGCGTATGGTGCGTTGTATGAGAGGTTAGACACTAAGGAAGGAGAAAAGGACTTGTACTGACTGGTAGGATGTGCAGACCAGACCAGGCCAAGTCAGGCCAGGTCAGGCCAGCCCCAGACCAGACCAGGCCAGACCAGACCAGGCCAGGCCAGGCCAGCCCAGACCAGGCCAGGCCAGGCCAGCCTGGGCTTCTAAAGGTGACAAAGGCAAAGGAAAAAGCGTATGGTGCGTTGTATGAGAGGTTAGACACTAAGGAAGGAGAAATGGACTTGTACTGACTGGTAGGATGTGCAGACCAGACCAGGCCAGGCCAGGCCAGGCCAGACCAGACCAGGCCATCCCAGGCCAGACCAGACCAGACCAGACCAGACCAGGCCAGGCCAGTCTGGGCTTCTAAAGGTGGCAAAGGCAAAGGAAAAGGCGTATGGTGCGTTTTATGAGAGGTTAGACACTAAGGAAGGAGAAAAGGACTTGTACTGACTGGTAGGATGTGCAGACCAGACCAGGCCAGGCCAGAGCAGATCAGGTCGGGCCAGGTCAGGCCAGGCCAGGCTAGTCCAGACCAGACCAGACCAGACCATACCAGACCAGGCAAGGCCAGGCCAGGCCAGGCCAGGCCAGGCCAGACCAGACCAAGCAAGGCCAACCCCAGGCCAGGCCAATCCAGACCAGACCAGACCAGACCAGGCCAAGCCAGGCCAGGCCAAGCTGGGCTTCTAAAGGTGGCAAAGGCAAAGGAAAAGGCGTATGGTGCGTTGTATGAGAGGTTAGACACTAAGGAAGGAGAAAAGGACTTGTACTGACTGGTAGGATGTGCAGACCAGACCAACCAGGCCAGGCCAGGCCAGGCCAGGATAGGCCAGACCAAACCAGGCCAGAGCCAGCCAGGCCATCCCAGGCCAGACCAAACCAGGCCAGGCCAGGCCAGGCCAGGCCATGCCAGGCCCGACCAGACCAGGCCAGACCAGACCAAGCCAGTCCAGGCCAGGCCAGGTCAGGCCAGGCCAACCAGACCAGGTCAGGCCATCCAGGCCAGACCAGACCAGACCAGACCAGACTAAGCCAGGCCAGGCCAGGCCAGGCTGGGCTTCTAAAGGTGGCAAAGGCAAAGGAAAAGGCGTATGGTGCCTTGTATGAGAGGTTAGACACTAAGGAAGGAGAAAAGGACTTGTACTGACTGGTAGGATGTACAGACCAGGCCAGGCCAGGCCTGATCAGCCCAGGCCAGACCAGACCAAGCTAGGCTAGGCCAGGTCAAGCCAAGCCAAACCAGGCCAATCCAGGCCAGGCCAAGCCAGGCCAAGCCAGGCCAGACCAGACCAGACCAGACCAGGCCAGGCCAACCATGGCCAGGACAGGCCAGGTCAGGCCAGGCCAAGCCATGCCAGGTCAGGGCAGGCCAAGCCAGGCCGGACCAGACCAGGTCAGGCAAGGCCAGGCCAGGCCAGACCAGACCAGACCAGCCTGGTCAGGCCAGACCAGACCAGGCCAACCAGCCCGGGCCAAGCCAGGCCAGGCCAGACCAGACCAGACCAGACCATGCCAGGCCAGGCAAGCCCGGCTAGGCCAGACCAGGCTGGGCTTCTAAAGGTGGCAAAGGTCAGACCAGAACAGTCCAGCCAGGCGAGGTCAGACCAGACCAAGCCAACCCAGGTCAAGCCAAGCCAAGCCAGGCCAGGCCAGACCAGACCAGACCAGACCAGACCAGGCGAGGCGAGGCGAGGCCAGGCCAGGCCAGGCCAGGACAGGCTGGGCTTCTAAAGGTGGCAAAGGCAAAGGAAAAGGCGTATGGTGCGTTGTATGAGAGGTTAGACACTAAGGAAGGAAAAAGGACTTGTACTGACTGGTAGGATGTGCAGACCAGGCCAGTCCAGGCCTGCCCAGGCCAGCCAGGCCAGACCAGGCCAGGCCAGGCGAAGCCAAGCCAGGCCAGGCAAAGCCACGCCAGGCCAGGCCAGTCAGGCCAAGCCAGGCCAGGCCAGGCCAGTCAGGCCAGGCCATGCCAGGCCAGACCAGTCAGCCAGGCCAGCCAGGCCAGGCCAAACCAGGCCAGGGCAGGTCAGACCAGACCAAGCCAGACCGGATCAAGCCAGGCCAGGCCAGGCCAGTCAGACCAGGCCAGGCCAGGCCAGGCCAGACCAGACCAGACCAGCCTGGCCAGGCCAGCCCAGACCAGGCCAACCACCCCGGGCCAAGCCAGGCCAGGCCAAACCAGACCAGACCAGACCATGCCAGGCCAGGCAAGCCCGGCTAGGCCAGGCCAGGCTGGGCTTCTAAAGGTGGCAAAGGCCAGACCAGACCAGACCAGCCAGGTCAGGCCAGGCCTGGCCAGACCAGACCATACCAGACCAGACCAGGCCAGGCCAGGCCAGGCCAGGCCAGGCCAGGCTGGGCTTCTAAAGGTGGCAAAGGCAAAGGAGAAGGCGTATGGTGCGTTGTATGAGAGGTTAGACACTAAGGAAGGAGAAAAGGACTTGTACTGACTGGTAGGATGTGCAGACCAGACCAGGTCAAGCCAGGCCAAGCCAGGCCAACCCAGCCCAGACCAGGCCAAACCAGGCCAGGCCAGACCAGGCCAGACCAAGCCAGGCCAGGCCAAGCCAGGCCAACTCAACCAGGCCAGGTCAAGACAACCCAGGCCAGGCCAGGCCAAGCCAGACCAGACCAGGCCAGACCAGACCAGGCCAGGTCAGGCCAGGTCATGCCAGGCCAGGACAGGCCAGACCAGACCAGGCCAGGCCAGGCCAACCCAGACCAGACCAGACCAGGCCAGGCCAGGCTTAGCCAGGCCAGGCTGGGCTTCTAAAGGTGGCAAAGGCAAAGGAAAAGGCGTATGGTGCGTTGTATGAGAGGTTAGACACTAAGGAAGGAGAAAAGGACTTGTACTGACTGGTGGGATGTGCAGACCAGACCAACCAGGCCAGGCCAGGCCAGGTCAGGCCAGACCAAACCAGGCCAGAGCCAGGCCAGGCCATCCCAGGCCAGACCAAACCAGGCCAGCCAGGCCAGTACAGGCCAGGCCATGCCAGGCCAGTCAGACCAGGCCAGACCAGACCAAGCCAGTCCAGGCCAGGCCAGGTCAGGCCAGGCCAACCAGACCAGGTCAGGCCAGGCCAGGCCAGGCCAGGTCAGGCCAGACCAGACCACACCAGACCAAGCCAGGCCAGGCCAGGCCAGGCTGGGCTTCTAAAGGTGGCAAAGGCAAAGGAAAAGGCGTATGGTGCCTTGTATGAGAGGTTAGACACTAAGGAAGGAGAAAAGGACTTGTACTGACTGGTAGGATGTACAGACCAGGCCAGGCCAGGCCTGATCAGCCCAGGCCAGACCAGACCAAGCCAGGCTAGGCCAGGTCAAGCCAAGCCAGACCAGGCCAGTCCAAGCCAGGCCAAGACAGGCCAAGCCAGGACAGACCAGAACAGACCAGACCAGGCCAGGCCAACCATGGCCAGGGCAGGCCAGGTCAGGCCAGGCCAACCATGCCAGGTCAGGCCAGGCCAAGCCAGGCCAGACCAGACCAGGTCAGCAAGGCCAGGCCAGGCCAGGCCAGACCAGACCAGCCTGGCCAGGCCAGACCAGACCAGGCCAACCAGCCCGGGCCAAGCCAGGCCAGGCCAGACCAGACCAGACCAGACCATGCCAGGCCAGGCAAGCCCGGCTAGGCCAGGCCAGGCTGGGCTTCTAAAGGTAGCAAAGGTCAGACCGGAACAGTCCAGCCAGGCCAGGTCAGACCAGACCATGCCAAGCCAGGTCAGGCCATGCCAGGCCAAGCCAGGCCAGGCCAGACCAGACCAGACCAGACCAGACCAGGCGAAGCGAGGCGAGGCGAGGCGAGGCCAGGCCAGGCCAGGCCAGGACAGGCTGGGCTTCTAAAGGTGGCAAAGGCAAAGGAAAAGGTGTATGGTGCGTTGTATGAGAGGTTAGACACTAAGGAAGGAAAAAGGACTTGTACTGACTGGTAGGATGTGCAGACCAGACCATGACAGGCCAAGCCAGGCCAAGGCCAGGCCAAGCCAGACCGGGACAGGCCAAGCCAGGCCAGGCCAGGCCAGACCAGACCAGATCATACCAGGCCAAGCCAGGTGAGGCCTGGCCAGGCCACGCCAGACCAACCATGCCAGGTCAGACCAGACCAGACCAGGCCAGGCCAGGCCAGGCCAGGCCAAACCAGACCAGGCCAGACCAGACCAACCAGTTCAAGCCAGGCCAGGCCAGCCCCAGACCAGAATAGGCCAGACCAGACCAGGCCAGGCCAGGTCAGGCCAGGGCAACCAGACCAGACCAGACCAGACCAGGCCAGGCCAGACCAGACCAGACCAAACCAGTCAGGTCAGGCCAGTCCAGGCCAAGCAAGGCCAGACCAGACCAGGCCAGGCCACGCCAGACCAGACCAGACCAGGCCAGACCAGACCAGACCAGACCAGACCAGACCAGGACAGGCCAGGCTGGGCTCCTAAAGGTGGCAAAGGCAAAGGAAAAGGCGTATGGTGCGTTGTATGAGAGGTTAGACACTAAGGAAGGAGAAAAGGACTTGTACTGACTGGTAGGATGTGCAGACCAGACCAGGCCAGACCAGACCAGCCCAAGCCAGGCCATGCCAGGCCAGACAAAACCATGCCAGGCCAGGCCAGGCCAGGTCATGCCAGACCAGACCAGCCTGGCCAGGCCAGCCCAGACCAGGCCAACCACCCCGGGCCAAGCCAGGCCAGGTCAAACCAGACCAGACCAGACCATGCCAGGCCAGGCAAGCCCGGCTAGGCCAGACCAGACCAGACCAGACCAGACCAGACCAGGCCAAGCCAGGCCAAGCCAGGCCAGCCAGACCAGACCAGACCAGACCAGACCAGACCAGACCAGGCCAGGCCAGGCCAGGCCAGGCCAGGCCAGGCTGGGCTTCTAAAGGTGGCAAAGGCAAAGGAGAAGGCGTATGGTGCGTTGTATGAGAGGTTAGACACTAAGGAAGGAGAAAAGGACTTGTACTGACTGGTAGGATGTGCAGACCAGACCTGGTCAAGCCAGGCCAAGCCAGGCCAACTCAGCCCAGACCAGGCCAAACCAGTTCAGGCCAGACTAGGCCAGACCAAGCCAAGCCAGGCCACGCCAGGCCAACTCGACCAGGCCAGGTCAAAACAAGCCAGGCCAGGCCACGCCAAGCCAGACCAGACCAGACCAGACCAGACCAGGCCAGGCCAGGTCAGGTCATGCCAGGCCAGGACAGGCCAGACCAGACCAGGCCAGGCCAGGCCAACCCAGACCAGACCAGACCAGACCCGACCAGACCAGACCAGGCCAGGCCAGGCTAAGCCAGGCCAGGCTGGGCTTCTAAAGGTGGCAAAGGCAAAGGAAAAGGCGTATGGTGCGTTGTATGAGAGGTTAGACACTAAGGACGGAGAAAAGGACTTGTACTGACTGGTAGGATGTGCAGACCAGACCAACCAGGCCAGGCCAGGCCAGGCCAGGTCAGACCAGACCAGGCCAGACCAGACCAAGCCAGTCCAGGCCAGGCCAGGTCAGGCCAGGCCAACCAGACCAGGTCAGGCAATCCAGGCCAGACCAGACCAGACCAGACCAGACCAAGCCAGGCCAAGCCAGGCCAGGCTGGGCTTCTAAAGGTGGCAAAGGCAAAGGAAAAGGCGTATGGTGCCTTGTATGAGAGGTTAGACACTAAGGAAGGAGAAAAGGACTTGTACTGACTGGTAGGATGTACAGACCAGGCCAGGCCAGGCCTGATCAGCCCAGGCCAGACCAGACCAAGCTAGGCTAGGCCAGGTCAAGCCAAGCCAAACCAGGCCAATCCATGCCAGGCCAAGCCAGGCCAAGCCAGGCCAGACCAGACCAGACCAGACCAGGCCAGGCCAACCTTGGCCAGGACAGGCCAGGTCAGGCCAGGCCAAGCCATGCCAGGTCAGGCCAGGCCAAGCCAGGCCAGACCAGACCAGGTCAGGCAAGGCCAGGCCAGGCCAGACCAGACCAGACCAGCCTGGTCAGGCCAGACCAGACCAGGCCAACCAGCCCGGGCCAAGCCAGGCCAGGCCAGACCAGACCAGACCAGACCATGCCAGGCCAGGCAAGCCCGGCTAGGCCAGGCCAGGCTGGGCTTCTAAAGGTGGCAAAGGTCAGACCAGAACAGTCCAGCCAGGCCAGGTCAGACCAGACCAGGCCAAGCCAGGTCAAGCCAAGCCAAGCCAAGCCAGGCCAGACCAGACCAGACCAGACCAGACCAGGCGAGGCGAGGCGAGGCCAGGCCAGGCCAGGCCAGGACAGGCTGGGCTTCTAAAGGTGGCAAAGGCAAAGGAAAAGGCGTATGGTGCGTTGTATGAGAGGTTAGACACTAAGGAAGGAAAAAGGACTTGTACTGACTGGTAGGATGTGCAGACCAGGCCAGTCCAGGCCTGCCCAGGCCAGCCAGCCAGACCAGGCCAGGCCAGGCGAAGCCAAGCCAGGCCAGGCAAAGCCACGCCAGGCCAGGCCAGTCAGGCCAAGCCAGGCCAGGCCAGGCCAGTCAGGCCAGGCCATGCCAGGCCAGACCAGTCAGCCAGGCCAGCCAGGCCAGGCCAAACCAGGCCAGGGCAGGTCAGACCAGACCAAGCCAGACCGGATCAGGCCAGGCCAGGCCAGGCCAGTCAGACCAGGCCAGGCCACGCCAGGCCAGACCAGACCAGACCAGCCTGGCCAGGCCAGCCCAGACCAGGCCAACCACCCCGGGCCAAGCCAGGCCAGGCCAAACCAGACCAGACCAGACCATGCCAGGCCAGGCAAGCCCGGCTAGGCCAGGCCAGGCTGGGCTTCTAAAGGTGGCAAAGGCCAGACCAGACCAGACCAGCCAGGTCAGGCCAGGCCTGGCCAGACCAGACCATACCAGACCAGACCAGGCCAGGCCAGGCCAGGCCAGGCCAGGCCAGGCTGGGCTTCTAAAGGTGGCAAAGGCAAAGGAGAAGGCGTATGGTGCGTTGTATGAGAGGTTAGACACTAAGGAAGGAGAAAAGGAATTGTACTGACTGGTAGGATGTGCAGACCAGACCAGGTCAAGCCAGGCCAAGCCAGGCCAACCCAGCCCAGACCAGGCCAAACCAGGCAGGCCAGACCAGGCCAGACCAAGCCAGGCCAGGCCACGCCAGGCCAACTCAACCAGGCCAGGTCAAGACAACCCAGGCCAGGCCAAGCCAAGCCAGACCAGACCAGGCCAGACCAGGCCAGGCCAGGTCAGGTCAGGTCATGCCAGGCCAAGACAGGCCAGACCAGACCAGGCCAGGCCAGGCCAACCCAGACCAGACCAGACCAGACCAGACCAGGCCAGGCCAGGCTAAGCCAGGCCAGGCTGGGCTTCTAAAGGTGGCAAAGGCAAAGGAAAAGGCGTATGGTGCGTTGTATGAGAGGTTAGACACTAAGGAAGGAGAAAAGGACTTGTACTGACTAGTAGGATGTGCAGACCAGACCAACCAGGCCAGGCCAGGCCAGGCCAGGTCAGGCCAGACCAAACCAGGCCAGAGCCAGGCCAGGCCATCCCAGGCCAGACCAAACCAGGCCAGCCAGGCCAAGCCAGGCCAGGCCATGCCAGGCCAGTCAGACCAGGCCAGACCAGACCAAGCCAGTCCAGGCCAGGCCAGGTCAGGCCAGGCCAACCAGACCATCACAGGGCAGGCCAGGCCAGGCCAGACCAGACCAGACCAGACCAGACCAGACCAGACCAAGACAGGCCAGGCCAGGTCAGGCTGGGCTTCTAAAGGTGGCAAAGGCAAAGGAAAAGGCGTATGGTGCCTTGTATGAGAGGTTAGACACTAAGGAAGGAGAAAAGGACTTGTACTGACTGGTAGGATGTACAGACCAGGCCAGGCCAGGCCTGATCAGCCCAGGCCAGACCAGACCAAGCCAGGCTAGGCCAGGTCAAGCCAAGCCAGACCAGGCCAGTCCAGGCCAGGCCAAGCCAGGCCAAGCCAGGCCAGACCAGAACAGACCAGACCAGGCCAGGCCAACCATGGCCAGGACAGGCCAGGTCAGGCCAGGCCAGCCATGCCAGGTCAGGCCAGGCCAAGCCAGGCCAGACCAGACCAGGTCAGGCAAGGCCAGGCCAGGCCAGACCAGACCAGACCAGCCTGGCCAGGCCAGACCAGACCAGGCCAACCAGCCCGGGCCAAGCCAGGCCAGGCCAGACCAGACCAGACCAGACCATGCCAGGCCAGGCAAGCCCGGCTAGGCCAGGCCAGGCTGGGCTTCTAAAGGTGGCAAAGGTCAGACCAGAACAGTCCAGCCAGGCCAGGTCAGACCAGACCATGCCAAGCCAGGTCAGGCCATGCCAGGCCAAGCCAGGCCAGGCCAGACCAGACCAGACCAGACTAGACCAGGCGAGGCGAGGCGAGGCCAGGCCAGGCCAGGCCAGGCCAGGACAGGCTGGGCTTCTAAAGGTGGCAAAGGCAAAGGAAAAGGTGTATGGTGCGTTGTATGAGAGGTTAGACACTAAGGAAGGAAAAAGGACTTGTACTGACTGGTAGGATGTGCAGACCAGACCATGACAGGCCAAGCCAGGCCAATGCCAGGCCAAGCCAGACCGGGTCAGGCTAAGCCAGGCCAGGCCAGGCCAGACCAGACCAGATCATACCAGGCCAAGCCAGGTGAGGCCTGGCCAGGCCAGGCCAGACCAACCAGGCCAGGTCAGACCAGACCAGACCAGGCCAGGCCAGGCCAGGCCAGGCCAGGCCAAACCAGACCAGGCCAGACCAGACCAACCAGTTCAAGCCGGGCCAGGCCAGCCCCAGACCAGAATAGGCCAGACCAGACCAGGTCAGGCCAGGTCAGGCCAGGGCAACCAGACCAGACCAGACCAGACCAGGCCAGGCCAGACCAGACCAGACCAAACCAGTCAGGTCAGGCCAGTCCAGGCCAAGCAAGGCCAGACCAGACCAGGCCAGGCCACGCCAGACCAGACCAGACCAGGCCAGACCAGACCAGACCAGACCAGACCAGACCAGGCCAGGCCAGGCTGGGCTCCTAAAGGTGGCAAAGGCAAAGGAAAAGGCGTATGGTGCGTTGTATGAGAGGTTAGACACTAAGGAAGGAGAAAAGGACTTGTACTGACTGGTAGGATGTGCAGACCAGACCAGGCCAGACCAGACCAGCCCAGGCCAGGCCATGCCAGGCCAGACAAGACCATGCCAGGCCAGGCCAGGCCAGGTCATGCCAGACCAGACCAGCCTGGCCAGGCCAGCCCAGACCAGGCCAACCACCCCGGGCCAAGCCAGGCCAGGTCAAACCAGACCAGACCAGACCATGCCAGGTCAGGCAAGCCCGGCTAGGCCAGGCCAGGCTGGGCTTCTAAAGGCGGCAAAGGCCAGACCAGACCAGACCAGCCAGGTCAGGCCAGGCCAGGCCAGACCAGACCAGACCAGACCAGACCAAACCAGGCCAGGCCAGGCCAGGCCAGGCCAGGCCAGGTTGGGCTTCTAAAGGTGGCAAAGGCAAAGGAGAAGGCGTATGGTGCGTTGTATGAGAGGTTAGACACTAAGGAAGGAGAAAAGGACTTGTACTGACTGGTAGGATGTGCAGACCAGACCAGGTCAAGCCAGGCCAAGCCAGGCCAACTCAGCCCAGACCAGGCCAAACCAGGCCAGGCCAGACCAGGCCAGACCAAGCCAAGCCAGGCCACGCCAGGCCAACTCGACCAGGCCAGGTCAAGACAGGCCAGGCCAGGCCAAGCCAAGCCAGACCAGACCAGGCCAGACCAGACCAGGACAGGCCAGGCCAGGCCAGGCCATGCCAGGCCAGGACAAGCCAGACCAGACCAGGCCAGGCCAGGCCAAACCAGACCAGACCAGACCCGACCAGACCAGACCAGGCCAGGCCAGGCTAAGCCAGGCCAGGCTGGGCTTCTAAAGGTGGCAAAGGCAAAGGAAAAGGCGTATGGTGCGTTGTATGAGAGGTTAGACACTAAGGAAGGAGAAAAGGACTTGTACTGACTGGTAGGATGTGCAGACCAGACCAACCAGGCCAGGCCAGGTTAGGCCAGACCAAACCAGGCCAGAGCCAGGCCAGGCCATCCCAGGCCAGACCAAACCAGGCCAGCCAGGCCAGGCCAGGCCAGGCCATGCCAGGCCAGTCAGACCAGGCCAGACCAGACCATGCCAGTCCAGGCCAGGCCAGGTCAGGCCAGGCCAACCAGACCAGGTCAGGCCAGGCCAGGCCAGGCCAGGCCAGACCAGACCAGACCAGACCAGACCAAGTCAGGCCAGGCCAGGCCAGGCTGGGCTTCTAAAGGTGGCAAAGGCAAAGGAAAAGGCGTATGGTGCCTTGTATGAGAGGTTAGACACTAAGGAAGGAGAAAAGGACTTGTACTGACTGGTAGGATGTACAGACCAGGCCAGGCCAGGCCTGATCAGCCCAGGCCAGACCAGACCAAGCCAGGCTAGGCCAGGTCAAGCCAAGCCAGACCAGGCCAGTCCAGGCCAGACCAAGCCAGGCCAAGCCAGGCCAGACCAGAACAGACCAGACCAGACCAGGCCAACCATGGCCAGGACAGGCCAGGTCAGGCCAGGCCAAGCCATGCCAGGTCAGGCCAGGCCAAGCCAGGCCAGACCAGACCAGGTCAGGCAAGGCCAGGCCAGGCCAGGCCAGACCAGACCAGACCAGCCTGGCCAGGCCAGACCAGACCAGGCCAACCAGCCCGGGCCAAGCCAGGCCAAGCCAGACCAGACCAGACCATTTCAGGCCAGGCAAGCCCGGCTAGGCCAGGCCAGGCTGGGCTTCTAAAGGTGGCAAAGGTCAGACCAGAACAGTCCAGCCAGGCCAGGTCAGACCAGCCCAGGCCAAGCCAGGTCAGGCCAGGCCAAGCCAGTCCAGGCCAGACCAGACCAGACCAGACCAGACCAGGCGAGGCGAGGCCAGGCCAGGCCAGGCCAGGCCAGACCAGACCAGACCAAACCAGTCAGGTCAGGCCAGTCCAGGCCAAGTAAGGCCAGACCAGACCAGGCCAGCCCACGCCAGACCAGACCAGGCCAGACCAGACCAGACCAGACCAGACCAGGCCAGGCAAGCCCGGCTAGGCCAGGCCAGGCTGGGCTTCTATAGGTGGCAAAGGCCAGACCAGAATAGTCCAACCAGGCCAGGTCAGACCAGAACAAGTCAGGCCAGGCCAGGCCAGGCCAGGCCAGGCCAGACCAGACCAGACCAGCCCGGGCCAAGCCAGGCAAGCCCGGCTAGGCCAGGCCAGACTGGGCTTCTAAAGGTGGCAAAGGCAAAGGAGAAGGCGTATGGTGCGTTGTATGAGAGGTTAGACACTAAGGAAGGAGAAAAGGAATTGTAATGACTGGTAGGATGTGCAGACCAGACCAGGTCAAGCCAGGCCAAGCCAGGCCAACCCAGCCCAGACCAGGCCAAACCATGCCAGGCCAGACCAGGCCAGACCAAGCCAGGCCAGGCCACGCCAGGCCAACTCGACCAGGCCAGGTCAAGACAGGCCAGGCCAGGCCAAGCCAAGCCAGACCAGACCATGCCAGACCAGACCAGGCCAGGCCAGGCCAGGTCATGCCAGGCCAGGACAGGCCAGAACAGACCAGGCCAGGCCAAGCCAACCCAGACCAGACCCGACCCGACCAGACCAGACCAGGCCAGGCTAAGCCAGGCCAGGCTGGGCTTCTAAAGGTGGCAAAGGCAAAGGAAAAGGCGTATGGTGCGTTGTATGAGAGGTTAGACACTAAGGAAGGAGAAAAGGACTTGTACTGAGTGGTAGGATGTGCAGACCAAACTAACCAGGCCAGGCAAGACCAGGCCAGGTCAGGCCAGACCAAACCAGGCCAGAGCCAGGCCAAGCCATCCCAGGCCAGACCAAACAAGGCCAGCCAGGCCTGGCCAGGCCAGGCCATGCCACGCCAGTCAGACCAGGCCAGACCAGACCAAGCCAGTCCAGGCCAGGCCAGGTCAGGCCAGGCCACCAGACCAGTTCAGGCCAGGCCAGGCCAGGCCACGCCAGACCAGACCAGACCAGACCAGACCAAGCCAGGCCAGGCCAGGCCAGGCCAGGCTGGGCTTCTAAAGGTGGCAAAGGCAAAGGAAAAGGCGTATGGTGCCTTGTATGAGAGGTCAGACACTAAGGAAGGAGAGAAGGACTTGTACTGACTGGTAGGATGTTCAGACCAGGCCAGGCCAGGCCTGATCAGCCCAGGCCAGACCAGACCAAGCCAGGCTAGGCCAGGTCAAGCCAAGCCAGACCAGGCCAGTCCAGGCCAGGCCAAGCCAGGCCAAGCCAGGCCAGACCAGAACAGACCAGACCAGGCCAGGCTAACCATGGCCAGGACAGGCCAGGTCAGGCCAGGCCAAGCCATGCCAGGTCAGGCCAGGCCAAGCCAGGCCAGACCAGACCAGGCGAGGCGAGGCGAGGCTAGGCCAGACCAGGCTGGGCTTCCAAAGGTGGCAAAGGTCAGACCAGAACAGTCCAGCCAGGCCAGGTCAGACCAGACCAGGTCAAGCCAGGTCAGCCAGGCCAGGCCAGGCCAGGCCAGTTCAAGCCAGACCAGACCAGACCAGACCAGGCGAGGCGAGGCGAGGCCAGGCCAGGCCAGGCCACGCCAGGCTGGGCTTCTAAAGGTGGCAAAGGCAAAGGAAAAGGCGTATGGTGCGTTGTATGAGAGGTTAGACACTAAGGAAGGAGAAAAGGACTTGTACTGACTGGTAGGATGTGCAGACCAGACCATGACAGGCCAAACCCAGGCCAAGGCCAGGCCAAGCCAGACCGGGACAGGCCAAGCCAGGCCAGGCCAAGCCAGGCCAGGCCAGACCAACCAGGCCAGGTCAGACCAGACCAGACCAGGCCAGGCCAGGCCAGGCCAAACCAGACCAGGCCAGACCAGACCAGGCCAGTTCAAGCCAGCCAGGCCAGCCCCAGACCAGAATAGGCCAGACCAGACCAGGCCAGGCCAGGTCAGGCCAGGGCAACCAGACCAGACCAGACCGGACCAGGCCAGGCCAGACCAGACCAGACCAAACCAGTCAGGTCAGGCCAGTCCAGGCCAAGCAAGGCCAGACCAGACCAGGCCAGGCCACGCCAGACCAGATCAGGCCAGACCAGACCAGACCAGACCAGACCAGGCCAGGCCAGGCTGGGCTTCTAAAGGTGGCAAAGGCAAAGGAAAAGGCGTATGGTGCGTTGTATGAGAGGTTAGACACTAAGGAAGGAGAAAAGGACTTGTACTGACTGGTAGGATGTGCAGACCACACCAGGCCAGGCCAGACCAGGCCAAGCCATGACAGGTCAGGTCAGACCAGACCAGCCCAGGCCAGGCCATGCCAGGCCAGACAAGACCATGCCAGGCCAGGTCAGTCCAGGTCACGCCAGGCCAACCAGACCAGGCCAGGCCAGCCCAGGCCAGGCCAGACCAGACCAGACCACACCAGACCAAGCCAGGCCAGGCCAGACCAGACCAGGCCAGGCCAGGCCAGACCAGACCAGACCAGACCAGACCAGGCCAGGCCAGGCCAGGCCAGGCTGGGCTTCTAAAGGTGGCAAAGGCAAAGGAAAAGGCGTATGGTGCGTTGTATGAGAGTTTAGACACTAAGGAAGGAGAAAAGGACTTGTACTGACTGGTAGGATGTGCAGACCAGATCAGGCCAGGCCAGACCAGATCAGGTCAGGCCAGGTCAGGCCAGGCCAGGCCAGTCCAGACCAGAACAGACCAGACCATACCAGACCAGGCCAACCAGGCCAGGCCAGGTCAGACCAGACCAGGCCAGGCCAGGCCAGGCCAGGTCAGGCCAGACCAGACCACACCAGACCAGACCAGGTCAAGCCAGGCCAGGCATGGCTGGGCTTCTAAAGGTGGCAAAGGCAAAGGAAAAGGAGTATGGTGCGTTGTATGAGAGGTTAGACACTAAGGAAGGAGAAAAGGACTTGTACTGACTGGTAGGATGTGCAGTTCAGGCCAGGCCAAGCCAGACCAGGCCAGACCAGAACAGACCAGACCAGACCAGACCAAGCCAGTCCAGGCCAGGTCAGGCTGGGCTTCTAAAGGTGGCAAAGGCAAAGGAAAAGGCGTATGGTGCGTTGTATGAGAGGTTAGACACTAAGGAAGGAGAAAATGACTTGTACTGACTGGTAGGATGTGCAGACCAGGCCAGGCCAGGCCTGCCCAGGCCAGGCCATCAGGCCAGGCCAAGCCAGGCCAGACCAGACCAGACCAGACCAGCCCGGCCATGCCAAGCCAAGCCAGACCAGGTCAGGCCAGGCCAGCCCGGCCAGCCCATTCCAGGCCAGGCCAGGCCATGCCAGACCAGACCAGACCAGCCAGGCCAGGCCAGACCAGACCAGGCCAACCAGCCCGGGCCAAGCCAGGCCAAGCCAAACCAGACCAGACCAGACCATGCCAGGCCAGGCAAGCCCGGCTAGGCCAGGCCAGGCTGGGCTTCTAAAGGTGGCAAAGGCCAAACCAGACCAGACCAGCCAGGCCAGGCCAGGCCAGGCCAGGCAAGCCCCAGACCAGAATAAGCCAGACCAGACCAGGCCAGGCCAGGTCAGGCCAGGGCAACCAGACCAGACCAGACCAGACCAGGCCAGGCCAGACCAGACCAGATCAAACCGGTCAGGTCAGGCCAGTCCAGGCCAAGCAAGGCCAGACTAGACCAGGCCAGGCCAAGCCAGACCAGACCAGACCAGACCAGACCAGACCAAGCCAGGCCAAACCCAGGCCAAGGCCAGGCCAAGCCAGACCGGGACAGGCCAAGCCAGGCCAGGCCAAGCCAGGCCAGGCCAGACCAACCAGGCCAGGTCAGACCAGACCAGACCAGGCCAGGCCAGGCCAGGCCAAACCAGACCAGGCCAGACCAGACCAGGCCAGTTCAAGCCAGCCAGGCCAGCCCCAGACCAGAATAGGCCAGACCAGACCAGGCCAGGCCAGGTCAGGCCAGGGCAACCAGACCAGACCAGACCGGACCAGGCCAGGCCAGACCAGACCAGACCAAACCAGTCAGGTCAGGCCAGTCCAGGCCAAGCAAGGCCAGACCAGACCAGGCCAGGCCACGCCAGACCAGATCAGGCCAGACCAGACCAGACCAGACCAGACCAGGCCAGGCCAGGCTGGGCTTCTAAAGGTGGCAAAGGCAAAGGAAAAGGCGTATGGTGCGTTGTATGAGAGGTTAGACACTAAGGAAGGAGAAAAGGACTTGTACTGACTGGTAGGATGTGCAGACCACACCAGGCCAGGCCAGACCAGGCCAAGCCATGACAGGTCAGGTCAGACCAGACCAGCCCAGGCCAGGCCATGCCAGGCCAGACAAGACCATGCCAGGCCAGGTCAGTCCAGGTCACGCCAGGCCAACCAGACCAGGCCAGGCCAGCCCAGGCCAGGCCAGACCAGACCAGACCACACCAGACCAAGCCAGGCCAGGCCAGACCAGACCAGGCCAAGCCAGGCCAGACCAGACCAGACCAGACCAGACCAGGCCAGGCCAGGCCAGGCCAGGCTGGGCTTCTAAAGGTGGCAAAGGCAAAGGAAAAGGCGTATGGTGCGTTGTATGAGAGTTTAGACACTAAGGAAGGAGAAAAGGACTTGTACTGACTGGTAGGATGTGCAGACCAGATCAGGCCAGGCCAGACCAGATCAGGTCAGGCCAGGTCAGGCCAGGCCAGGCCAGTCCAGACCAGAACAGACCAGACCATACCAGACCAGGCCAACCAGGCCAGGCCAGGTCAGACCAGACCAGGCCAGGCCAGGCCAGGCCAGGTCAGGCCAGACCAGACCACACCAGACCAGACCAGGTCAAGCCAGGCCAGGCATGGCTGGGCTTCTAAAGGTGGCAAAGGCAAAGGAAAAGGAGTATGGTGCGTTGTATGAGAGGTTAGACACTAAGGAAGGAGAAAAGGACTTGTACTGACTGGTAGGATGTGCAGTTCAGGCCAGGCCAAGCCAGACCAGGCCAGACCAGAACAGACCAGACCAGACCAGACCAAGCCAGTCCAGGCCAGGTCAGGCTGGGCTTCTAAAGGTGGCAAAGGCAAAGGAAAAGGCGTATGGTGCGTTGTATGAGAGGTTAGACACTAAGGAAGGAGAAAATGACTTGTACTGACTGGTAGGATGTGCAGACCAGGCCAGGCCAGGCCTGCCCAGGCCAGGCCATCAGGCCAGGCCAAGCCAGGCCAGACCAGACCAGACCAGACCAGCCCGGCCATGCCAAGCCAAGCCAGACCAGGTCAGGCCAGGCCAGCCCGGCCAGCCCATTCCAGGCCAGGCCAGGCCATGCCAGACCAGACCAGACCAGCCAGGCCAGGCCAGACCAGACCAGGCCAACCAGCCCGGGCCAAGCCAGGCCAAGCCAAACCAGACCAGACCAGACCATGCCAGGCCAGGCAAGCCCGGCTAGGCCAGGCCAGGCTGGGCTTCTAAAGGTGGCAAAGGCCAAACCAGACCAGACCAGCCAGGCCAGGCCAGGCCAGGCCAGGCAAGCCCCAGACCAGAATAAGCCAGACCAGACCAGGCCAGGCCAGGTCAGGCCAGGGCAACCAGACCAGACCAGACCAGACCAGGCCAGGCCAGACCAGACCAGATCAAACCGGTCAGGTCAGGCCAGTCCAGGCCAAGCAAGGCCAGACTAGACCAGGCCAGGCCAAGCCAGACCAGACCAGACCAGACCAGACCAAGCCAGGCCAGGTCAGGCCAGGCCAGGCTGGGCTTCTAAAGGTGGCAAAGGCAAAGGAAAAGGCGTATGGTGCGTTGTATGAGAGGTTAGACAATAAGGAAGGAGAAAAGGACTTGTACTGACTGGTAGGATGTGCAGACCAGACCAGGCCAAGTCAGGCCAAGCCAGGCCAGCCCCTGACCAGACCAGGCCAGACCAGACCAAGCTAAGCCAGGCCAGGCCAGACCAGAACAGACCAGGCCAGGCCAGGCCAGGTCAGGCCAGGCCAGGCCAGGCCAGGCTGGGCTTCTAAAGGTGGCAAAGGCAAAGGAAAAGGCGTATGGTGTGTTGTATGAGAGGTTAGACACTAAGGAAGGAGAAAAGGACTTGTACTGAATGGTAGGAAGTGCAGACCAGACCAAGCCAGGTCAGGCCAACCCAGGCCAAGCCAGACCAGACCAGGCCAAGCCAGGCCAGGCCAGGCCAGCCCCAGACCAGACCAGGACAATCCAGGCCATGCCAGTCCACACCAGGCCAGGCCAGGCCAGGCCAAACCAGGCCAGTGCAGGTCAGACCAGACCAAGCCAGACCAGACCAGACCAGACCAGACCATACCAGACCAGACCAGGCCAGTCCAGGCCAGGCCAGGCCGACTCAAGCCAGGCCAGGCCAAGCCAGGCCAGCCAGGCCAGGCCAGACCAGGCCAGGCCAGCTAGGCCAGGGCAGGCCAGACCAGGCCATGCCAGGCCAGGCCAGGCTGGGCTTCTAAAGGTGGCAAAGGCAAAGGAAAAAGCGTATGGTGCGTTGTATGAGAGGTTAGACACTAAGGAAGGAGAAATGGACTTGTACTGACTGGTAGGATGTGCAGACCAGACCAGGCCAGGCTTACCCCAGGCCAGGGCAGACCAAGCCAGGCCAGGCCAAACCAAACCAGACCAGACCAGACCAGACCAGACCAGACCATGCCAGGTCAGACCAGACCAGACCGGACCAGGCCAGGCCAGACCAGACCAGACCAAACCAGTCAGGTCAGGCCAGTCCAGGCCAAGCAAGGCCAGACCAGACCAGCTCAGGCCAAGCCAGACCAGACCAGACCAGACCAGGCCAGGCCAGACCAGACCAGGCCAGGCCAGGCCAGGCTGGGTTTCTAAAGGTGGCAAAGGCAAAGGAAAAAGCGTATGGTGCGTTGTATGGGAGGTTAGACACTAAGGAAGGAGAAATGGACTTGTACTGACTGGTAGGATGTGCAGATCAGACCAGGCCAGGCCAGGCCAGGCCAGACCAGACCAAGCCAGGCCAGACCAGACCAGATCAGACCAGACCAGACCAGGCCAGGCCAGTCTGGGCTTCTAAAGGTGGCAAAGGCAAAGGAAAAGGCGTATGGTGCGTTGTATGAGAGGTTAGACACTAAGAAAGGAGAAAAGGACTTGTACTGACTGGTAGGATGTGCAGACCAGACCAGGCCAGGCCAGACCAGATCAGGTCAGGCCAGGTCAGGCCAGGCCAGGCCAGTCCAGATCAGACCAGACCAGACCATACCAGACCAGGCCAGCCAGGCCAGGCCAGACCAGACCAGACCAGGCCAGACCAGACCAGACCGGACCAGGCCAGGCCAGACCAGACCAGACCAAACCAGTCAGGTCAGGCCAGTCCAGGCCAAGCAAGGCCAGACTAGACCAGCTCAGGCCAAGCTAGACCAGACCAGACCAGACCAGACCAGACCAGACCAAGCCAGGCCAGGTCAGGCCAGGCCAGGCTGGGCTTCTAAAGGTGCCAAAGGCAAAGGAAAAGGCGTATGGTGCGTTGTATGAGAGGTTAGACACTACGGAAGGAGAAAAGGACTTGTACTGACTGGTAGGATGTGCAGACCAGACCAGGCCAAGTCAGGCCAGGCCAGGCCAGCCCCAGACCAGACCAGGCCAGACCAGACCAGGCCAAGCCAGACCAGACCAGGCCAGGCCAGGCCAGGCTGGGCTTCTAAAGGTGGCAAAGGCAAAGGAAAAAGCGTATGGTGCGTTGTATGGGAGGTTAGACACTAAGGAAGGAGAAATGGACTTGTACTGACTGGTAGGATGTGCAGATCAGACCAGGCCAGGCCAGGCCAGGCCAGACCAGACCAAGCCAGGCCAGGCCAGACCAGATCAGACCAGACCAGACCAGGCCAGGCCAGTCTGGGCTTCTAAAGGTGGCAAAGGCAAAGGAAAAGGTGTATGGTGCGTTGTATGAGAGGTTAGACACTAAGGAAGGAGAAAAGGACTTGTACTGACTGGTAGGATGTGCAGACCAGACCAGGCCAGGCCAGACCAGATCAGGTCAGGCCAGGTCAGGCCAAGCCAGGCCATTCCAGACCAGACCAGACCAGACCATACCAGACCAGGCCAGGCCAGGCCAGGCCATGCCAGACCAGACCAGGCCAGGCCAAGCCAAGCCAGGCCAGACCAGACCAGACCAGACCAGACCAAGCCAAGCCAGGCCAGGCCAGGCTGGGCTTCTAAAGGTGGCAAAGGCAAAGGAAAAGGCGTATGGTGCGTTGTATGAGAGGTTAGACACTAAGGAAGGAGAAAAGGACTTGTACTGACTGGTAGGATGTGCAGTTCAGGCCAGACCAGGCCAGGCCATGCCAGGCCAGACCAGACCAGACCAGACCAGACCAAGCCAGGCCAGGCCAGGTCAGGCTGGGCTTCTAAAGGTGGCAAAGGCAAAGGAAAAGGCGTAAGGTGCGTTGTATGAGAGGTTAGACACTAAGGAAGGAGAAAAGGACTTGTACTGACTGGTAGGATGTGCAGACCAGGCCAGTCCAGGCCTGCCCAGGCCAGCCAGGCCAGACCAGGCCAGGCCAGGCCAAGCCAGGCCAGTCCAGGCCAAGCAAGGCCATACCAGACCAGACCAGACCAGACCAAGTCAGGCCAGGTCAGGCCAGGCCAGGCTGGGCTTCTAAAGGTGGCAAAGGCAAAGGAAAAGGCGTATGGTGCGTTGTATGAGAGGTTAGACACTAAGGAAGGAGAAAAGGACTTGTACTGACTGGTAGGATGTGCAGACCAGACCAGGCCAAGTCAGGCCAGGCCAGGCCAGCCCCAGACCAAGCTAGGTCAGCACAGGCCAGACTGAACCAGACCAGACCAGGCCAGGCCACGCCAGGCCACGGAAGGCCAGGCCAACCAGGCCAGGCCAGGCCAGTCCAAGCTGGGCTTCTAAAGGTGGCAAAGGCAAAGGAAAAGGCGTATGGTGCGTTGTATGAGAGGTTAGACACTAAGGAGGGAGAAAAGGACTTGTACTGACTGGTAGGATGTGCAGACCAGACCAAGCCAGGCCAGGCCAACCCAGGCCAAGCCAGACCAGACCAGGCCAGGCCAGGCCAGCCCCAGACCACACCAGGACAGGCCAGGCCATGCCAGGCCACACCAGGCCAAGCCAGGCCAGGCCAACCAGGCCAGGGCAGGTCAACCCGTGACCAAGCCAGACCAGACCAGACCAGACCAGACCAGACCAGACCAAGCCAGGCCAGGCCAGGCCAGGTCGGCTCAAGCCAGGCCAGGCCAAGCCAGACCAGACCAGGCCATGCCAAGCCAGACCAGACCAGACCAAACCAGACCAGACCAAGTCAGGCCAGGTCAGGCCAGGCCAGGCTGGGCTTCTAAAGGTGGCAAAGGCAAAGGAAAAGGCGTATGGTGCGTTGTATGAGAGGTTAGACACTAAGGAAGGAGAAATGGACTTGTACTGACTGGTAGGATGTGCAGTCCAGACCAGGCCAAGTCAGGCCAGGCCAACCCAGGCCAGGCCAGGCCAGGCCAGGCCAAACCAGGCCAGGGCAGGTCAGACCAGACCAAGCCAGACCAGATCAGGCCAAGCCAGGCCAGGCCAGTCAGACCAGGCCAGGCCAGGCCAGGCCAGACCAGTTCAGAACAGCCTGGTCAGGCCAGACCAAACCAGGCCAACCAACCCGGGCTAAGCCAGGCCAGGCCAAACCAGACCAGACCAGACCATGCCAGGCCAGGCAAGCCCGGCTAGGCCAGGCCAGGCTGGGCTTCTAAACGTGGAAAAGGCCAGACCAGACCAGACCAGCCAGGCCAGGCCAGGACAGGCCAGACCAGACCAGACCAGACCACACCAGGCCAAGCCAGGCCAGGCCAGGCCAAGCCAGGCTGGGCTTCTAAAGGTGGCAAAGGCAAAGGAGAAAGCGTATTGTGCGTTGTATGAGAGGTTAGACACTAAGGAAGGAGAAAAGGACTTGTACTGACTGGTAGGATGTGCAGATCAGACCAGGCCAGGCCAGGCCAGGCCAGGCCAACCCAGACCAGACCAGTCCAAACCAGGCCAGGCCAGGCCAGACCAGAACAGACCAGCCAGGCCAGGCCACGCCAGGCCAGACCAGACCAGGCGAGGTCATGACAGGCCAGGCCAGGCCAAGCCAGGTTCAGACCAGACCAGGCCAGAACAGACCAGGCCAGGCCAGGCCAAGCCAGGCCAAGTCAGGCCAGACCAAACCAGATCAGAGCCAGGCCAGGCCATCCCAGGCCACACCAAACCAGGCCAGGCTAGGCCAGGCCATGCCAGCCAGACCAGACCAGGCCAGACCAGACCAAGCCAGTCCATGCCAGGCCAGGTCAGGCCAGGCCAACCAGACCAGACCAGGCCAGGCGAAGCCAGGCCAGGCCAGACCAGACCAGACCAGACCAGACCAAGCCAGGCAAGGCCAGGCCAGGCTGGGCTTCTAAAGGTGGCAAAGGCAAAGGAAAAGGCGTATGGTGCCTTGTATGAGAGGTTAGACACTAAGGAAGGAGAAAAGGACTTGTACTGACTGGTAGGATGTGCAGACCAGGCCAGGCCAGGCCTGATCAGCCCAGGCCAGACCAGACCAAGCCAGGCTAGGCCAGGTCAAGCCAAGCCAGACCAGGCCAGTCCAGGCCAGACCAAGCCAACCAAGCCAGGCCAGACCAGACCAGACAAGACCAGGCCAGGCCAACCCAGGTCAGGCCAGGCCAGGTTAGGCCACGCCAAGCCATGCCAGGTCAGGCCAAGCCAAGCCAGGCCAGACCAGACCAAGTCAGGCCAGGCCAGGCCAGGCCAGGCCAGGCCAGACCAACCAGACCAGCCTGGCCAGGCCAGACCAGACCAGGCCAACCAGCCCGGGCCAAGCCAGGCCAGGCCAGACCAGACCAGACCAGACCATGCCAGGCCAGGCAAGCCCGGCTAGGCCAGGCCAGGCTTGGCTTCTAAAGGTGGCAAAGGCCAGACCAGAACAGTCCAGCCAGGCCAAGCTGGGCCAGGCCAGACCGGGACAGGCCAAGCCAGGCCAGGCCAGGTGAGGCCAGGCCAGGCCAGGCCAGACCAACCAGGCAAGGTCAGACCAGACCAACCAGGCCAGGCCAGGCCAGGCCAGACCAGACCAGGCAAGACCAGACAGGCCAGTTCAAGCCAGGCCAGGCCAGCCCCAGTCCAGAATAGGCCAGACCAGACCAGGCCAGGCAGGTCAGGCCAGGGCAACCAGACCAGACCAGACCAGACCAGGCCAGGCCAGACCAGACCAGACCAAACCAGTCAGGTCAGGCCAGTCCAGGCCAAGCAAGGCCAGACCAGACCAGGCCAGGCAAAGCCAGACCAGACCAGACCAGACCAGACCAAGCCAGGCCAGGTCAGGCCAGGCCAGGCTGGGCTTCTAAAGGTGGCAAAGGCAAAGGAAAAGGCGTATGGTGCGTTGTATGAGAGGTTAGACACTAAGGAAGGAGAAAAGGACTTGTACTGACTGGTAGGATGTGCAGTTCAGGCCAGACCACGCCAGGCCAGGTCAGCCCAGGCCAGACCACACCAGACCAGACCAAACCAGGCCAGGCCAGGTCAGGCTGGGCTTCTAAAGGTGGCAAAGGCAAAGGAAAAGGCGTATGGTGCGTTGTATGAGAGGTTAGACACTAAGGAAGGAGAAAAGGACTTGTACTGACTGGTAGGATGTGCAGACCAGGCCAGTCCAGGCATGCCCAGGCCAGCCAGGCCAGACCAGGCCAGGCCAGGCGAAGGCAAGCCAGGCCAAGCCAAGCCAAGCCAGGCCAGGCCAGGCCAGTCAGTTCAGGCCAGGCCAGGCCAAGCCAGACCAGACCAGACCAGACCAGGCCAGGCCAAGACAAGCCAGGCCAGATCAGGCCAGGCCAAGCCAGGCCAGTCAGACCAGGCCAGGCCAGGCCTGGCCAGGCCAGACCAGACCAGACCAGCCTGGCCAGGCCAGACCAGACCAGGCCAACCAGCACGGGCCAAGCCAGGCCAGGTCAGGCCAAACCAGACCAGACCAGACCATGCCAGGCCAGGCAAGCCCGGCTAAGCCAGGCCAGGCTGGGCTTCTAAAGGTGGCAAAGGCCAGACCAGACCAGACCAGCCATCCCAGGCCAGGCCAGGCCAGGCCAGACCAGACCAGACCAGACCAGACCGGATTCAGGCCAGGCCAGCCCAGGCCATGCCAGACCAAGCCAGGCCAGGCCAGACCAGGCCAGGCTGGGCTTCTAAAGGTGGCAAAGGCAAAGGAGAAGGCGTATGGTGCGTTGTAAGAGAGGTTAGACACTAAGGAAGGAGAAAAGGACTTGTACTGACTGGTAGGATGTGCAGACCAGACCAGTCAGGCCAGGCCAGACCAGGCCAACCCAGACCAGACCAGGCCAAACCTGGCCAGGCCAGACCAGACCAGACCAAGCCAGGCCAAGCAGGCCACGCCAGGCCAGACCAGACCAAGCCAGGTCATGCCAGGTCAGGCCAGGCCAAGCCAGGCCAGACCAGACCAGGCCAGGCCAGGTCATGCCAGGACAGGACAGGACAGGCCAGACCAGACCAGGCCGGGCCAGGCCAACCCAGACCAGACCAGACCAGACCAGACCAGGTCAGGCCAAGCCAGGCCAAGCCAGGCCAGGCTGGGCTTCTAAAGGTGGCAAAGGCAAAGGAAAAGGCGAATGGTGCCTTGTATGAGAGGTTAAACACTAAGGAAGGAGAAAAGGACTTGTACTGACTGGTAGGATGTGCAGACCAAGCCAGACCAGGCCTGATCAGCCCAGGCCAGACCAGACCAAGCCAGGCTAGGCCAGGTCAAGCCAACCCAGACCAGGCCAGACCAGGCCAGGCCAGGCCAGGCAAGGCCAGGCCAGATCAGGTCAGGCCAGACCAAACCAGGCCAGAGCCAGGCCAGGTCATCCCATGCCAGACCAGACCAGGCCAGGCCAGGTCAGGCCATGCCAGGTCAGGCCAGACCAGACCAGGCCAGACCAGACCAAGCCATCCAGGCCAGGCCAGGTCAAGCCAGGCCAACCAGACCAGGCCAGGCCAAGCCAGGCCAGGTCAGGCTGGGCTTCTAAAAGTGGCAAAGGCAAAGGAAAAGGCGTATGGTGCGTTGTATGAGAGGTTAGACACTAAGGAAGGAGAAAAGGACTTGTACTGACTGGTAGGATGTGCAGACCAGACCATGCCAGGCCAAGCCAGGCCAAAGCCAGGCCAGGCCAGACCGGGACAAGCCAGGCCAGGCCAGGCCAGGCCAGACCAGCCCAGGTCATACCAGGCCCGGCCAAGTGAGGCCAGGCCAGGCCAGGCCAGACCAACCAGGCCAGGTCAGACCAGACCAGACCAGGACAGGCCAGGCCAGACCAGACCAGGCCAGACCAGACCAGGCCAGTTCAGGGCAGGCCAGGCCAGCCCCAGACCAGAATAGGCCAGACCAGACCAGGCCAGGCCAGGTCAGGCCAGGGCAACCAGACCAGACCAGACCAGACCAGACCAGGCCAGGCCAGACTAGACCAGACCAAACCAGTCAGGCCAGGCCAGTCCAGGCCAAGCAAGGCCAGACCAGACCAGGCCAGGCCAAGCCAGACCACGCCAGACCAGACCAGACCAAGCCAGGCCAGGTCAGGCCAGGCCAGGCCGGGCTTCTAAAGGTGGCAAAGTCAAAGGAAAAGGCGTATGGTGTGTTGTATGAGAGGTTAGACACTAAGGAAGGAGAAAAGGACTTGTACTGACTGGTAAGATGTGGAGACCAGACCAGGCCAAGTCAGGCCGGGCCAGGCCAGCCCCAGACCAGACCAGGCCAGACCAGCCCATCTAGGCCAGGCCAGGCCAGACCAGACCAGACCAGGTCTGGCTTGGCCAGGCCAAGCCAGCCCAGGCCAGGCCAGGCCAGGCTGGGCTTCTAAAGGTGGCAAAGGCAAAGGAAAAGGCGTATGGTGCGTTGTATGAGAGGTTAGACACTAAGGAAGGAGAAAAGGACTTGTACTGACTGGTAGGATGTGCAGACCAGACCAAGCCAGGCCAGACCAGACCAGGCCAAGCCAGACCAGACCAGGCCAGGTCAGCCCAGGCCAGGCCAGCCCCAGACCAGACCATGACAGGCCAAGCCATGCCAGGCCACACCAAGCCAGGTCAGGCCAGGCCAAACCAGGCCAGACCAGACCAGACCAGACCAAGCCAGACCAGACCAGACCAGACCAGACCAGACCAGGCCAGGCCAAGCCAGGCCAGTCAGGCCAGGCCAGCCCAGGCCAGGCCAGGCCAGGCCAGGCTGGGCTTCTAAAGGTGGCAAAGGCAAAGGAAAAAGCGTATGGTGCGTTGTATGAGAGGTTAGACACTAAGGAAGGAGAAATGGACTTGTACTGACTGGAAGGATGTGCAGACCAGACCAGGCCAAGCCTGGCCAGGCCAGACCAGACCACGCCAGGCCAGGACAAGCCAGGCCAGGCCAGGCCAAGCCAGGTCAACCAGACCAGATCAGACCAGGCCAGGCAAGACCAGACCAGACCAAGCCAGGCCAGGCCAGGCTGGGCTTCTAAAGGTGGCAAAGGCAAATGAAAAGTTGTATGGTGCGTTGTATGAGAGGTTAGACACTAAGGAAGGAGAAAAGGACTTGTACTGACTGGTAGGATGTGCAGGCCAGACCAGGCCAGGCCAACCAGATTCAGGCCAGGTCAGTCCAAGCCAGGCCAGGCCAAGCCAAGCCAGACCAGGTCATTCCAGGCCAGACCAGACCAGACCAGGCCAGTTCAGGCCAGCCAGGCCAGGCCAGGCCAAGCCAGACGAGGCCAGGCCAGGTCAGGCCAAGCCAGGCCAGGCCAGACCAGGCCAGGCCAAGCCAAGCAAAGCAGGCCAGCTCAGACAAGACCAGGCCAGGCCAGACCAGACCAGACCAGACCAGACCAGGCCAAGCCAAACCAGGCCAGGCCAGGCTGGGCTTCTAAAGGTGGCAAAGGCAAAGGAAAAGGCGTATGGTGCGTTGTATGAGAGGTTAGGAACTAAGGAAGGAGAAAAGGACTTGTACTGACTGGTAGGATGTGCAGACCAGACCAAGCCAGGCCAACCCAGATCAGGCCAGGCCAGGCTAGGCCCGGCCAGGCCAGGCCAAGCCAGACCAACCAGGCCAGACCAGACCAGGCCAAGCCAGGCCAGGCCAGTACAAGCCAGGCCAGGCCAAGCCAGGTCAGGCCAGTTCAGTCCAGGCCAGACCAGACCAGACCAGACAGGCCAGGCCAAGCCAGGCCAGGCCAGGCTGGGCTTCTAAAGATGACAAAGGCAAAGGAAAAGGCGTATGGTGCGTTGTATGAGAGGTTAGACACTGAGGAAGGAGAAAAGGACTTGTACTGACTGTTAGAATGTGCAGACCAGGCAAAGGCCAGTCCAGGCCAGACCAGGCCAGGCCAACCAGACCAGCCTAGGCCAGGCCAACCCCAGGCCAGGCCATGCCAGGCCAAGCCAGATCAAGCCAAGCCAAGCCAGGCCAAGCTACGCCATGCCAGGCCAGACCAGACCAGACCAGACCAGACCAGGCCAAGCCAGACCAGTCCAGGCCAGGCCAGGCCAGACTAGACCAGACCAGCCAGGCCAGGTCAGACCAGACCAGGCCAGACCAGGCCAGGCGAGGCCAAGCCAGGACATGCCAGACCAGAACAGGCCAGACCAGGCCAGGCAAGGCTGGGCTTCTAAAGGTGGCAAAGGCAAAGGAAAAGGCGTATGGTGCATTGTATGAGAGGTTAGACACTAAGGAAGGAGAAAAGGACTTGTACTGACTGGTAGGATGTGCAGACCAGACCAGGCCAGGTCAGACCAGGCCAGGCAAGGTCAACCCAGGCCAGACCAGGCCAAGCCAGACAAGACCAGGCCAACCAGACCAGGCCAGACCAGACCAGGTCAGACCAAACCAGGCCAGGCCAGACCAGACCACACCAGACCAAACCAGGCCAAGCCAAACCAGGCCATGCCAGGCTGGGCTTCAAAAGGTGGCAAAGGCAAAGGAAAAGGCGTATGGTGCGTTGTATGAGAGGTTAGACACTAAGGAAGGAGAAAAGGACTTGTACTGACTGGTAGGATGTGCAGACCAGACCAAGCCAGGCCAACCCAGATCAGGCCAAGCCAGGCCAAGCCAGGCCAAACCAAGCCAGGCAGGCCAGGCCAGGCCAGACCAGACAAGACCAGCCATGCCCAGGCCAGGCCAGGCAAGGCCAGGCCAGGCCAGGCCAGGCCAGGCTGGGCTTCTAAAGGTGACAAAGGCAACGGAAAAGGCGTATGGTGCGTTGTATGAGAGGTTAGACACTAAGGAAGGACAAAAGGACTTGTACTGACTGGTAGGATGTGCAGACCAGGCCAGGCCAGGCCAGGCCAGACCAGGCCAGGCCAACCAGACCAGCCTAGGCCAGGCCAACCCCAGGCCAGGCCAGGCCAGGCCAAGCCAGACCAGGCCAAGCCAAGCCAGACCAGACCAGACCAGACCAGGCCAGGCCAGGCCACACCAGACCAGACCAGCCAGGCCAGGCCAGACCAGACCAAGCCAGGCCAGGCCAGACCAGAACAGACCAGACCAGGCCAGGTCAGACCAGACCAGGCCAGACCAGACCAGACCAGACCAAACCAGGCCAAGCCAAACCAGGCCATGCCAAGCTGGGCTTCTAAAGGTGGCAAAGGCAAAGGAAAAGGCGTATGGTGCGTTGTAGGAGAGGTTAGACACTAAGGAAGGAGAAAAGGACTTGTACTGACTGGTAGGATGTGCAGACCAGACCAAGCCAGGCCAGACCAAATCAAGCCAAGTCAGGCCAAGCCACGCCAGACCAGACCAGCCAGACCAGACCAGGCCAGGCCAAGCCAGGCTAGGCCAGACCTAACCAGGCCAAGCCGGGCCAGGCCAGACCAGACCAGACCAGACCAGACCAGGCCAGGCCAGGCCAGGCCAGGCCAGCTGGGCTTCTAAAGGTGGCAAAGGCAAAGGAAAAGGCGTATGGTAAGTTGTATGAGAGGTTAGACACGAAGGAAGGAGAAAAGGACTTGTACTGACTGGTAGGATTTGCAGACCAGGCCAGGCCAAACCATGCCAGACCAGGCCAGGCCAACCAGAACAGGCCAGGTCAGGCCAAGCCAGGGCAGGCCAGGCCAAGCCAGACCAGGTCAGGCCAGCCCAGACCAGGCCAGGCCAACCCGGTACAGACCAAGCCAGACAAGTTCAGGCCAGGCCAGGCCAGGCCAAGCCAGACCAACCAGGCCAGACTAGGCCAGGCCAGGCTGGGCTTCTAAAGGTGGCAAAGGCAAAGGAAAAGGCGTATGGTGCGTTGTATGAGAGGTTAGACACTAAGGAAGGAGAAAAGGACTTGTACTGACTGGTAGGATGTGCAGACCAGACCAGGCCAGGTCAGACCAGGCCAGGCAAGGCCAACCCAGGCCAGACCAGGCCAAGCCAGACCAGACCAGGCCAACCAGACCAGGCCAGACCAGGCCAGGTCAGAACAAACAAGGCATTGCCAGACCAGACCACACCAGGACAAGCCAATCCAGGCCATGCCAGGCTGGGCTTCTAAAGGTGGCAAAGGCAAAGGAAAAGGCGTATGGTGCGTTGTATGAGAGGTTAGACACTAAGGAAGGAGAAAAGGACTTGTACTGACTGGTAGGATGTGCAGACCAGACCAAGCCAGGCCAACCCAGATCAGGCCAAGCCAGGCCAGACCAGACCAGTTCAGGCCAGGCCACGCCAGGCCAGACCAGACCAGACCAGCCTGGCCAGGCCAGACCAGACCAGGCCAACCAGCCCGGGCCAAGCCAGGCCAGGCCAGACCAGACCAGACCAGACCATGCCAGGCCAGGCAAGCCCGGCTAGGCCAGGCCAGGCTGGGCTTCTAAAGGTGGCAAAGGCCAGACCAGAACAGTCAGGCCAGGCCAGGTCAGACCTGATCAGGCCAAGCCAGGCCAGGCCAGGCCAAGCCAGGCCAAGCCAGACCAGACCAGACCAGACCAGGTGAGGCAAGGCCAAGCCAGGTCAAGCCAGGCCAGGCCAGGCCAGGCCAGGCCAGGCCACGCCAGGCCAACTGGGCCAGGCCAGACCGGGACAGGCCAAGCCAGGCCAGGCCAGGCCAGGCCAAACCAGACCAGATCATACCAGGCCAGGTCAGGTGAGGCCAGGCCAGGCCAGGCCAGACCAACCAGGCCAGGTCAGACCAAACCAGACCAGACCAGGCCAGGCCAGGCTAGGCCAGACCAGACCAGGCCAGACCAGACCAGGCCAGTTCAAGCCAGGCCAGGCCAGCCCCAGACCAGAATAGGCCAACCAGACCAGGCCAGGCCAGGTCAAGCCAGGGCAACCAGACCAGACCAGACCAGACCAGGCCAGGCCAGACCAGAAAAGACCAAACCAGTCAGGTCAGGCCAGTCCAGGCCAAGCAAGGCCAGACCAGACCAGGCCAGGCCAAGCCAGACCAGACCAGACCAGACCAGATCAAGTTAGGCCAGCACAGGCCAGACCAGACCAGACCAGGTCAGGCCAGGCCAGGCCACGCCAGGCCAGGCCAAGCCAAGCCAGGCCAGGCTGGGCTTCTAAAGGTGGCAAAGGCAAAGGAAAAGGCGTATGGTGCGTTGTATGAGAGGTTAGACACTAAGGAGGGAGAAAAGGACTTGTACTGACTGGTAGGATGTGCAGACCAGACCAAGCCAGGCCAGGCCAACCCAGGCCAAGCCAGACCAGACCAGGCCAGGTCAGGC
Source organism: Lampris megalopsis (assembly GCA_022114975.2). Taxonomy (NCBI): domain Eukaryota; kingdom Metazoa; phylum Chordata; class Actinopteri; order Lampriformes; family Lampridae; genus Lampris; species Lampris megalopsis. The sequence continues at coordinate 16,975,636 of JAJHIY020000424.1, forward strand.
CAGGCCAGGCCAGCCCCAGACCAGACCAGGACAGGCCATGCCATGCCAGGCCACACCAGGCCAAGCCAGGCCAGCCCAAACCAGGCCAGGGCAGGTCAGACCAGACCAAGCCAGACCAGACCAGACCAGACCAGACCAGGCCAAGCCAGGCCAGACAAGGTCGGCTCAAGCCAGGCCAGGCCAAGCCAGGCCAGCCAGGCCAGGCCAGACCAGGCCAGGCCAGGCCAAATCCAGGCTGGGCTTCTAAAGGTGGCAAAGGCAAAGGAAAAAGCGTATGGTGCGTTGTATGAGAGGTTAGACACTAAGGAAGGAGAAAAGGACTTGTACTGACTGGTAAGATGTGGAGACCAGACCAGGCCAAGTCAGGCCGGGCCAGGCCAGCCCCAGACCAGACCAGGCCAGACCAGCCCATCTAGGCCAGGCCAGGCCAGACCAGACCAGACCAGGTCTGGCTTGGCCAGGCCAAGCCAGCCCAGGCCAGGCCAGGCCAGGCTGGGCTTCTAAAGGTGGCAAAGGCAAAGGAAAAGGCGTATGGTGCGTTGTATGAGAGGTTAGACACTAAGGAAGGAGAAAAGGACTTGTACTGACTGGTAGGATGTGCAGACCAGACCAAGCCAGGCCAGACCAGACCAGGCCAAGCCAGACCAGACCAGGCCAGGTCAGCCCAGGCCAGGCCAGCCCCAGACCAGACCATGACAGGCCAAGCCATGCCAGGCCACACCAAGCCAGGTCAAGCCAGGCCAAACCAGGCCAGACCAGACCAGACCAGACCAAGCCAGACCAGACCAGACCAGACCAGACCAGACCAGGCCAGGCCAAGCCAGGCCAGTCAGGCCAGGCCAGCCCAGGCCAGGCCAGGCCAGGCCAGGCTGGGCTTCTAAAGGTGGCAAAGGCAAAGGAAAAAGCGTATGGTGCGTTGTATGAGAGGTTAGACACTAAGGAAGGAGAAATGGACTTGTACTGACTGGAAGGATGTGCAGACCAGACCAGGCCAAGCCTGGCCAGGCCAGACCAGACCACGCCAGGCCAGGACAAGCCAGGCCAGGCCAGGCCAAGCCAGGTCAACCAGACCAGATCAGACCAGGCCAGGCAAGACCAGACCAGACCAAGCCAGGCCAGGCCAGGCTGGGCTTCTAAAGGTGGCAAAGGCAAATGAAAAGTTGTATGGTGCGTTGTATGAGAGGTTAGACACTAAGGAAGGAGAAAAGGACTTGTACTGACTGGTAGGATGTGCAGGCCAGACCAGGCCAGGCCAACCAGATTCAGGCCAGGTCAGTCCAAGCCAGGCCAGGCCAAGCCAAGCCAGACCAGGTCATTCCAGGCCAGACCAGACCAGACCAGGCCAGTTCAGGCCAGCCAGGCCAGGCCAGGCCAAGCCAGACGAGGCCAGGCCAGGTCAGGCCAAGCCAGGCCAGGCCAGACCAGGCCAGGCCAAGCCAAGCAAAGCAGGCCAGCTCAGACAAGACCAGGCCAGGCCAGACCAGACCAGACCAGACCAGACCAGGCCAAGCCAAACCAGGCCAGGCCAGGCTGGGCTTCTAAAGGTGGCAAAGGCAAAGGAAAAGGCGTATGGTGCGTTGTATGAGAGGTTAGGAACTAAGGAAGGAGAAAAGGACTTGTACTGACTGGTAGGATGTGCAGACCAGACCAAGCCAGGCCAACCCAGATCAGGCCAGGCCAGGCTAGGCCCGGCCAGGCCAGGCCAAGCCAGACCAACCAGGCCAGACCAGACCAGGCCAAGCCAGGCCAGGCCAGTACAAGCCAGGCCAGGCCAAGCCAGGTCAGGCCAGTTCAGTCCAGGCCAGACCAGACCAGACCAGACAGGCCAGGCCAAGCCAGGCCAGGCCAGGCTGGGCTTCTAAAGATGACAAAGGCAAAGGAAAAGGCGTATGGTGCGTTGTATGAGAGGTTAGACACTGAGGAAGGAGAAAAGGACTTGTACTGACTGTTAGGATGTGCAGACCAGGCAAAGGCCAGTCCAGGCCAGACCAGGCCAGGCCAACCAGACCAGCCTAGGCCAGGCCAACCCCAGGCCAGGCCATGCCAGGCCAAGCCAGACCAAGCCAGGCCAAGCCAGGCCAAGCTACGCCATGCCAGGCCAGACCAGACCAGACCAGACCAGACCAGGCCAAGCCAGACCAGTCCAGGCCAGTCCAGGCCAGGCCAGGCCAGACTAGACCAGACCAGCCAGGCCAGGTCAGACCAGACCAGGCCAGACCAGGCCAGGCCAGGCCAAGCCAGGACAGGCCAGACCAGAACAGGCCAGACCAGGCCAGGCAAGGCTGGGCTTCTAAAGGTGGCAAAGGCAAAGGAAAAGGCGTATGGTGCATTGTATGAGAGGTTAGACACTAAGGAAGGAGAAAAGGACTTGTACTGACTGGTAGGATGTGCAGACCAGACCAGGCCAGGTCAGACCAGGCCAGGCAAGGTCAACCCAGGCCAGACCAGGCCAAGCCAGACAAGACCAGGCCAACCAGACCAGGCCAGACCAGGCCAGGTCAGACCAAACCAGGCCAGGCCAGACCAGACCACACCAGACCAAACCAGGCCAAGCCAAACCAGGCCATGCCAGGCTGGGCTTCAAAAGGTGGCAAAGGCAAAGGAAAAGGCGTATGGTGCGTTGTATGAGAGGTTAGACACTAAGGAAGGAGAAAAGGACTTGTACTGACTGGTAGGATGTGCAGACCAGACCAAGCCAGGCCAACCCAGATCAGGCCAAGCCAGGCCAAGCCAGGCCAAACCAAGCCAGGCAGGCCAGGCCAGGCCAGACCAGACAAGACCAGCCATGCCCAGGCCAGGCCAGGCAAGGCCAGGCCAGGCCAGGCCAGGCCAGGCTGGGCTTCTAAAGGTGACAAAGGCAACGGAAAAGGCGTATGGTGCGTTGTATGAGAGGTTAGACACTAAGGAAGGACAAAAGGACTTGTACTGACTGGTAGGATGTGCAGACCAGGCCAGGCCAGGCCAGGCCAGACCAGGCCAGGCCAAACAGACCAGCCTAGGCCTGGCCAACCCCAGGCCAAGCCAGGCCAGGCCAAGCCAGACCAGGCCAAGCCAAGCCAGACCAGACCAGACCAGACCAGGCCAGGCCAGGCCACACCAGACCAGACCAGCCAGGCCAGGCCAGACCAGACCAAGCCAGGCCAGGCCAGACCAGAACAGACCAGACCAGGCCAGGTCAGACCAGACCAGGCCAGACCAGACCAGACCAGACCAAACCAGGCCAAGCCAAACCAGGCCATGCCAAGCTGGGCTTCTAAAGGTGGCAAAGGCAAAGGAAAAGGCGTATGGTGCGTTGTAGGAGAGGTTAGACACTAAGGAAGGAGAAAAGGACTTGTACTGACTGGTAGGATGTGCAGACCAGACCAAGCCAGGCCAGACCAAATCAAGCCAAGTCAGGCCAAGCCACGCCAGACCAGACCAGGCCAGACCAGACCAGGCCAGGCCAAGCCAGGCTAAGCCAGACCTAACCAGGCCAAGCCGGGCCAAGCCAGACCAGACCAGACCAGACCAGACCAGGCCAGGCCAGGCCAGGCCAGGCCAGCTGGGCTTCTAAAGGTGGCAAAGGCAAAGGAAAAGGCGTATGGTAAGTTGTATGAGAGGTTAGACACGAAGGAAGGAGAAAAGGACTTGTACTGACTGGTAGGATGTGCAGACCAGGCCAGGCCAAACCATGCCAGACCAGGCCAGGCCAACCAGAACAGGCCAGGTCAGGCCAAGCCAGGGCAGGCCAGGCCAAGCCAGACCAGGTCAGGCCAGCCCAGACCAGGCCAGGCCAACCCGGTACAGACCAAGCCAGACCAGTTCAGGCCAGGCCAGGCCAGGCCAAGCCAGACCAACCAGGCCAGACCAGGCCTGGCCAGGCTGGGCTTCTAAAGGTGGCAAAGGCAAAGGAAAAGGCGTATGGTGCGTTGTATGAGAGGTTAGACACTAAGGAAGGAGAAAAGGACTTGTACTGACTGGTAGGATGTGCAGACCAGACCAGGCCAGGTCAGACCAGGCCAGGCAAGGCCAACCCAGGCCAGACCAGGCCAAGCCAGACCAGACCAGGCCAACCAGACCAGGCCAGACCAGGCCAGGTCAGAACAAACAAGGCATTGCCAGACCAGACCACACCAGGACAAGCCAATCCAGGCCATGCCAGGCTGGGCTTCTAAAGGTGGCAAAGGCAAAGGAAAAGGCGTATGGTGCGTTGTATGAGAGGTTAGACACTAAGGAAGGAGAAAAGGACTTGTACTGACTGGTAGGATGTGCAGACCAGACCAAGCCAGGCCAACCCAGATCAGGCCAAGCCAGGCCAGACCAGACCAGTTCAGGCCAGGCCACGCCAGGCCAGACCAGACCAGACCAGCCTGGCCAGGCCAGACCAGACCAGGCCAACCAGCCCGGGCCAAGCCAGGCCAGGCCAGACCAGACCAGACCAGACCATGCCAGGCCAGGCAAGCCCGGCTAGGCCAGGCCAGGCTGGGCTTCTAAAGGTGGCAAAGGCCAGACCAGAACAGTCAGGCCAGGCCAGGTCAGACCTGATCAGGCCAAGCCAGGCCAGGCCAGGCCAAGCCAGGCCAAGCCAGACCAGACCAGACCAGACCAGGTGAGGCAAGGCCAAGCCAGGTCAAGCCAGGCCAGGCCAGGCCAGGCCAGGCCAGGCCACGCCAGGCCAACTGGGCCAGGCCAGACCGGGACAGGCCAAGCCAGGCCAGGCCAGGCCAGGCCAAACCAGACCAGATCATACCAGGCCAGGTCAGGTGAGGCCAGGCCAGGCCAGGCCAGACCAACCAGGCCAGGTCAGACCAAACCAGACCAGACCAGGTCAGGCCAGGCTAGGCCAGACCAGACCAGGCCAGACCAGACCAGGCCAGTTCAAGCCAGGCCAGGCCAGCCCCAGACCAGAATAGGCCAACCAGACCAGGCCAGGCCAGGTCAAGCCAGGGCAACCAGACCAGACCAGACCAGACCAGGCCAGGCCAGACCAGAAAAGACCAAACCAGTCAGGTCAGGCCAGTCCAGGCCAAGCAAGGCCAGACCAGACCAGGCCAGGCCAAGCCAGACCCGACCAGACCAGACCAGATCAGGCTAGGCCAGCACAGGCCAGACCAGACCAGACCAGGCCAGGCCAGGCCAGGCCATGCCAGGCCAGGCCAAGCCAAGCCAGGCCAGGCTGGGCTTCTAAAGGTGGCAAAGGCAAAGGAAAAGGCGTATGGTGCGTTGTATGAGAGGTTAGACACTAAGGAGGGAGAAAAGGACTTGTACTGACTGGTAGGATGTGCAGACCAGACCAAGCCAGGCCAGGCCAACCCAGGCCAAGCCAGACCAGACCAGGCCAGGTCAGGCCAGGCCAGGCCAGCCCCAGACCAGACCAGGACAGGCCATGCCATGCCAGGCCACACCAGGCCAAGCCAGGCCAGCCCAAACCAGGCCAGGGCAGGTCAGACCAGACCAAGCCAGACCAGACCAGACCAGACCAGACCAGGCCAAGCCAGGCCAGACAAGGTCGGCTCAAGCCAGGCCAGGCCAAGCCAGGCCAGCCAGGCCAGGCCAGACCAGGCCAGGCCAGGCCAAATCCAGGCTGGGCTTCTAAAGGTGGCAAAGGCAAAGGAAAAAGCGTATGGTGCGTTGTATGAGAGGTTAGACACTAAGGAAGGAGAAATGGACTTGTACTGACTGGTAGGATGTGCAGACCAGACCAGGCCAGGCCAGGCCAGGCCAGGCCAACCCCAGACCAGGCCAGGCCAGGCCAGACCAGATCAGACCAGACCAGACCAGACCGGACCAGGCCAGGCCAGACCAGACCAGACCAAACCAGTCAGGTCAGGCCAGTCCAGGCCAAGCAAGGCCAGACCAGACCAGTTCAGGCCAAACCAGACCAGACCAGACCAGACCAGACCAGAACAGACCAGACCAAGCCAGGCCAGGTCAGGCCAGGCCAGGCTGGGCTTCTAAAGGTGGCAAAGGCAAAGGAAAAAGCGTATGGTGCGTTGTATGGGAGGTTAGACACTAAGGAAGGAGAAATGGACTTGTACTGACTGGTAGGATGTGCAGACCAGACCAGGCCAGGCCAGGCCATGCCAGACCAGACCAAGCCAGGCCAGGCCAGACCAGACCAGACCAGACCAGACAAGACCAGGCCAGGCCAGTCTGGGCTTCTAAAGGTGGCAAAGGCAAAGGAAAAGGCGTATGGTGCGTTGTATGAGAGGTTAGACACTAAGAAAGGAGAAAAGGACTTGTACTGACTGGTAGGATGTGCAGACCAGACCAGGCCAGGCCAGGCCAAATCCAGGCTGGGCTTCTAAAGGTGGCAAAGGCAAAGGAAAAAGCGTATGGTGCGTTGTATGAGAGGTTAGACACTAAGGAAGGAGAAATGGACTTGTACTGACTGGTAGGATGTGCAGACCAGACCAGCCAGGCCAGGCCAGGCCAGGCCAACCCCAGACCAGGCCAGGCCAGGCCAGACCAGATCATCCCAGACCAGACCAGACCGGACCAGGCCAGGCCAGACCAGACCAGACCAAACCAGTCAGGTCAGGCCAGTCCAGGCCAAGCAAGGCCAGACCAGACCAGACCAGGTCAGGCCAGGCCAGACCAGACCAGACCAGACCAGACCAGACCAGAACAGTCCAGCCAGGCCAGGTCAGACCATACCAGGCCAAGCCAGCTCAGGCCAGGCCAAGCCAGCCAGGCCAGACCAGACCAGACCAGACCAGACCAGGCGAGGCGAGGCCTAGCCAGGCCAAGCCAGGCCAGGCCAGGCTGGGCTTCTAAAGGTGGCAAAGGCAAAGGAAAAGGCGTATGGTGCGTTGTATGAGAGGTTAGACACTAAGGAAGGAAAAAGGACTTGTACTGACTGGTAGGATGTGCAGACCAGACCATGACAGGCCAAGCCAGGCCAAAGCCAGGCCAAGCCAGACCGGGACAGGCCAAGCCAGCCAGGCCAGGCCAGACCAGACCAGATCATACCAGGCCAAGCCAGGTGAGGCCTGGCCAGGCCAGGCCAAACCAACCAGGCCAGGTCAGACCAGACCAGACCAGGCCAGGCCAGGCCAGGCCAAACCAGACCAGGCCAGACCAGACCAGGCCAGTTCAAGCCAGGCCAGGCCAGCCCCAGACCAGAATAGGCCAGACCAGACCAGGCCAGGCCAGGTCAGGTCAAGGCCAGGGCAACCAGACCAGACCAGACCAGACCAGGCCAGGCCAGACCAGACCAGACCAAACCAGTCAGGTCAGGCCAGTCCAGGCCAAGCAAGGCCAGACCAGACCAGGCCAGGCCACGCCAGACCAGACCAGGCCAGACCAGACCAGACCAGACCAGACCAGGCCAGGCCAGGCTGGGCTTCTAAAGGTGGCAAAGGCAAAGGAAAAGGCGTATGGTGCGTTGTATGAGAGGTTAGACACTAAGGAAGGAGAAAAGGACTTGTACTGACTGTTAGGATGTGCAGACCAGACCAGGCCAGGCCAGACCAGACCAGCCCAGGCCAGGCCATGCCAGGCCAGACAAGACCATGCCAGGCCAGGCCAGGCCAGGTCATTCCAGGCCAACCAGACCAGGCCAGGCCAGGCCAGGCCAGACCAGACCAGACCACACCAGACCAAGCCAGGCCAGGCCAACCCAGACCAGGCCAGGCCAGGCCAGACCAGACCAGACCAGACCAGACCAGGCCAGGCCAGGCTGGGCTTCTAAAGGTGGCAAAGGCAAAGGAAAAGGCGTATGGTGCGTTGTATGAGAGTTTAGACACTAAGGAAGGAGAAAAGGACTTGTACTGACTGGTAGGATGTGCAGACCAGACCAAGCCAGGCCAGACCAGATCAGGTCAAGCCAGGTCAGGCTAGGCCAGGCCAGTCCAGACCAGACCAGACCAGACCATACCAGACCAGGCCAACCAAGCCAGGCCAGGCCAGACCAGACCAGGCCAGGCCAGGCCAGGCCAAGCCAGACCAGACCATACCAGACCAGACCAGGCCAAGCCAGGCCAGGCCAGGCTGGGCTTCTAAAGGTGGCAAAGGCAAAGGAAAAGGCGTATGGTGCGTTGTATGAGAGTTTAGACACTAAGGAAGGAGAAAAGGACTTGTACTGACTGGTAGGATGTGCAGTTCAAGCCAGGCCAAGCCAGACCAGGCCAGGCCAGACCAGACCAGACCAGACCAGACCAAGCCAGTCCAGGCCAGGTCAGGCTGGGCTTCTAAAGGTGGCAAAGGCAAAGGAAAAGGCGTATGGTGCGTTGTATGAGAGGTTAGACACTAAGGAAGGAGAAAATGACTTGTACTGACTGGTAGGATGTGCAGACCAGGCCAGGCCAGGCCTGCCCAGGCCAGGCCAGTCAGGCCAGGCCAGGCCAAGCCAGACCAGACCAGACCAGACCATGCCAGGTCAGGCCAAGCCAAGCCAGACCAAGTCAAGCCAAGCCAGGCCAGGCCAGGCCAGCCCAGGCCATGCCATGCCAGGCCAGACCAGGCCAGGCCAGGCCAGGCCAGGCCAGACCAGACCAGACCAGGCAGGACAGGCCAGACCAGACCAGGCCAACCAGCCCGGGCCAAGCCAGGCCAGGCCAAACCAGACCAGACCAGACCATGCCAGGCCAGGCAAGCCCGGCTAGGCCAGGCCAGGCTGGGCTTCTAAAGGTGGCAAAGGCCAAACCAGACCAGACCAGCCAGGCCAGGCCAGCCAGGCCATGCCAGGCCAGGCAAGCCCCAGACCAGAATAGGCCAGACCAGACCAGGCCAGGCCAGGTCAGGCCAGGGCAACCAACCAGACCAGACCAGACCAGACCAGGCCAGGCCAGACCAGACCAGACCAAACCAGTCAGGTCAGGCCAGTCCAGGCCAAGCAAGGCCAGACTAGACCAGGCCAGGCCACGCCAGACCAGACAAGACCAGACCAGACCAAGCCAGGCCAGGTCAGGCCAGGCCAGGCTGGGCTTCTAAAGGTGGCAAAGGCAAAGGAAAAGGCGTATGGTGCGTTGTATGAGAGGTTAGACAATAAGGAAGGAGAAAAGGACTTGTACTGACTGGTAGGATGTGCAGACCAGACCAGGCCAAGGCAGGCCAGGCCAGGCCAGGCCCTGACCAGACCAGGCCAGACCAGACCAGGCTAGGCCAGGCCAGGCCAGACCAGAACAGACCATGCCAGGCCAGGCCAAGTCAGGCCAGGGCAGGCCAGGCCAGGCTGGGCTTCTAAAGGTGGCAAAGGCAAAGGAAAAGGCGTATGGTGCGTTGTATGAGAGGTTAGACACTAAGGAAGGAGAAAAGGACTTGTACTGAATGGTAGGAAGTGCAGACCAGACCAAGCCAGGCCAGGCCAACCCAGGCCAAGCCAGGCCAGACCAGCCCAGGTCAGGCCAGACCTGACCAGACCAGACCAGACCAGACCAGACCAGACCAGGCCAGGCCAGACCAGACCAGACCAAACCAGTCAGGTCAGGCCAGTCCAGGCCAAGCAAGGCCAGACCAGACCAGGCCAGGCCAGGCCAGACCAGACCAGACCAGACCAGACCAAGTCTGGCCAGGTCAGGCCAGGCCAGGCTGGGCTTCTAAAGGTGGCAAAGGCAAAGGAAAAGGCGTATGGTGCGTTGTATGAGAGGTTAGACACTAAGGAAGGAGAAAAGGACTTGTACTGACTGGTAGGATGTGCAGACCAGACCAGGCCAAGTCAGGCCAGGCCAGGCCAGCCCCAGACCAAGCTAGGCCAGCACAGGCCAGACCAGACCAGACCAAGCCAGGCCAGGCCAAGCCACGCCAGGCCAGGAGAAGCCAAGCCAGGCCAGGCTGGGCTTCTAAAGGTGGCAAAGGCAAAGGAAAAGGCGTATGGTGCGTTGTATGAGAGGTTAGACACTAAGGAGGGAGAAAAGGACTTGTACTGACTGGTAGGATGTGCAGACCAGACCAAGCCAGGCCAGGCCAACCCAGGCCAAGCCAGACCAGACCAGGCCAGGCCAGGCCAGGCCAGGCCAGCCCCAGACCAGACCAGGACAGGCCAGGCCATGCCAGGCCAACACAGGCCAAGCCAGGCCAGGCCAAACCAGGCCAGGGCAGGTCAGACCAGACCAAGCCATACCAGACCAGACCAGACCAGACCAGACCAGGCCAGGCCAGGCCAGGCAAGGTCGGCTCAAGCCAGGCCAGGCCAAGCCAGGCCAGCCATGCCAGGCCAGACCAGGCCAGGCCAGGCCAAATCCAGGCTGGGCTTCTAAAGGTGGCAAAGGCAAAGGAAAAAGCGTATGGTGCGTTGTATGAGAGGTTAGACACTAAGGAAGGAGAAATGGACTTGTACTGACTGGTAGGATGTGCAGACCAGACCAGGCCAGGCCATGCCAGGCCAACCCCAGACCAAGCCAGGCCAGGCCAGACCAGATCAGACCAGACCAGACCAGACCGGACCAGGCCAGGCCAGACCAGACCAGACCAAACCAGTCAGGTCAGGCCAGTCCAGGCCAAGCAAGGCCAGACCAGACCAGGCCAGGCCAAGCCAGACCAGACCAGACCAGACCAGACCAGACCAGACCAAGCCAGGCCAGGTCAGGCCAGGCCAGGCTGGGCTTCTAAAGGTGGCAAAGGCAAAGGAAAAGGCGTATGGTGTGTTGTATGAGAGGTTAGACACTAAGGAAGGAGAAAAGGACTTGTACTGACTGGTAGGATGTGCAGACCAGACCAGGCCAGTCAGGCCAGGCCAGGCCAGCCCCAGACCAGACCACGCCAGACCAGACCAGGTCAGACCAGACCAGACCAGGCCAGGCCAGGCCAGGCTGGGCTTCTAAAGGTGGCAAAGGCAAAGGAAAAAGCGTATGGTGCGTTGTATGGGAGGTTAGACACTAAGGAAGGAGAAATGGACTTGTACTGACTGGTAGGATGTGCAGACCAGACCAGGCCAGGCCAGGCCAGGCCAGACCAGACCAAGCCAGGCCAGGCCAGGCCAGACCAGAGTAGACCAGACCAGACCAGACCAGGCCAGGCCAGTCTGGGCTTCTAAAGGTGGCAAAGGCAAAGGAAAAGGCGTATGGTGCGTTGTATGAGAGGTTAGACACTAAGAAAGGAGAAAAGGACTTGTACTGACTGGTAGGATGTGCAGACCAGACCAGGCCAGGCCAAACCAGATCAGGTCAGGCCAGGTCAGGCCAGGCCAGGCCAGGCCAACCCCAGACCAGGCCAGGCCAGGCAAGACCAGATCAGACCAGACCAGACCAGACCGGACCAGGCCAGGCCAGACCAGACCAGACCAAACCGGTCAGGTCAGGCCAGTCCAGGCCAAGCAAGGCCAGACCAGACCAGGCCAGGCCAAGCCAGACCAGACCAGACCAGACCAGACCAGACCAGACCAAGCCAGGCAGGTCAGGCCAGGCCAGGCTGGGCTTCTAAAGGTGGCAAAGGCAAAGGAAAAGGCGTATGGTGCGTTGTATGAGAGGTTAGACACTAAGGAAGGAGAAAAGGACTTGTACTGACAGGTAGGATGTGCAGTTCAAGCCAGACCAGGCCAGGCCATGCCAGGCCAGACCAGACCAGACCAGACCAGACCAGACCAAGCCAGGCCAGGCCAGGTCAGGCTGGGCTTCTAAAGGTGGCAAAGGCAAAGGAAAAGGCGTATGGTGCGTTGTATGAGAGGTTAGACACTAAGGAAGGAGAAAAGGACTTGTACTGACTGGTAGGATGTGCAGACCAGGCCAGTCCAGGCCTGCCCAGGCCAGCCAGGCCTGACCAGGCCAGGCCAGGCCAGGCCAGGCCAGTCCAGGACAAGCAAGGCCATACCAGACCAGACCAGACCAAGTCAGGTCAGGTCAGGCCAGGCCAGGCTGGGCTTCTAAAGGTGGCAAAGGCAAAGGAAAAGGCGTATGGTGCGTTGTATGAGAGGTTAGACACTTAGGAAGGAGAAAAGGACTTGTACTGACTGGTAGGATGTGCAGACCAGACCAGGCCAAGTCAGGCCAGGCCAGGCCAGCCCCAGACCAAGCTAGGCCAGAACAGGCCAGACCAGACCAGACCAGGCCGGGCCAGGCCAGGCCACGTCAGGCCAGGCCAGGTCAAGCCAGGCCAGGCTGGGCTTCTAAAGGTGGCAAAGGCAAAGGAAAAGGCGTATGGTGCGTTGTATGAGAGGTTAGACACTAAGGAGGGAGAAAAGGACTTGTACTGACTGGTAGGATGTGCAGACCAGACCAAGCCAGGCCAGGCCAACCCAGGCCAAGCCAGACCAACCAGGCCAGGACAGACCAGGCCAGGCCAGGCCAAATCCAGGCTGGGCTTCTAAAGGTGGCAAAGGCTAAGGAAAAAGCGTATGGTGCGTTGTATGAGAGGTTAGACACTAAGGAAGGAGAAATGGACTTGTACTGATTGGTAGGATGTGCAGACCAGACCAGGCCAGGCCAGGCCAGGCCAACCCCAGACCAGGCCAGGTCAGCCCAGACCAGTCCAGACCAGACCAGACCAGACCAGGCCAGGCCAGACCAGACCAGACCAAACCAGTCAGGTCAGGCCAAACCAGGCCAAGCAAGGCCAGGCCAACCCAGACCAGACCAGACCAGACCAGACCAGACCAGGCCAGGCCAGGCCAGGCCATGCCAGGCTGGGCTTCTAAAGGTGGCAAAGGCAAAGGAAAAGGCGTATGGTGCGTTGTATGAGAGGTTAGACACTAAGGAAGGAGAAAAGGACTTGTACTGACTGGTAGGATGTGCAGACCAGATCAGGCCAGGCCAGGCCAGGCCAGGCCAGGTCAGGCCAGACCAAACCAGGCCAGAGCCAGGCCAGGCCATCCCAGGCCAGACCAAACCAAGTCAGGTCAGGCCGAGCCATGCCAGGCCAGGCCATGCCAGGCCAGACCAGACCAGGCCAGACCAGACCAAGCCATTCCAGGCCAGGCCAGGTCAAGCCAGGCCAACCAGACCAGGCCAGGCCATGCCAGGCCAGGCCAGACCAGACCAGACCAGACCAGACCAGACCAAGCCAGGCAAGGCCAGTTCAGGCTGGGCTTCTAAAGGTGGCAAAGGCAAAGGAAAAGGCGTATGGTGCCTTGTATGAGAGGTTAGACACTAAGGAAGGAGAAAAGGACTTGTACTGACTGGTAGGATGTGCAACCATGCCATGCCAGGCCTGATCAGCCCAGGCCAGACCAGACCAAGCCAGGCTAGGCCAGGTCAAGCCAAGCCAGACCAGGCCAGTCCAGGCCAGGCCAAGCCAGGCCAAGCCAGGCCAAACCAGACCAGACCAGACCAGGCCAGGCCAACTCAGGCCAGGCCAGGTCAGGTCAGGCCACGCCAAGCCATGCCAGGGAAAGCCAGGCCAGGCCAGGACAGACCAGACCAGTTCAGGCCAGGCCACGCCAGGCCAGACCAGACCAGACCAGCCTGGCCAGGCCAGACCAGACCAGGCCAACCAGCCCGGGCCAAGCCGGCCAGGCCAGACCAGACCAGACCAGACCATGCCAGGCCAGGCAAGCCCGGCTAGGCCAGGCCAGGCTGGGCTTCTAAAGGTGGCAAAGGCCAGACCAGAACAGTCCAGCCAGGCCAAGTCAGACCTGACTAGGCCAAGCCAGGCCAGGCCAAGCCAAGCCAGGCCAAGCCAGACCAGACCAGACCAGACCAGGTGAGGCAAGGCCAAGTCAGGCCAGGCCATGCCAGGCCAGGCCATGCCAGGCCAGGCCAGGCCAAACCATGCTGGGCCAGGCCAGACCGGGACAAGCCAAGCCAGGCCAGGCCAGGCCAAACCAGACCAGATCATACCAGCCAGGCCGGGTGAGGCCAGGCCAGGCCAGGCCAGACCAACCAGGCCAGGTCAGACCAGACAAGACCAGACCAGGCCAGGCCAGGTCAGGCCAGACCAGACCAGGCCAGACCAGACCAGGCCAGTTCAAGCCAGGCCAGGCCAGCCCCAGACCAGAATAGGCCAACCAGACCAGGCCAGGCCAGGTCAGGCCAGGGCAACCAGACCAGACCAGACCAGACCAGACCAGGCCAGGCCAGACCAGAAAAGACCAAACCAGATCAAGCTAGGCCAGCACAGGCCAGACCAGACCAGACCAGGTCAAGCCAGGCCAGGCCACGCCAGGCCAGACCAAGCCAAGCCAGGCCAGGCTGGGCTTCTAAAGGTGGCAAAGGCAAAGGAAAAGGCGTATGGTGCGTTGTATGAGAGGTTAGACACTAAGGAGGGAGAACAGGACTTGTACTGACTGGTAGGATGTGCGGACCAGACCAAGCAAGGCCAGGCCAACCCAGGCCAAGCCAGACCAGACCAGGCCAGGTCATGCCAAGCCAGGCCAGCCCCAGACCAGACCGGGACAGGCCATGCCATGCCAGGCCACACCAGGCCAAGCCAGGCCAGGCCAAACCAGGCCAGGGCAGGTCAGACCAGACCAAGCCAGACCAGACCAGACCAGACCAGACCAGCCCAGGCCAGGCCAGGCCAGGCAAGGTCGGCTCAAGCCGGGCCAGGCCAAGCCAGGCCAGCCAGGCCAGGCCAGACCAGGCCAGGCCAGGCCAAATCCAGGCTGGGCTTCTAAAGGTGGCAAAGGCAAAGGAAAAAGCGTATGGTGCGTTGTATGAGAGGTTAGACACTAAGGAAGGAGAAATGGACTTGTACTGACTGGTAGGATGTGCAAACCAGACCAGGCCAGGCCAGGCCAGGCCAACCCCAGACCAGGCCAGGCCAGGCCAGACCAGATCAGACCAGACCAGACCAGACCGGACCAGGCCAGGCCAGACCAGACCAGACCAAACCAGTCAGGTCAGGCCAGTCCAGGCCAAGCAAGGACAGACCAGACCAGGCCAGGCCAAGCCAGACCAGACCAGACCAGACCAGACCAGACCAGAACAGACCAGACCAAGCAAGGCCAGGTCAGGCCAGGCCAGGCTGGGCTTCTAAAGGTGGCAAAGGCAAAGGAAAAGGCGTATGGTGCGTTGTATGAGAGGTTAGACACTAAGGAAGGAGAAAAGGACTTGTACTGACTGGTAGGATGTGCAGACCAGACCAGGCCAAGTCAGGCCAGGCCAGGCCAGCCCCAGACCAGACCAGGCCAGACCAGACCAGGCCAGGCCAGACCAAACCAGGCCAGGCCAGGCCAGGCTGGGCTTCTAAAGGTGGCAAAGGCAAAGGAAAAAGCTTATGGTGCGTTGTATGGGAGGTTAGACACTAAGGAAGGAGAAATGGACTTGTACTGACTGGTAGGATGTGCAGACCAGACCAGGCCATGCCAGGCCAGGCCAGACCAGACCAAGCCAGGCCAGGCCAGACCAGACCAGACCAGACCAGACCAGGCCAGGCCAGTCTGGGCTTCTAAAGGTGGCAAAGGCAAAGGAAAAGGCGTATGGTGCGTTGTATGAGAGGTTAGACACTAAGAAAGGAGAAAAGGACTTGTACTGACTGGTAGGATGTGCAGACCAGACCAGGCCAGGCCAGGCCAAATCCAGGCTGGGCTTCTAAAGGTGGCAAAGGCAAAGGAAAAAGCGTATGGTGCGTTGTATGAGAGGTTAGACACTAAGGAAGGAGAAATGGACTTGTACTGACTGGTAGGATGTGCAGACCAGACCAGGCCAGGCCAGGCCAGGCCAACCCCAGACCAGGCCAGGCCAGGCCAGACCAGACCAGATCAGACCAGACCAGACCAGACCGGACCAGGCCAGGCCAGACCAGACCAGACCAAACCAGTCAAGTCAGGCCAGTCCAGGCCAAGCAAGGCCAGACCAGACCAGGCCAGGCCAAGCCAGACCAGACCAAACCAGACCAGACCAGACCAGACCAGACCAGACCAGACCAAGCCAGGCCAGGTCAGGCCAGGCCAGGCTAGGCTTCTAAAGGTGGCAAAGGCAAAGGAAAAGGCGTATGGTGCGTTGTATGAGAGGTTAGACACTAAGGAAGGAGAAAAGGACTTGTACTGACTGGTAGGATGTGCAGACCAGACCAGGCCAAGTCAGGCCAGGCCAGCCCCAGACCAGACCAGGCCAGACCAGACCAGGCCAGGCAAGACCAGACCAGGCCAGGCCAGGCCAGGCTGGGCTTCTAAAGGTGGCAAAGGCAAAGGAAAAAGCGTATGGTGCGTTGTATGGGAGGTTAGACACTAAGGAAGGAGAAATGGACTTGTACTGACTGGTAGGATGTGCAGACCAGACCAGGCCAGGCCAGGCCAGGCCAGACCAACCCAAGCCAGGCGAGGCCAGACCAGACCAGACCAGACCAGACCAGACCAGACCAGGCCAGGCCAGTCTGGGCTTCTAAAGGTGGCAAAGGCAAAGGAAAAGGCGTATGGTGCGTTGTATGAGAGGTTAGACACTAAGAAAGGAGAAAAGGACTTGTACTGACTGGTAGGATGTGCAGACCAGACCAGGCCAGGCCAGGCCAGGCCAGACCAGACCACGCCAGGCCAGGCCAGACCAGACCAGACCAGACCAGACCAGGCCAGGCCTGTCTGGGCTTCTAAAGGTGGCAAAGGCAAAGGAAAAGGCGTATGGTGCGTTGTATGAGAGGTTAGACACTAAGAAAGGAGAAAAGGACTTGTACTGACTGGTAGGATGTGCAGACCAGACCAGGCCAGGCCAGGCCAAATCCAGGCTGGGCTTCTAAAGGTGGCAAAGGCAAAGGAAAAAGCGTATGGTGCGTTGTATGAGAGGTTAGACACTAAGGAAGGAGAAATGGACTTGTACTGACTGGTAGGATGTGCAGACCAGACCAGGCCAGGCCAGGCCAGGCCAACCCCAGACCAGGCCAGGCCAGGCCAGACCAGATCAGACCAGACCAGACCAGACCGGACCAGGCCAGGCCAGGCCAGACCAGACCACACCAAACCAGTCAGGTCAGGCCAGTCCAGGCCAAGCAAGGCCAGACCAAACCAGGCCAGGCCAAGCCAGACCAGACCAAACCAGACCAGACCAGACCAGACCAGACCAGACCAAGCCAGGCCAGGTCAGGCCAGGCCAGGCTAGGCTTCTAAAGGTGGCAAAGGCAAAGGAAAAGGCGTATGGTGCGTTGTATGAGAGGTTAGACACTAAGGAAGGAGAAAAGGACTTGTACTGACTGGTAGGATGTGCAGACCAGACCAGGCCAAGTCAGGCCAGGCCAGGCCAGCCCCAGACCAGACCAGGCCAGACCAGACCAAGCCAGGCAAGACCAGACCAGGCCAGGCCAGGCCAGGCTGGGCTTCTAAAGGTGGCAAAGGCAAAGGAAAAAGCGTATGGTGCGTTGTATGGGAGGTTAGACACTAAGGAAGGAGAAATGGACTTGTACTGACTGGTAGGATGTGCAGACCAGACCAGGCCAGGCCAGGCCAGGCCAGACCAACACAAGCCAAGCGAGGCCAGACCAGACCAGACCAGACCAGACCAGACCAGACCAGGCCAGGCCAGTCTGGGCTTCTAAAGGTGGCAAAGGCAAAGGAAAAGGCGTATGGTGCGTTGTATGAGAGGTTAGACACTAAGAAAGGAGAAAAGGACTTGTACTGACTGGTAGGATGTGCAGACCAGACCAAGCCAAGCCAGACCAGATCAGGTCAGGCCAGGTCAGGCCAAGCCAGGCCAGGCCATCCAGACCAGACCAGACCAGACCATACCAGACCAGGCCAGCCAGGCCAGGCCAGGCCAGACCAGACCAGGCCAGGCCAGGCCAGGTTCAGGCCAATCCTGACCAGACCAGACCAGACCAGGCCAAGCCAGGCCAGGCCAGGCTGGGCTTCTAAAGGTGGCAAAGGCAAAGGAAAAGGCGTATGGTGCGTTGTATGAGAGGTTAGACACTAAGGAAGGAGAAAAGGACTTGTACTGACTGGTAGGATGTGCAGACCAGGCCAGTCCAGGCCTGCCCTGGCCAGCCAGGCCAGACCAGGCCAGGCCAGGCCAGGCCAAGCCAGTCCAGGCCACGCAAGGCCATACCAGACCAGACCAGACCAAGTCAGGCCAGGTCAGGCCAGGCCAGGCTGGGCTTCTAAAGGTGGCAAAGGCAAAGGAAAAGGCGTATGGTGCGTTGTATGAGAGGTTAGACACTAAGGAAGGAGAAAAGGACTTGTACTGACTGGTAGGATGTGCAGACCAGACCAGGCCAAGTCAGGCCAGGCCAGGCCAGCCCCAGACCAAGCTAGGCCAGCACAGGCCAGACCAGACCAGACCAGGCCGGGCCAGGCCAGGCCAGGCTGGGCTTCTAAAGGTGGCAAAGGCAAAGGAAAAGGCGTATGGTGCGTTGTATGAGAGGTTAGACACTAAGGAGGGAGAAAAGGACTTGTACTGACTGGTAGGATGTGCAGAACAGACCAAGCCAGGTCAGGCCAACCCAAGCCAAGCCAGACCAGACCAGACCAGGCCAGGCCAGGCCAGGCCAGCCCCAGACCAGACCAGGACAGGCCAGGCCATGCCAGGCCACACCAGGCCAAGCCAGGCCAGGCCAAACCAGGCCAAGGCAGGTCAGACCAGACCAAGCCAGACCAGACCAGACCAGACCAGACCAGACCAGACCAGGCCAGGCCAGGCCAGGCCAGGTCGGCTCAAGCCAGGCCAGGCCAAGCCAGGCCAGCCAGGCCAGGACAGACCAGGACAGGCCAGGCCAAATCCAGGCTGGGCTTCTAAAGGTGGGAAAGGCTAAGGAAAAAGCGTATGGTGCGTTGTATGAGAGGTTAGACACTAAGGAAGGAGAAATGGACTTGTACTGATTGGTAGGATGTGCAGACCAGACCAGGCCAGGCCAGGCCAGGCCAACCCCAGACCAGGCCAGGCCAGGCCAGACCAGATCAGACCAGACCAGACCAGACCGGACCAGGCCAGCCAGACCAGACCAGACCAAACCAGTCAGGTCAGGCCAGTCCAGGCCAAGAAGGCCAGGCCAACCCAGACCAGACCAGACCAGACCAGACCAGACCAGGCCAGGCCAGGTCAGGCCAGGCCAGGTTGGGCTTCTAAAGGTGGCAAAGGCAAAGGAAAAGGCGTATGGTGCGTTGTATGAGAGGTTAGACACTAAGGAAGGAGAAAAGGACTTGTACTGACTGGTAGGATGTGCAGACCAGATCAGCCAGGCCAGGCCAGGCCAGGCCAGGTCAGGCCAGACCAAACCAGGCCAGAGCCAGGCCAGGCCATCCCAGGCCAGACCAAACCAAGCCAGGCCAAGCCAGGCCATGCCAGGCCAGGCCATGCCAAGCCAGACCAGAACAGGCCAGACCAGACCAAGCCAGTCCAGGCCAGGCCAGGTCAAGCCAGGCAAACCAGACCAGACCAGGCCAGGCCATGCCAGGCCAGGACAGACCAGACCAGACCAGACCAAGCCAGGCAAGGCCAGGCCAGGCTGGGCTTCTAAAGGTGGCAAAGGCAAAGGAAAAGGCGTATGGTGCCTTGTATGAGAGGTTAGACACTAAGGAAGGAGAAAAGGACTTGTACTGACTGGTAGGATGTGCAGACCATGCCAGGCCAGGCCTGATCAGCCCAGGCCAGACCAGACCAAGCCAGGCTAGGCCAGGTCAAGCCAAGCCAGACCAGGCCAGTCGAGGCCAGGCCAAGCCAACCAAGCCAGGCCAGACCAGACCAGACCAGACCAGGCCAGGCCAGCCCAGGCCATGCCAGGTCAGGTCACGCCACGCCAAGCCATGCCAGATCAGGCCAGGCCAAGCCAGGCCAGACCAGACCAGTTCAAGCCACGCCACACCAGGCCAGACCAGACCAGACCAGCCTGGCCAGGCCAGACCAGACCAGGCCAACCAGCCCGGGCCAAGCCAGGCCAGGCCAGACCAGACCAGACCAGACCATGCCAGGCCAGGCAAGCCCGGCTAGGCCAGGCCAGCTGGGCTTCTAAAGGTGGCAAAGGCCAGACCAGAACAGTCCAGCCAGGCCAAGTCAGACCTGACCAGGCCAAGCCAGGCCAGGCCAGCCAAGCCAGGCCAAGCCAGACCAGACCAGACCAGACCAGACCAGGTGAGGCAAGGCCAGGCCAGGCCAGGCCAAGCCAGGCCAGGCCTGGCTGGGCCAGGCCAGACCGGGACAGGCCAAGCCAGGCCAGGCCAGGCCAGGCCAGACCAGACCAGATCATACCAGGCCAGGCCAGGTGAGGCCATGCCAAGCTAGGCCAGACCAACCAGGCCAGGTCAGACCAGACCAGACCAGACCAGACCAGACCAGGCCAGGCCAGGCCAGGCCAGACCAGACCAGGCCAGACCAGACCAGGCCAGTTCAAGCCAAGCCAGGCCAGCCCCAGACCAGAATAGGTCAACCAGACCAGGCCAGGCCAGGTCAGGCCAGGGCAACCAGTCAGACCAGACCAGACCAGGCCAGGCCAGACCAGAAAAGACCAAACCAGTCAGGTCAGGCCAGTCCAGGCCAAGCAAGGCCAGACCAGACCTGGCCAGGCCAAGCCAGACCAGACCAGACCAGACCAGATCAAGCTAGGCCAGCACAGGCCAGACCAGACCAGACCAAGCCAGGCCAGGCCAGGCCACGCCAGGCCAGGCCAAGCCAAGCCAGGCCAGGCTGGGCTTCTAAAGGTGGCAAAGGCAAAGGAAAAGGCGTATGGTGCGTTGTATGAGAGGTTAGACACTAAGGAGGGAGAAAAGGACTTGTACTGACTGGTAGGATGTGCAGACCAGACCAAGCCAGGCCAGGCCAACCCAGGCCAACCCAGACCAGACCAGGCCAGGCCAGGCCAGGCCAAGCCAGCCCCAGACCAGACCAGGACAGGCCAAGCCATGCCAGGCCAAACTAGGCCAAGCCAGGCCAGGCCAAACCAGGCCAGGGCAGGTCAGAAAAGACCAAGCCAGACCAGACCAGACCAGACAGGACCAGGCCAGGCCAGGCCAGGCAAGGTCGGCTCAAGCCAGGCCAGGCCAAGCCAGGCCAGCCAGGCCAGGCCAGACCAGGCCAGGCCAGGCCAAATCCAGGCTGGGCTTCTAAAGGTGGCAAAGGCAAAGGAAAAAGCGTATGGTGCGTTGTATGAGAGGTTAGACACTAAGGAAGGAGAAATGGACTTGTACTGACTGGTAGGATGTGCAGACCAGACCAGGCCAGGCCAGGCCAGGCCAACCCCAGACCAGGCCAGGCCAGACCAGATCAGACCAGACCAGACCAGACCGGACCAGGCCAGGCCAGACCAGACCAGACCAAACCAGTCAGGTCAGGCCAGTCCAGGCCAAGCAAGGCCAGACCAGACCAGGCCAGGCCAAGCCAGACCAGACCAGACCAGACCAGACCAGAACAGACCAGACCAAGCCAGGCCAGGTCAGGCCAGGCCAGGCTGGGCTTCAAAAGGTGGCAAAGGCAAAGGAAAAGGCGTATGGTGCGTTGTATGAGAGGTTAGACACTAAGGAAGGAGAAAAGGACTTGTACTGACTGGTAGGATGTGCAGACCAGACCAGGCCAAGTCAGGCCAGGCCAGGCCAGCCCCAGACCAGACCAGGCCAGGCCAGGCCAGGCCAGACCAGACCAAGCCAGGCCAGGCCAGACCAGACCAGACCAGATCAGACCAGAACAGGCCAGGCCAGTCTGGGCTTCTAAAGGTGGCAAAGGCAAAGGAAAAGGCGTATGGTGCGTTGTATGAGAGGTTGGACACTAAGAAAGGAGAAAAGGACTTGTACTGACTGGTAGGATGTGCAGACCAAACCAGGCCAGGCCAGACCAGATCAGGTCAGGCCAGGTCAGGCCAGGCCAGGCCAGTCCAGACCAGACAAGACCAGACCATACCAGACCAGGACAGCCAGGCCGGGCCAGGCCAGACCAGACCAGGCCAGGCCAGGCCAGCCAGGCCAAACCAGACCAGACCAGACCAGACCAGGCCAAGCCAGGCCAGGCCAGGCTGGGCTTCTAAAGGTGGCAAAGGCAAAGGAAAAGGCGTATGGTGCGTTGTATGAGAGGTTAGACACTAAGAAAGGAGAAAAGGACTTGTACTGACTGGTAGGATGTGCAGACCAGAACAGGCCAGGCCAGGCCAGGCCAGGCCAAGCCAGTCTGGGCCAAGCCAGACCGGGACAGGCCAAGCCAGGCCAGGCCAGGCCAAACCAGACCAGATCAACCCAGGCCAGGCCAGGTGAGGCCAGGCCAGGCCAGGCCAGACCAACCAGGCCAGGTCAGACCAGACCAGACCAGACCAGGCCAGGCCAGGTCAGGCCAGACCAGACCAGGCCAGACCAACCAGGCCAGTTCAAGCCAGGTCAGGCCAGCCCCAGACCAGAATAGGCCAACCAGACCAGGCCAGGCCAGGTCAGGCCAGACCAGATCAGGTCAGGCCAAGTCAGGCCAGGCCAGGCCAGGCCAGTCCAGACCAGACCAGACCAGACCATACCAGACCAGGCCAGCCAGGCCAGGCTAGGCCAGACCAGACCAGGCCAGGCGAGGCCAGGTCAGGCCAATCCTGACCAGACCAGACCAGACCAGGCCAAGCCAGGCCAGGCCAGGCTGGGCTTCTAAAGGTGGCAAAGGCAAAGGAAAAGGCGTATGGTGCGTTGTATGAGAGGTTAGACACTAAGGAAGGAGAAAAGGACTTGTACTGACTGGTAGGATGTGCAGTTCTGGCCAGACCAGGCCAGGCCATGCCAGGCCAGACCAGACCAGACCAGACCAGACCAGACCAAGCCAGACCAGGCCAGGCCAGGCTGGGCTTCTAAAGGTGGCAAAGGCAAAGGAAAAGGCGTATGGTGCGTTGTATGAGAGGTTAGACACTAAGGAAGGAGAAAAGGACTTGTACTGACTGGTAGGATGTGCAGACCAGGCCAGTCCAGGCCTGCCCAGGCCAGCCAGGCCAGACCAGGCCAGGCCAGGCCAGGCCAAGCCAGTCCAGGACACGCAAGGCCATACCAGACCAGACCAGACCAAGTCAGGCCAGGTCTGGCCAGGCCAGGCTGGGCTTCTAAAGGTGGCAAAGGCAAAGGAAAAGGCGTATGGTGCGTTGTATGAGAGGTTAGACACTAAGGAAGGAGAAAAGGACTTGTACTGACTGGTAGGATGTGCAGACCAGACCAGGCCAAGTCAGGCCACCCCAGGCCAGACCCAGACCAAGCTAGGCCAGCACAGGCCAGACCAGACCAGACCAGGCCGGGCCGGGCCGGGCCAGGTCAGGCCACGTCAGGCCAAGCCAGGTCAGGCCAGGCCAGGCTGGGCTTCTAAAGGTGGCAAAGGCAAAGGAAAAGGCGTATGGTGCGTTGTATGAGAGGTTAGACACTAAGGAGGGAGAAAAGGACTTGTACTGACTGGTAGGATGTGCAGACCAGACCAAGCCAGGCCAGGCCAACCCAGGCCAAGCCAGACCAGACCAGACCAGGCCAGGCCAAACCAGGCCAGGCCAGCCCCAGACCAGACCAGGACAGGCCAGGCCACTCCAGGCCACACCAAGCCAAGCCAGGCCAGGCCAAACCAGGCCAGGGCAGGTCAGACCAGACCAAGCCAGACCAGACCAGACCAGACCAGACCAGACCAGACCAGGCCAGGCCAGGCCAGGCCAGGTCGGCTCAAGCCAGGCCAGGCCAAGCCAGGCCAGCCAGGCCAGGACAGACCAGGACGGGCCAGGCCAAATCCAGGCTGGGCTTCTAAAGGTGGCAAAGGCTAAGGAAAAAGCGTATGGTGCGTTGTATGAGAGGTTAGACACTAACGAAGGAGAAATGGACTTGTACTGATTGGTAGGATGTGCAGACCAGACCAAGCCAGGCCAGGCCAACCCAGGCCAACCCAGACCAGACCAGGCCAGGCCAGGCCAGGCCAGCCCCAGACCAGACCAGGACAGGCCAGGCCATGCCAGGCCACACCAGGCCAAGCCAGGCCAGACCAGATCAGACCAAACCGGTCAGGTCAGGCCAGTCCAGGCCAAGCAAGGCCAGGCCAACCCAGACCAGACCAGACCAGACCAGACCAGGCCAGGCCAAGCCAGGCCAGGCCAGGTTGGGCTTCTAAAGGTGGCAAAGGCAAAGGAAAAGGCGTATGGTGCGTTGTATGAGAGGTTAGACACTAAGGAAGGAGAAAAGGACTTGTACTGACTGGTAGGATGTGCAGACCAGATCAGCCAGGCCAGGCCAGGCCAGGCCAGGTCAGGCCAGACCAAACCAGGCCAGAGCCAGGCCAGGCCATCCCAGGCCAGACCAAACCAAGCCAGGCCAAGCCAGGCCATGCCAGGCCAGGCCATGCCAGTTCAGACCAGACCAGACCAGACCAGACCAAGCCAGTCCAAGCCAGGCCAGGTCAAGCCAGGCAAACCGAACCAGACCAGGCCAGGCCATGCCAGGCCAGGACAGACCAGACCAGACCAGACCAAGCCAGGCAAGGCCAGGCCAGGCTGGGCTTCTAAAGGTGGCAAAGGCAAAGGAAAAGGCGTATGGTGCCTTGTATGAGAGGTTAGACACTAAGGAAGGAGAAAAGGACTTGTACTGACTGGTAGGATGTGCAGACCATGCCAGGCCAGGCCTGATCAGCCCAGGCCAGACCAGACCAAGCCAGGCTAGGCCAGGTCAAGCCAAGCCAGACCAGGCCAGTCCAGGCCAGGCCAAGCCAACCAAGCCAGGCCAGACCAGACCAGACCAGACCAGGCCAGGCCAGCCCAGGCCATGCCAGGTCAGGTCACGCCACGCCAAGCCATGCCAGGTCAGGCCAGGCCAAGCCAGGCCAGACCAGACCAGTTCAAGCCAGGCCACGCCAGGCCAGACCAGACCAGACCAGCCTGGCCAGGCCAGACCAGACCAGGCCAACCAGCCCGGGCCAAGCCAGGCCAGGCCAGACCAGACCAGACCAGACCATGCCAGGCCAGGCAAGCCCGGCTAGGCCAGGCCAGCTGGGCTTCTAAAGGTGGCAAAGGCCAGACCAGAACAGTCCAGCCAGGCCAAGTCAGACCTGACCAGGCCAAGCCAGGCCAGGCCAGGCCAAGCCAGGCCAAGCCAGACCAACCAGACCAGACCAGACCAGGTGAGGCAAGGCCAGGTCAGGCCAGGCCAAGCCAGGCCTGGCCTGGCCGGGCCAGGCCAGACCGGGACAGGCCAAGCCAGGCCAGGCCAGGCCAGACCAGACCAGATCATACCAGGCCAGGCCAGGTGAGGCCAGGCCAAGCCAGGCCAGACCAACCAGGCCAGGTCAGACCAGACCAGACCAGACCAGACCAGGCCAAGCCAGGCCAGGCCAGACCAGACCAGGCCAGACCAGACCAGGCCAGTTCAAGCCAGGCCAGGCCAGCCCCAGACCAGAATAGGTCAACCAGACCAGGCCAGGCCAGGTCAGGCCAGGGCAACCAGACCAGACCAGACCAGACCAGGCCAGGCCAGACCAGAAAAGACCAAACCAGTCAGGTCAGGCCAGTCCAGGCCAAGCAAGGTCAGACCAGACCAGGCCAGGCCAAGCCAGACCAGACCAGACCAGACCAGATCAAGCTAGGCCAGCACAGGCCAGACCAGACCAGACCAAGCCAGGCCAGGCCAGGCCACGCCAGGCCAGGCCAGGCCAAGCCAGGCCAGGCTGGGCTTCTAAAGGTGGCAAAGGCAAAGGAAAAGGCGTATGGTGCGTTGTATGAGAGGTTAGACACTAAGGAGGGAGAAAAGGACTTGTACTGACTGGTAGGATGTGCAAACCAGACCAAGCCAGGTCAGGCCAACCCAGGCCAACCCAGACCAGACCAGGCCAGGCCAGGCCAGGCCAGGCCAGCCCCAGACCAGACCAGGACAGGCCAGGCCATGCCAGGCCACACCAGGCCAAGCCAGGCCAGGCCAAACCAGGCCAGGGCAGGTCAGACAAGACCAAGCCAGACCAGACCAGACCAGACCAGACCAGGCCAGGCCAGGCCAGGCAAGGTCGGCTCAAGCCAGGCCAGGCCAAGCCAGGCCAACCAGGCCAGGCCAGACCAGGCCAGGCCAGGCCAAATCCAGGCTGGGCTTCTAAAGGTGGCAAAGGCAAAGGAAAAAGCGTATGGTGCGTTGTATGAGAGGTTAGACACTAAGGAAGGAGAAATGGACTTGTACTGACTGGTAGGATGTGCAGACCAGACCAGGCCAGGCCAGGCCAGGCCAACCCCAGACCAGGCCAGGCCAGACCAGATCAGACCAGACCAGACCAGACCGGACCAGGCCAGGCCAGACCAAACCAGACCAAACCAGTCAGGTCAGGCCGGTCCAGGCCAAGCAAGGCCAGACCAGACCAGGCCAGGCCAAGCCAGACCAGACCAGACCAGACCAGACCAGAACAGACCAAACCAAGCCAGGCCAGTTCAGGCCAGGCCAGGCTGGGCTTCTAAAGGTGGCAAAGGCAAAGGAAAAGGCGTATGGTGCGTTGTATGAGAGGTTAGACACTAAGGAAGGAGAAAAGGACTTGTACTGACTGGTAGGATGTGCAGACCAGACCAGGCCAAGTCAGGCCAGGCCAGGCCAGCCCCAGACCAGACCAGGCCAGGCCAGGCCAGGCCAGACCAGACCAAGCCAGGCCAGGCCAGACCAGACCAGACCAGACCAAAACAGGCCAGGCCAGTCTGGGCTTCTAAAGGTGGCAAAGGCAAAGGAAAAGGCGTATGGTGCGTTGTATGAGAGGTTAGACACTAAGAAAGGAGAAAAGGACTTGTACTGACTGGTAGGATGTGCAGACCAGACCAGGCCAGGCCAGACCAGATCAGGTCACCCCAGGTCAACCCAGGCCAGGCCAGGCCAGTCCAGACCAGACCAGACCAGACCATACCAGACCAGGACAGCCAGGTCGGGCCAGGCCAGACCAGACCAGGCCAGGCCAGGACAGGCCAGGTCAGGCCAATCCAGACCAGACCAGACCAGACCAAGCCAAGCCAGGCCAGGCCAGGCTGGGCTTCTAAAGGTGGCAAAGGCAAAGGAAAAGGCGTATGGTGCGTTGTATGAGAGGTTAGACACTAAGGAAGGAGAAAAGGACTTGTACTGACTGGTAGGATGTGCAGTTCAGGCCAGACAAGGCCAGGCCATGCCAGGCCAGACCAGACCAGACCAGACCAGACCAAGCCAGGCCAGGCCAGGTCTGGCTGGGCTTCTAACGGTGGCAAAGGAAAAGGAAAAGGCGTATGGTGCGTTGTATGAGAGGTTAGACACTAAGGAAGGAGAAAAGGACTTGTACTGACTGGTAGGATGTGCACACCAGGCCAGTCCAGGCCTGCCCAGGCCAGCCAGGCCAGACCAGGCCAGGCCAAGCCAGGCCAGGCCAGTCCAGGCCAAGCAAGGCCAACCAGACCAGCCAGACCAGGCCAGGCAAAGCCAGGGCAGGCCAGGCCAGGCCAGGCCAGGCTGGGCTTCTAAAGGTGGCAAAGGCAAAGGAAAAGGCGTATGGTGCCTTGTATGAGAGGTTAGACACTAAGGAAGGAGAAAAGGACTTGCACTGAATGGTATGATGTGCAGACTAGACCAGGCCAGGCCAGGCCAGGCCAGGCCAGGCCAGACCAGAGCAAACCAAACCAAACCAATCCAAGCCAGGCCAGACCAGACCAGGCCAGGCCAGGCCAGCCCAGGCCAGGCTGGGCTTCTAAAGGTGGCAAAGGCAAAGGAAAAGGCGTATGGTGCGTTGTATGAGAGGTTAGACACTAAGGAAGGAGAAAAGGACATGTACTGACTAGTAGGATGTGCAGACCAGACCAGGCCATGCCAGGCCAAGCCAAGCCAGGCCAGGCCAGGCCAGGACAGGCCAGGCCAGGCCAGACCACACCAGGCCAGACCAAACCAGCTCAGGCCAGACCAGACCAGACCAGGCCAGGCCAGGCCATCCCAGGCTGTGCCAGGCCAGGCCAGGCCAGACCAGACCAAACCAGACCAGGCAGGGCCAGGCCAAGCCAGGCCAGGCCAAGCCAGGCCAGGCTGGGCTTCTAAAGGTGGTAAAGGCAAAGGAAAAGGCGTATGGTGCGTTGTATGAGAGGTTAGACACTAAGGAAGGAGAAAAGGACTTGTACTGACTGGTAGGATGTGCAGACCAGACCAGGTCAGTCCAGGCCAGGCCAGGCCAAGCCAGACCAAACCAGGCCAGGCCAGGCCAAGCCAGACCAGACCAGGCCAGGCCAGGCCAGCCAGACAAGACCAGGCCAGGCCATGCCAGGCAAGCCAGGCCAAGCCAGGCCAGACCAGACCAGGTCAGACCAGACCAAGCCACACCAGAACAGGCCAGGCCAACACAGGCCATCCCAGACCAGGTCAGGCCAGGCCAGGCCAGACCAGACCATCGCCAGGCCATGCCAGGCCAGGCCAAGCCAGGCCAGGCTGGGCTTCTAAAGGTGGCAAAGGCAAAGGAAAAGGCGTATGGTGCGTTGTATGAGAGGTTAGACACTAAGGAAGGAGAAAAGGACTTGTACTGACTGGTAGGAATGCAGACCAGACCAGGCCAAGCCAGGCCAGGTCAGACCAGACCAGCCCAGGCCAGGCCAAGTCAGGCCAGACCAGACCATACCATGCCAGGTCAGGCCAGGTCAGGCCAGGCCAACCAGACCAGGCCAGGCCAGGCCAGGCCAGACCAGACCAGACCAGACCAGACCAGACCAAGCCAGGCCAGGCCAGGTCAGGCTGGGCTTCTAAAGGTGGCAAAGGCAAAGGAAAAGGCGCATGGTGCGTTGTATGAGAGGTTAGCCACTAGGGAAGGAGAAAAAGACTTGTACTGACTGGTAGGATGTGCAGACCAGGCCAGGCAAGGCCAGACCAGGCCAGACCAACCAGACCAGGCCAGATCAGGCCAAGTCAGGCCAGGCCAGGCCAAACCAAGCCAGACCAGTTCAGGCCACGCCAGGCCAAGCCAAGCCAGGCCAGGTCAGGCCAGGTCAACCAGACCAGATCAGATCAGACCAGGCCAGGCCAGACCAGACCAGGCCAGGCCAGGTCAGGCCACACCAGACCAGACCAGACCAGCCAGGCCAGGCCAGACCAGACCAGGCCAGGCAAGGCCAGGCTCAAGCCAGAGTTGGCCAGACTAGACCAGACCAGACCAGACCAGGCCAGGTCCAGGCCAGGCCACACCAGACCAGACCTGGCCAAGCCAGTTCAGGCCAGACCAGACCAGACCAGACCAGGCCAGGCCAACCCAGGCCAGGCCATGCCAGGCCAGGCTGGGCTTCTAAAGGTGGCAAAGGCCAGACCAGACCAGACCAGCCAGACCAGGCCAGGCCAAGCCAGGGCAGGCCAGGCCAGGCCAGGCTGGGCTTCTAAAGGTGGCAAAGGCAAAGGAAAAGGCGTATGGTGCCTTGTATGAGAGGTTAGACACTAAGGAAGGAGAAAAGGACTTGTACTGAATGGTATGATGTGCAGACTAGACCAGGCCAGACCAAGCCAGGCCAGTCTAGGCCAGACCAGACCATGCCAGGCCAGGCCAGACCAGGCCAGGCCAGGCCATGCCGGCCCAGGCCAGGCTGGGCTTCTAAAGGTGGCAAAGGCAAAGGAAAAGGCGTATGGTGCGTTGTATGAGAGGTTAGACACTAAGGAAGGAGAAAAGGACTTGTACTGACTAGTAGGATGTGCAGACCAGACCAGGCCATGCCAGGCCAAGCCAAGCCAGGCCAGGCCAGGCCAGGACAGGCCAGACCAGGCCAGACCACACCAGGCCAGACCAAACCAGCTCAGGCCAGACCAGACCATACCAGGCCAGGCCAGGCCATCCCAGGCTATGCCAGGCCAGGCCAGACCAGACCAAACCAGACCAGGCCAGGCCAAGCCAAGCCAGGCCAGGCTAAGCCAGGCCAGGCTGGGCTTCTAAAGGTGGTAAAGGCAAAGGAAAAGGCGTATGGTGCGTTGTATGAGAGGTTAGACACTAAGGAAGGAGAAAAGGACTTGTACTGACTGGTAGGATGTGCAGACCAGACCAGGTCAGTCCAGGCCAGGCCAGGCCAAGCCAGACCAGACCAGGCCAGGCCAGGCCAAGCCAGACCAAACCAGACCAAACCAGACCAGGCCAGACCAAGCAGACCAGGCCAGGCCATGCCAAGTCAGGCCAGGCCAGGCCAAACCAAGCCAGACCAGTTCAGGCCAGGCCAGGACAAGCCAGGCCAGGCCAGGTCAGGCCAGGTCAACCAGACCAGATCAGACCAGGCCAAGCCAGACCAGACCAGGCCAGGCCAGGCCAGGCCACACCAGACCAGACCAGTCAGGCCAGGCCAGACCAGACCAGGCCAGGCCAGGCCAGGCTCAAGCCAGTTCAGGCCAGACTAGACCAGACCAGACCAGGCCAGGCCAACCCACCAGGCCATGCCAGGCCAGGCTGGGCTTCTAAAGGTGGCAAAGGCCAGAACAGACCAAACCAGCCAGACCAGGCCATGCCAGGCCAAGTCAGGCCAGGACAGGCCAGGCCAGGCTGGGCTTATAAAGGTGGCAAAGGCAAAGGAAAAGGCGTATGGTGCGTTGTATGAGAGGTTAGACACTAAGGAAGGAGAAAAGGACTTGTACTGACTGGTGGGATGTGCAGACCAGACCAGGCCATGCCAGGCCAAGCCATGCCAGGCCAGGCCAGGCCAGGAAAGGCCAGACCAGACCAGACCATACCAGGCCAGGCCAGGTGAGGCCTGGCCAGGCCATGCCAGGCCAGCCCAAGCCAGGCCAGACCAACCCGGCCAGGCCATGCCAGGCCAGACCAGACCAAGCCAGGCCAGACCAGACCAGACCAGACCAGCCAAGCCAGGCCAGACCATACCAGGCCAGACCAAACCAGCTCAGGCCAGACCAGACCAGACCAGGCCAGGCCAGGCCATCCCAGGCTATGCCAAGCCAGGCCAGACCAGACCAAACCAGACCAGGCCAGGCCAGGCCAAGCCAGTTCAGGCCAAGCCAGGCCAGGCTGGGCTTCTAAAGGTGGTAAAGGCAAAGGAAAAGGCGTATGGTGCGTTGTATGAGAGGTTAGACACTAAGGAATGAGAAAAGGACTTGTACTGACTGGGAGGATGTGCAGTTCATGCCAGGCCAGGCCAGACCAGGTCAGACCAACCAGACCAGGCCAGGCCAGGCCAAGTCAGGCCAGGCAAGGCCAAGCCAGACCAGTTCAGGCCAGGCCAGGCCAAGCCAGGCCAGACCAGGTCAGGCCAGGTCAACCAGACCAGATCAGACCAGGCCAGGCCAGACCAGACCAGGCCAGGTCCAGGCCAGGCCACACCAGACCAGACCTGGCCAAGCCAGTTCAAGCCAGACCAGACCAGACCAGACCAGACCATACCAGGCCAGGCCAGGCCAAGCCAGGCCAGGCCAGACCAACCCGGCCAGGCCGTGCCAGGCCAGACCAGACCAAGCCAGGTCAGACCAGACCAGACCAGACCAGGCCAGGCCAGGCCAGACCATACCAGGCCAGACCATACCAGCTCAGGCCAGACCAGACCAGACCAGGCCAGGCCAGGCCATCCCAGGCTATGCCAAGCCAGGCCAGACCAGACCAAACCAGACCAGGCAGGCCAGGCCAAGCCAGGCCAGGCCAAGCCAGGCCAGGCTGGGCTTCTAAAGGTGGTAAAGGCAAAGGAAAAGGCGTATGGTGCGTTGTATGAGAGGTTAGACACTAAGGAAGGAGAAAAGGACTTGTACTGACTGGGAGGATGTGCAGTTCATGCCAGGCCAGGCCAGACCAGGCCAGACCAACCAGACCATGCCAGGCCAGGCCAAGTCAGGCCAGGCAAGGCCAAGCCAGACCAGTTCAGGCCAGGCCAGGCCAAGACAGGCCAGACCAGGTCAGGCCAGGTCAACCAGACCAGATCAGACCAGGCCAGGCCAGACCAGACCAGGCCAGGTCCAGGCCAGGCCACACCAGACCAGACCTGGCCAAGCCAGTTCAGGCCAGACCAGACCAGACCAGACCAGGCCAGGCCAACCCAGGCCAAGCCATGCCAGGCCAGGTTGGGCTTCTAAAGGTGGCAAAGGCCAGACCAGACCAGACCAGCCAGACCAGGCCAGGCCAAGCCAGGGCAGGCCAGGCCAAGCCAGGCCAGGCTGGGCTTCTAAAGGTGGCAAAGGCAAAGGAAAAGGCGTATGGTGCCTTTTATGAGAGGTTAGACACTAAGGAAGGAGAAAAGGACTTGTACTGACTGGTAGGATGTGCAGACCAGACCAGGCCATGCCAGGCCAAGCCATGCCAGGCCAGGCCAGGCCAGGTAAGGCCAGACCAGACCAGACCATACCAGGCCAGGCCAGGTGAGGCCTGGCCAGGCCAGGCCAAGCCAGCCCAGGCCAGGCCAGACCAACCCGGCCAGGCCATGCCAGGCCAGACCAGACCAAGCCAGGCCAGACCAGACCAGACCAGACCAGCCAGCCCAGGCCACACCATACCAGGCCAGACGAAACCAGCTCAGGCCAGACCAGACCAGACCAGGCCAGGCCAGGCCATCCCAGGCTATGCCAAGCCAGGCCAGACCAGACCAAACCAGACCAGGCCAAGCCAGGCCAAGCCAGGCCAGGCCAAGCCAGGCCAGGCTGGGCTTCTAAAGGTGGTAAAGGCAAAGGAAAAGGCGTATGGTGCGTTGTATGAGAGGTTAGACACTAAGGAAGGAGAAAAGGACTTGTACTGACTGGGAGGATGTGCAGTTCATGCCAGGCCAGGCCAGACCAGGCCAGACCAACCAGACCAGGCCAGGCCAGGCCAAGTCAGGCCAGGCAAGGCCAAGCCAGACCAGTTCAGGCCAGGCCAGGCCAAGCCAGGCCAGACCAGGTCAGGCCAGGTCAACCAGACCAGATCAGACCAGGCCAGGCCAGACCAGACCAGGCCAGGTCCAGGCCAGGCCACACCAGACCAGACCTGGCCAAGCCAGTTCAGGCCAGACCAGACCAGACCAGACCAGGCCAGGCCAACCCAGGCCAGGCCATGCCAGGCCAGGCTGGGCCTCTAAAGGTGGCAAAGGCCAGACCAGACCAGACCAGCCAGACCAGGCCAGGCCAAGCCAGGGCAGGCCAGGCCAGGCCAGGCTGGGCTTCTAAAGGTGGCAAAGGCAAAGGAAAAGGCGCATGGTGCGTTGTATGAGAGGTTAGCCACTAGGGAAGGAGAAAAAGACTTGTACTGACTGGTAGGATGTGCAGACCAGGCCAGGCAAGGCCAGACCAGGCCAGACCAACCAGACCAAGCCAGGCCAGGCCAAGTCAGGCCAAGCCAGGCCAGGCCAAACCAAGCCAGACCAGTTCAGGCCAGGCCAGGCCAAGCCATGCCAGGCCAGGTCAGGCCAGGTCAACCAGACCAGATCAGACCAGGCCAGGCCAGACCAGACCAGGCCAGGCCAGGCCAGGCCACACCAGACCAGACCAGCCAGGCCAGGCCAGGCCAGACCAAACCAGGCCAGGCCAGGCCAGGCTCAAGCCAGTTCAGGCCAGACTAGACCAGACCAGACCAGGCCAGGCCAACCCACCAGGCCATGCCAGGCCAGGCTGGGCTTCTAAAGGTGGCAAAGGCCAGAACAGACCAGACCAGCCAGACCAGGCCAGGCCAAGCCAGGGCAGGCCAGGCCAGGCCAAGCTGGGCTTCTAAAGGTGGCAAAGGCAAAGGAAAAGGCGCATGGTGCGTTGTATGAGAGGTTAGCCACTAGGGAAGGAGAAAAAGACTTGTACTGACTGGTAGGATGTGCAGACCAGGCCAGGCAAGGCCAGACCAGGCCAGACCAACCAGACCAAGCCAGGCCAGGCCAAGTCAGGCCAAGCCAGGCCAGGCCAAACCAAGCCAGACCAGTTCAGGCCAGGCCAGGCCAAGCCATGCCAGGCCAGGTCAGGCCAGGTCAACCAGACCAGATCAGACCAGGCCAGGCCAGACCAGACCAGGCCAGGCCAGGCCAGGCCACACCAGACCAGACCAGCCAGGCCAGGCCAGACCAAACCAGGCCAGGCCAGGCCAGGCTCAAGCCAGTTCAGGCCAGACTAGACCAGACCAGACCAGGCCAGGCCAACCCACCAGGCCATGCCAGGCCAGGCTGGGCTTCTAAAGGTGGCAAAGGCCAGAACAGACCAAACCAGCCAGACCAAGCCAGGCCAAGTCAGGCCAGGCCAGGCCAGGCCAGGCTGGGCTTCTAAAGGTGGCAAAGGCAAAGGAAAAGGCGTATGGTGCGTTGTATGAGAGGTTAGACACTAAGGAAGGAGAAAAGGACTTGTACTGACTGGTAGGATGTGCAGACCAGACCAGGCCATGCCAGGCCAAGCCATGCCAGGCCAGGCCAGGCCAGGAAAGGCCAGACCAGACCAGACCATACCAGGGCCAGGCCAGGCCAGCCCAGGCCAGGCCAGACCAACCCGGCCAGGCCGTGCCAGGCCAGACCAGACCAAGCCAGGTCAGACCAGACCAGACCAGACCAGGCCAGGCCAGGCCAGACCATACCAGGCCAGACCATACCAGCTCAGGCCAGACCAGACCAGACCAGGCCAGGCCAGGCCATCCCAGGCTATGCCAAGCCAGGCCAGACCAGACCAAACCAGACCAGGCAGGCCAGGCCAAGCCAGGCCAGGCCAAGCCAGGCCAGGCTGGGCTTCTAAAGGTGGTAAAGGCAAAGGAAAAGGCGTATGGTGCGTTGTATGAGAGGTTAGACACTAAGGAAGGAGAAAAGGACTTGTACTGACTGGGAGGATGTGCAGTTCATGCCAGGCCAGGCCAGACCAGGCCAGACCAACCAGACCAGGCCAGGCCAGGCCAAGTCAGGCCAGGCAAGGCCAAGCCAGACCAGTTCAGGCCAGGCCAGGCCAAGACAGGCCAGACCAGGTCAGGCCAGGTCAACCAGACCAGATCAGACCAGGCCAGGCCAGACCAGACCAGGCCAGGTCCAGGCCAGGCCACACCAGACCAGACCTGGCCAAGCCAGTTCAGGCCAGACCAGACCAGACCAGACCAGACCAGGCCAGGCCAACCCAGGCCAAGCCATGCCAGGCCAGGCTGGGCTTCTAAAGGTGGCAAAGGCCAGACCAGACCAGACCAGCCAGACCAGGCCAGGCCAAGCCAGGGCAGGCCAGGCCAGGCCAGGCCAGGCTGGGCTTCTAAAGGTGGCAAAGGCAAAGGAAAAGGCGTATGGTGCCTTTTATGAGAGGTTAGACACTAAGGAAGGAGAAAAGGACTTGTACTGACTGGTAGGATGTGCAGACCAGACCAGGCCATGCCAGGCCAAGCCATGCCAGGCCAGGCCAGGCCAGGTAAGGCCAGACCAGACCAGACCATACCAGGCCAGGCCAAGCCAGCCCAGGCCAGGCCAGACCAACCCGGCCAGGCCATGCCAGGCCAGACCAGACCAAGCCAGGCCAGACCAGACCAGACCAGACCAGCCAGCCCAGGCCACACCATACCAGGCCAGACGAAACCAGCTCAGGCCAGACCAGACCAGACCAGGCCAGGCCAGGCCATCCCAGGCTATGCCAAGCCAGGCCAGACCAGACCAAACCAGACCAGGCCAGGCCAGGCCAAGCCAGGCCAGGCCAAGCCAGGCCAGGCTGGGCTTCTAAAGGTGGTAAAGGCAAAGGAAAAGGCGTATGGTGCGTTGTATGAGAGGTTAGACACTAAGGAAGGAGAAAAGGACTTGTACTGACTGGGAGGATGTGCAGTTCATGCCAGGCCAGGCCAGACCAGGCCAGACCAACCAGACCAGGCCAGGCCAGGCCAAGTCAGGCCAGGCAAGGCCAAGCCAGACCAGTTCAGGCCAGGCCAGGCCAAGCCAGGCCAGACCAGGTCAGGCCAGGTCAACCAGACCAGATCAGACCAGGCCAGGCCAGACCAGACCAGGCCAGGTCCAGGCCAGGCCACACCAGACCAGACCTGGCCAAGCCAGTTCAGGCCAGACCAGACCAGACCAGACCAGGCCAGGCCAACCCAGGCCAGGCCATGCCAGGCCAGGCTGGGCTTCTAAAGGTGGCAAAGGCCAGACCAGACCAGACCAGCCAGACCAGGCCAGGCCAAGCCAGGGCAGGCCAGGCCAGGCCAAGCTGGGCTTCTAAAGGTGGCAAAGGCAAAGGAAAAGGCGCATGGTGCGTTGTATGAGAGGTTAGCCACTAGGGAAGGAGAAAAAGACTTGTACTGACTGGTAGGATGTGCAGACCAGGCCAGGCAAGGCCAGACCAGGCCAGACCAACCAGACCAGGCCAGGCCAGGCCAAGTCAGGCCAAGCCAGGCCAGGCCAAACCAAGCCAGACCAGTTCAGGCCAGGCCAGGCCAAGCCAGGACAGGCCAGGTCAGGCCAGGTCAACCAGACCAGATCAGACCAGGCCAGGCCAGACCAAACCAGGCCAGGCCAGGCCAGGCCAGGCCACACCAGACCAGACCAGCCAGGCCAGGCCAGACCAAACCAGGCCAGGCCAGGCCAGGCTCAAGCCAGTTCAGGCCAGACTAGACCAGACCAGACCAGGCCAGGCCAACCCACCAGGCCATGCCAGGCCAGGCTGGGCTTCTAAAGGTGGCAAAGGCCAGAACAGACCAGACCAGCCAGACCAGGCCAGGCCAAGCCAGGGCAGGCCAGGCCAGGCCAAGCTGGGCTTCTAAAGGTGGCAAAGGCAAAGGAAAAGGCGCATGGTGCGTTGTATGAGAGGTTAGCCACTAGGGAAGGAGAAAAAGACTTGTACTGACTGGTAGGATGTGCAGACCAGGCCAGGCAAGGCCAGACCAGGCCAGACCAACCAGACCAAGCCAGGCCAGGCCAAGTCAGGCCAAGCCAGGCCAGGCCAAACCAAGCCAGACCAGTTCAGGCCAGGCCAGGCCAAGCCATGCCAGGCCAGGTCAGGCCAGGTCAACCAGACCAGATCAGACCAGGCCAGGCCAGACCAGACCAGGCCAGGCCAGGCCAGGCCACACCAGACCAGACCAGCCAGGCCAGGCCAGACCAAACCAGGCCAGGCCAGGCCAGGCTCAAGCCAGTTTAGGCCAGACTAGACCAGACCAGACCAGGCCAGGCCAACCCACCAGGCCATGCCAGGCCAGGCTGGGCTTCTAAAGGTGGCAAAGGCCAGAACAGACCAGACCAGCCAGACCAAGTCAGGCCAAGTCAGGCCAGGCCAGGCCAGGCCAGGCTGGGCTTCTAAAGGTGGCAAAGGCAAAGGAAAAGGCGTATGGTGCGTTGTATGAGAGGTTAGACACTAAGGAAGGAGAAAAGGACTTGTACTGACTGGTAGGATGTGCAGACCAGACCAGGCCATGCCAGGCCAAGCCATGCCAGGCCAGGCCAGGCCAGGAAAGGCCAGACCAGACCAGACCATACCAGGCCAGGCCAGGTGAGGCCTGGCCAGGCCAGGCCAGGCCAGCCCAGGCCAGGCCAGACCAACCCGGCCAGGCCAGACCATACCAGACCAGACCAGACCAAGCCAAAGCAGGCCAGGCCAGGTTGGGCTTCTAAAGGTGGCAAAGGCAAAGGAAAAGGCGTATGGTGCGTTGTATGAGAGGTTAGACAATAAGGAAGGAGAAAAGGACTTGTACTGACTGGTAGGATGTGCAGACCAGGCCAGGCCAGGCCAGGCCAGACCAACAAGACCAGGCCAGGCCAGGCCAAGTCAAGCCAGGCCAGGCCAAGCCAGACCAGTTCAAACCAGGCCAGGCCAGGCCAAGCCAGGCCAGGTCAGGCCAGGTCAGACCAGACCAGATCAGACCAGGCCAGGCCAGACCAGACCAGGCCAGGCCAGAACAGGCCAAACCAGACCAGACCAGCCAGGCCAAGCCAGATCAGACCAGACAAGGCCAGTCCAGGCCAGGCCAAGCCAGGCCAGGCCAGACCAGACCAGACCAGACCAGGCCAGGCCAACCCAGGCCAGGCCATGCCAGGTCAGGCTGGGCTTCTAAAGGTGGCAAAGGCCAGACCAGACCAGACCAGCCAGACCAGGCCAGGCCAAGCCAGGCCAGGCCAGGCCAGGCCAGGCTGGGCTTCTAAAGGTGGCAAAGGCAAAGGAAAAGGCGTATGGTGCGTTGTATGAGAGGTTAGACACTAAGGAAGGAGAAAAGGACTTGTACTGAATGGTAGGATGTGCAGACCAGAACATGCCAGGCCAGGCCAGGCCAGACCAGAGCAAACCAGACCAGGCCAGGCCAGGCCAGGCCAGGCCAGGCCAACACAGGCCATCCCAGACCAGGCCAGGCCAGCCAGGCCAGACCAGACCAGACCAGACCAGACCAAGCCAGGCCAGGCCAGGCCAGATCAGGCCAGGCTGGGCTTCTAAAGGTGGCAAAGGCAAAGGAAAAGGCGTATGGTGCGTTGTATGAGAGGTTAGACACTAAGGTAGGAGAAAAGGACTTGTACTGACTGGTAGGATGTGCAGACCAGACCACGCCAGGCCAGGCCAGACCAGACCAGGCCAGGTCAGACCAGACCAGCCCAGGCCAGGTCAGGCTGGGCTTCTAAAGGTGGCAAAGGCAAAGGAAAAGGCGCATGGTGCGTTTTTTGAGAGGTTAGACACTAAGGAAGGAGAAAAGGACTTGTACTGACTGGTAGGATGTGCAGACCAGGCCAGGCCAGGCCTGCCCAGGTCAGGCCAGACCATACCAGGCCAGGCCAGGCCAGGCCAGGCCATGCCAGACCATACCAGACCAGACCAGACCAGGCCAGGCCAGGCCAGGACAAGCCAAGTCAGGCCAGGTCAGGCCATGCCAGGCCAGGCCAGGCCACACCAGGCCAATCAGGCCAGGCCAGACCAGACCAGACCAGCCTGGCCAGGCCAGACCAGACCAGGCCAAACAGCTTCGGGCCAAGCCATGCCAGGCCAGACCAGACCAGACCAGACCATGCCAGGCCAGGCAAGCCCGGCTAGGCCAGGCCAGGCTGGGCTTCTAAAGGTGGCAAAGGCAAAGGAAAAGGCGTATGGTGCGTTGTATGAGAGGTTAGACACTAAGGAAGGAGAAAAGGACTTGTACTGACTGGTAGGATGTGCAGACCAGACCAGGCCAGGTCAGGCCAGACCAGGCCAGCCCCAGACCAGACCAGGCAAGACCAAACCAGGCTAGGCCAGGCCAGGTCAAACCAGACCAGACCAGACCAGGCCAGGCCAGGCCAAGCCAGGCCAGGCCAGGCCAAGCCAAGCCAGACCAAGCCAGTCCAAGCCAAACCAGGCCAGGCCAGGCCAAGCCAGACCAGACCAGACCAGACAAGCCAGGCCAGCCAGGCCATCCCGGGGCAAGTCAAGCCAGGACAGGCCAGACCAGACCAGGCCAGGCCAGGCCAGGCCATGCCAGATCAGAAGAGACCAGGCCAAGCCAGGCCATGGTCAAGCCAGGCCAGGTCAGGCCAGGCCAGGTCAGGCCACACCAGACCAGACCAGACCAGGTCAGGCCAGCCAGGCCAGGCTGGGCTTCTAAAGGTGGCAAAGGCAAAGGAAAAGGCGTATGGTGCGTTGTATGAGAAGTTAGACACTAAGGAAGGAGAAAAGCACTTGTACTGACTGGTAGGATGTGCAGACCAGACCAGGCCAGGTTCAGGTCAAGCCAGGCCAGACCAGACCAGCCCAGGCCAGTCAGGCCAAACCAGGCCAGACAAGCCAGGCCAGGCCAGGCCAGACCACACCAAACCAGACCATGCCAGACCAGACCATACCAGGCCAGGCCAGGCCAGACCAGACCAGGCCAGGCCAGACCAGACCAGACCAGGTAAGGCCAGGCCAGACCAGACCAGACCAGGCCAGGCCAGGCCAGGCCAGGCCAGGCTGGGCTTCTAAAGGTGGCAAGGGCAAAGGAAAAGGCGTATGGTGCGTTGTATGTGAGGTTAGACACTAAGGAAGGAGAAAAGGACTTGTACTGACTGGTAGGATGTGCAGACCAGACCAAGCCAGCCCAGGTCAGGCCAGGCCAGACCAGACCAGGCCAGGCCAAGCCAGGCCAAGCTCAGGCAAGACCAGACCAGACCAGACCAGGCCAGGCCATGCCAGGCCAGGACAGACCAGACCAGACCAGACCAAGCCAGGCAAGGCCAGGCCAGGCTGGGCTTCTAAAGGTGGCAAAGGCAAAGGAAAAGGCGTATGGTGCCTTGTATGAGAGGTTAGACACTAAGGAAGGAGAAAAGGACTTGTACTGACTGGTAGGATGTGCAGACCATGCCAGGCCAGGCCTGATCAGCCCAGGCCAGACCAGACCAAGCCAGGCTAGGCCAGGTCAAGCCAAGCCAGACCAGGCCAGTCGAGGCCAGGCCAAGCCAACCAAGCCAGGCCAGACCAGACCAGACCAGACCAGACCAGGCCAGGCCAGCCCAGGCCATGCCAGGTCAGGTCACGCCACGCCAAGCCATGCCAGGTCAGGCCAGGCCAAGCCAGGCCAGACCAGACCAGTTCAAGCCAGGCCACGCCAGGCCAGACCAGACCAGACCAGCCTGGCCAGGCCAGACCAGACCAGGCCAACCAGCACGGGCCAAGCCAGGCCAGGCCAGACCAGACCAGACCAGACCATGCCAGGCCAGGCAAGCCCGGCTAGGCCAGGCCAGCTGGGCTTCTAAAGGTGGCAAAGGCCAGACCAGAACAGTCCAGCCAGGCCAAGTCAGACCTGACCAGGCCAAGCCAGGCCAGGCCAGGCCAAGCCAGGCCAAGCCAGACCAGACCAGACCAGACCAGGTGAGGCAAGGCCAAGCCAGGTCAAGCCAGGCCAGACCAGACCAGATCATACCAGGCCAGGCCAGGTGAGGCCAGGCCAAGCTAGGCCAGACCAACCAGGCCAGGTCAGACCAGACCAGACCAGACCAGACCAGACCAGGCCAGGCCAGGCCAGGCCAGACCAGACCAGGCCAGACCATACCAGGCCAGTTCAAGCCAGGCCAGGCCAGCCCCAGACCAGAATAGGTCAACCAGACCAGGCCAGGCCAGGTCAGGCCAGGGCAACCAGTCAGACCAGACCAGACCAGGCCAGGCCAGACCAGAAAAGACCAAACCAGTCAGGTCAGGCCAGTCCAGGCCAAGCAAGGCCAGACCAGACCAGGCCAGGCCAAGCCAGACCAGACCAGACCAGACCAGATCAAGCTAGGCCAGCACAGGCCAGACCAGACCAGACCAAGCCAGGCCAGGCCAGGCCACGCCAGGCCAGGCCAAGCCAAGCCAGGCCAGGCTGGGCTTCTAAAGGTGGCAAAGGCAAAGGAAAAGGCGTATGGTGCGTTGTATGAGAGGTTAGACACTAAGGAGGGAGAAAAGGACTTGTACTGACTGGTAGGATGTGCAGACCAGACCAAGCCAGGTCAGGCCAACCCAGGCCAACCCAGACCAGACCAGGCCAGGCCAGGCCAGGCCAGGCCAGCCCCAGACCAGACCAAGACAGGCCAGGCCATGCCAGGCCAGACCAGGCCAAGCCAGGCCAGGCCAAACCAGGCCAGGGCAGGTCAGACAAGACCAAGCCAGACCAGACCAGACCAGACCAGACCAGGCCAGGCCAGGCCAGGCAAGGTCGGCTCAAGCCAGGCCAGGCCAAGCCAGGCCAGCCAGGCCAAGCCAGACCAGGCCAGGCCAGGCCACATCCAAGCTGGGCTTCTAAAGGTGGCAAAGGCAAAGGAAAAAGCGTATGGTGCGTTGTATGAGAGGTTAGACACTAAGGAAGGAAAAATGGACTTGTACTGACTGGTAGGATGTGCAGACCAGACCAGGCCAGGCCAGGCCAGGCCAACCCCAGACCAGGCCAGGCCAGACCAGAACAGACCAGACCAGACCAGACCGGACCAGGCCAGGCCAGACCAGACCAGACCAAACCAGTCAGGTCAGGCCAGTCCAGGCCAAGCAAGGCCAGACCAGACCAGGCCAGGCCAAGCCAGACCAGACCAGACCAGACCAGACCAGAACAGACCAGACCAAGCCAGGCCAGGGCAGGCCAGGCCAGGCTGGGCTTCTAAAGGTGGCAAAGGCAAAGGAAAAGGCGTATGGTGCGTTGTATGAGAGGTTAGACACTAAGGAAGGAGAAAAGGACTTGTACTGACTGGTAGGATGTGCAGACCAGACCAGGCCAAGTCAAGCCAGGCCAGGCCAGCCCCAGACCAGACCAGGCCAGGCCAAGCCAGGCCAGGCCAGACCAAACCAAGCCAGGCCAGGCCAGACCAGACCAGACCAGACCAGAACAGGCCAGGCCAGTCTGGGCTTCTAAAGGTGGCAAAGGCAAAGGAAAAGGCGTATGGTGCGTTGTATGAGAGGTTAGACACTAAGAAAGGAGAAAAGGACTTGTACTGACTGGTAGGATGTGCAGACCAGACCAGGCCAGGCCAGACCAGATCAGGTCACCCCAGGTCAGGCCAGGCCAGGCCAGGCCAGACCAGACCAGACCAGACCATACCAGACCAGGACAGCCAGGCCGGGCCAGGCCAGACCAGACCAGGCCAGGCCAGGCCAGCCAGGCCAATCCAGACCAGACCAGACCAGACCAGGCCAAGCCAGGCCAGGCCAGGCTGGGCTTCTAAAGGTGGCAAAGACAAAGGAAAAGGCGTATGGTGCGTTGTATGAGAGGTTAGACACTAAGAAAGGAGAAAAGGACTTGTACTGACTGGTAGGATGTGCAGACCAGACCAGGCCAGGCCAGGCCAGGCCAAGCAAAGCCAGGCTGGGCCAAGCCAGACCGGGACAGGCCAAGCCAGGCCAGGCCAGGCCAAACCAGACCAGATCATACCAGGCCAGAACAGGTGAGGCCAGGCCAGGCCAGGCCAGACCAACCAGGCCAGGTCAGACCAGACCAGACCAGACCAGGCCAGGCCAGGTCAGGCCAGACCAGACCAGGCCAGACCAGACCAGGCCAGTTCAAGCCAGGTCAGGCCAGCCCCAGACCAGAATAGGCCAACCAGACCAGGCCAGGCCAGGTCAGGCCAGGGCAACCAGACCAGACCAGACCAGACCAGGCCAGGCCAGACCAGAAAAGACCAAACCAGATCAAGCTAGGCCAGCACAGGCCAGACCAGACCAGACCAGGCCAGGCCAGGCCAGGCCACGCCAGGCCAGGCCAAGCCAAGCCAGGCCAGGCTGGGCTTCTAAAGGTGGCAAAGGCAAAGGAAAAGGCGTATGGTGCGTTGTATGAGAGGTTAGACACTAAGGAGGGAGAACAGGACTTGTACTGACTGGTAGGATGTGCAGACCAGACCAAGCCAGGCCAGGCCAACCCAGGCCAAGCCAGACCAGACCAGGCCAGGACAGGCCAGGCCAGGCCAGCCCCAGACCAGACCAGGACAGGCCATGCCATGCCAGGCCACACCAGGCCAAGCCAGGCCAGGCCAAACCAGGCCGGGGCAGGTCAGACCAGACCAAGCCAGACCAGACCAGACCAGACCAGACCAGGCCAGGCCAGGCCAGGCCAGGCAAGGTCGGCTCAAGCCAGGCCAGGCCATGCCAGGCCAGCCAGGCCAGGCCAGACCAGGCCAGGCCAGGCCAAATCCAGGCTGGGCTTCTAAAGGTGGCAAAGGCAAAGGAAAAAGCGTATGGTGCGTTGTATGAGAGGTTAGACACTAAGGAAGGAGAAATGGACTTGTACTGACTGGTAGGATGTGCAGACCAGACCAGGCCAGGCCAGGCCAGGCCAACCCCAGACCAGGCCAGGCCAGGCCAGACCAGATCAGACCAGACCAGACCAGACCGGACCAGGCCAGGCCAGACCAGACCAGACCAAACCAGTCAGGTCAGGCCAGTCCAGGCCAAGCAAGGACAGACCAGACCAGGCCAGGCCAAGCCAGACCAGACCAGACCAGACCAGAACAGACCAGACCAAGCCAGGCCAGGTCAGGCCAGGCCAGGCTGGGCTTCTAAAGGTGGCAAAGGCAAAGGAAAAGGCGTATGGTGCGTTGTATGAGAGGTTAGACACTAAGGAAGGAGAAAAGGACTTGTACTGACTGGTAGGATGTGCAAACCAGACCAGGCCAAGTCAGGCCAGGCCAGGCCAGCCCCAGACCGGACCAGGCCAGACCAGACCAGGCCAGGCCAGACCAGACCAGGCCAGGCCAGGCCAGGCTGGGCTTCTAAAGGTGGCAAAGGCAAAGGAAAAAGCGTATGGTGCGTTGTATGGGAGTTTAGACACTAAGGAAGGAGAAATGGACTTGTACTGACTGGTAGGATGTGCAGACCAGACCAGGCCATGCCAGGCCAGGCCAGACCAGACCAAGCCAGGCCACGCCAGACCAGACCAGACCAGACCAGATCAGGCCAGGCCAGTCTGGGCTTCTAAAGGTGGCAAAGGCAAAGGAAAAGGCGTATGGTGCGTTGTATGAGAGGTTAGACACTAAGAAAGGAGAAAAGGACTTGTACTGACTGGTAGGATGTGCAGACCAGACCAGGCCAGGCCAGGCCAAATCCAGGCTGGGCTTCTAAAGGTGGCAAAGGCAAAGGAAAAAGCGTATGGTGCGTTGTATGAGAGGTTAGACACTAAGGAAGGAGAAATGGACTTGTACTGACTGGTAGGATGTGCAGACCAGACCAGGCCAGGCCAGGCCAGGCCAACCCCAGACCAGGCCAGGCCAGGCCAGACCAGATCAGACCAGACCAGACCAGACCGGACCAGGCCAGGCCAGACCAGACCAGACCAAACCAGTCAGGTCAGGCCAGTCCAGGCCAAGCAAGGCCAGACCAGACCAGGCCAGGCCAAGCCAGACCAGACCAGACCAGACCAGACCAGACCAGACCAGACTAGACCAGACCAAGCCAGGCCAGGTCAGGCCAGGCCAGGCTGGGCTTCTAAAGGTGGCAAAGGCAAAGGAAAAGGCGTATGGTGCGTTTTATGAGAGGTTAGACACTAAGGAAGGAGAAAAGGACTTGTACTGACTGGTAGGATGTGCAGACCAGACCAGGCCAAGTCAGGCCAGGCCAGGCCAGCCCCAGACCAGACCAAGCCAGACCAGACCAGGCCAGGCCAGACCAGACCAGGCCAAGTCAGGCCAGGCTGGGCTTCTAAAGGTGGCAAAGGCAAAGGAAAAAGCGT
This sequence comes from Lampris megalopsis, assembly GCA_022114975.2. Taxonomy (NCBI): domain Eukaryota; kingdom Metazoa; phylum Chordata; class Actinopteri; order Lampriformes; family Lampridae; genus Lampris; species Lampris megalopsis. The sequence continues at coordinate 17,020,245 of JAJHIY020000424.1, forward strand.
ATGGTGCGTTGTATGGGAGGTTAGACACTAAGGAAGGAGAAATGGACTTGTACTGACTGGTAGGATGTGCAACCAGACCAGGCCAGGCCAGGCCAGGCCAGACCAGACCAAGCCAGGCCAGGCCAGACCAGACTAGACCAGACCAGACCAGGCCAGGCCTGTCTGGGCTTCTAAAGGTGGCAAAGGCAAAGGAAAAGGCGTATGGTGCGTTGTATGAGAGGTTAGACACTAAGAAAGGAGAAAAGGACTTGTACTGACTGATAGGATGTGCAGACCAGACCAGGCCAAGCCAGACCAGATCAGGTCAGGCCAGGTCAGGCCAGGCCAGGCCAGGCCAGTCCAGACCAGACCAGACCTGACCATACCAGACCAGGCCAGCCAGGCCAGGCCAGGCCAGACCAGACCAGGCCAGGCCAGGCCAGTCAGGCCAATCCTGACCAGACCAGACCAGACCAGGCCAAGCCAGGCCAGGCCAGGCTGGGCTTCTAAAGGTGGCAAAGGCAAAGGAAAAGGCGTATGGTGCGTTGTATGAGAGGTTAGACACTAAGGAAGGAGAAAAGGACTTGTACTGACTGGTAGGATGTGCAGTTCTGGCCAGACCAGACCAGGCCAGGCCATGCCAGGCCAGACCAGACCAGACCAGAACAGACCAAGCCAGACCAGGCCAGGTCAGGCTGGGCTTCTAAAGGTGGCAAAGGCAAAGGAAAAGGCGTATGGTGCGTTGTATGAGAGGTTAGACACTAAGGAAGGAGAAAAGGACTTGTACTGACTGGTAGGATGTGCAGACCAGGCCAGTCCAGGCCTGCCCAGGCCAGCCAGGCCAGACCAGGCCAGGTCAGGCCAGGCCAGGCCAGTCCAGGCCACGCAAGGCCATACCAGACCAGACCAGACCAAGTCAGGCCAGGTCAGGCCAGGCCAGGCTGGGCTTCTAAAGGTGGCAAAGGCAAAGGAAAAGGCGTATGGTGCGTTGTATGAGAGGTTAGACACTAAGGAAGGAGAAAAGGACTTGTACTGACTGGTAGGATGTGCAGACCAGACCAGGCCAAGTCAGGCCACCCCAGGCCAGCCCCAGACCAAGCTAGGCCAGCACAGGCCAGACCAGACCAGACCAGGCCGGGCCAGGCCAGGCCACGTCAGGCCAAGCCAGGTCAGGCCAGGCCAGGCTGGGCTTCTAAAGGTGGCAAAGGCAAAGGAAAAGGCGTATGGTGCGTTGTATGAGAGGTTAGACACTAAGGAGGGAGAAAAGGACTTGTACTGACTGGTAGGATGTGCAGACCAGACCAAGCCAGGCCAGGCCAACCCAGGCCAAGCCAGACCAGACCAGACCAGGCCAGGCCAAACCAGGCCAGGCCAGCCCCAGACCAGACCAGGACAGGCCAGGCCATGCCAGGCCACACCAGGCCAAGCCAGGCCAGGCCAAACCAGGCCAGGGCAGGTCAGACCAGACCAAGCCAGACCAGACCAGACCAGACCAGACCAGACCAGGCCAGGCCAGGCCAGGCCAGGTCGGCTCAAGCCAGGCCAGGCCAAGCCAGGCCAGCCAGGCCAGGACAGACCAGGACAGGCCAGGCCAAATCCAGGCTGGGCTTCTAAAGGTGGCAAAGGCTAAGGAAAAAGCGTATGGTGCGTTGTATGAGAGGTTAGACACTAAGGAAGGAGAAATGGACTTGTACTGATTGGTAGGATGTGCAGACCAGACCGGGCCAGGCCAGGCCAGGCCAACCCCAGACCAGGCCAGGCCAGGCCAGACCAGATCAGACCAGACCAGACCAGACCGGACCAGGCCAGGCCAGACCAGACCAGACCAAACCAGTCAGGTCAGGCCAGTCCAGGCCAAGCAAGGCCAGGCCAACCCAGACCAGACCAGACCAGACCAGACCAGGCCAGCCCGGCCAGGCCAGGCCAGGCCAGGCCAGGCCAGGCTGGGCTTCTAAAGGTGGCAAAGGCAAAGGAAAAGGCGTATGGTGCGTTGTATGAGAGGTTAGACACTAAGGAAGGAGAAAAGGACTTGTACTGACTGGTAGGATGTGCAGACCAGACCAGCCAGGCCAGGCCAGGCCAGGCCAGGCCAGACCAAACCAGGCCAGACCAGATCAGACCAGACCAGACCAGACCGGACCAGGCTAAGCCAGACCAGACCAGACCAAACCAGTCAGGTCAGGCCAGTCCAGGCCAAGCAAGGCCAGACCAGACCAGGCCAGGCCAAGCCAGACCAGACCAGACCAGACCAGACCAGACCAGACCAGAACAGACCAGACCAAGCCAGGCCAGGTCAGGCCAGGCCAGGCTGGGCTTCTAAAGGTGGCAAAGGCAAAGGAAAAGGCGTATGGTGCGTTGTATGAGAGGTTAGACACTAAGGAAGGAGAAAAGGACTTGTACTGACTGGTAGGATGTGCAGACCAGACCAGGCCAAGTCAGGCCAGGCCAGGCCAGCCCCAGACCAGACCAGGCCAGGCCAGGCCAGGCCAGGCCAGACCAGACCAAGCCAGGCCAGGCCAGACCAGACCAGACCAGACCAGAACAGGCCAGGCCAGTCTGGGCTTCTAAAGGTGGCAAAGGCAAAGGAAAAGGCGTATGGTGCGTTGTATGAGAGGTTAGACACTAAGAAAGGAGAAAAGGACTTGTACTGACTGGTAGGATGTGCAGACCAGACCAGGCCAGGCCAGACCAGATCAGGTCACCCCAGGTCAAGCCAGGCCATGCCAGGCCAGTCCAAACCAGACCAGACCAGACCATACCAGACCAGGCCAGGCCAGGCCGGGCCAGGCCAGACCAGACCAGGCCAGGCCAGGCCAGGCCAGGCCAGGCCAGGCCAATCCAGACCAGACCATACCAGACCAGGCCAAGCCAAGCCAGGCCAGGCTGGGCTTCTAAAGGTGGCAAAGGCAAAGGAAAAGGCGTATGGTGCGTTGTATGAGAGGTTAGACACTAAGGAAGGAGAAAAGGACTTGTACTGACTGGTAGGATGTGCAGTTCAGGCCAGACAAGGCCAGGCCATGCCAGGCCAAACCAGACCAGACCAGACCAGACCAAGCCAGGCCAGGCCAGGTCTGGCTGGGCTTCTAACGGTGGCAAAGGAAAAGGAAAAGGCGTATGGTGCGTTGTATGAGAGGTTAGACACTAAGGAAGGAGAAAAGGACTTGTACTGACTGGTAGGATGTGCAGACCAGGCCAGTCCAGGCCTGCCCAGGCCAGCCAGGCCAGACCAGGCAATGCCAGGCCAGGCCAGGCCAGTCCAGGCCAAGCAAGGTCATACCAGACCAGACCAGACCAAGTCAGGCCAGGCCAGGCTGGGCTTCTAAAGGTGGCAAAGGCAAAGGAAAAGGCGTATGGTGCGTTGTATGAGAGGTTAGACACTAAGGAAGGAGAAAAGGACTTGTACTGACTGGTAGGATGTGCAGACCAGACCAGGCCAAGTCAGGCCAGGCCAGGCCAGCCCCAGACCAAGCTAGGCCAGCACAGGCCAGACCAGACCAGACCAGGCCGGGCCAGGCCAGGCCACGTCAGGCCAGGCCAGGCAAGCCAGGCCAGGCTGGGCTTCTAAAGGTGGCAAAGGCAAAGGAAAAGGCGTATGGTGCGTTGTATGAGAGGTTAGACACTAAGGAGGGAGAAAAGGACTTGTACTGACTGGTAGGATGTGCAGACCAGACCAAGCCAAACTAGGCCAACCCAGGCCAAGTCAGACCAGACCAGGCCAGGCCAGGCCAGGCCAGGCCAGCCCCAGACCAGACCAGGACAGGCCAGGCCATGCCAGGCCACACCAGGAAAAGCCAACCCAGGCCGAACCAGGCCAGGGCAGGTCAGACCAGACCAACCCAGACCAGACCAGACCAGACCAGACCAGACCAGACCAGGCCAGGCCAGGCCAGGCCAGGCCAGGTCGGCTCAAGCCAGGCCAGGCTGGGCTTCTAAAGGTGGCAAAGGCCAGACCAGACCAGACCAGCCAGACCAGGCCAGGCAAAGCCAGGGCAGGCCAGGCCAGGCCAGGCCAGGCTGGGCTTCTAAAGGTGGCAAAGGCAAAGGAAAAGGCGTATGGTGCCTTGTATGAGAGGTTAGACACTAAGGAAGGAGAAAAGGACTTGCACTGAATGGTATGATGTGCAGACTAGACCAGGCCAGGCCAGGCCAGGCCAGGCCAGGCCAGACCAGAGCAAACCAAACCAAACCAGGCCAAGCCAGGCCAGGCCAGACCAGGCCAGGCCAGGCCAGCCCAGGCCAGGCTGGGCTTCTAAAGGTGGCAAAGGCAAAGGAAAAGGCGTATGGTGCGTTGTATGAGAGGTTAGACACTAAGGAAGGAGAAAAGGACATGTACTGACTAGTAGGATGTGCAGACCAGACCAGGCCATGCCAGGCCAAGCCAAGCCAGGCCAGGCCAGGCCAGGACAGGCCAGGCCAGGCCAGACCACACCAGGCCAGACCAAACCAGCTCAGGCCAGACCAGACCAGACCAGGCCAGGCCAGGCCATCCCAGGCTGTGCCAGGCCAGGCCAGACCAGACCAAACCAGACCAGGCAGGGCCAGGCCAAGCCAGGCCAGGCCAAGCCAGGCCAGGCTGGGCTTCTAAAGGTGGTAAAGGCAAAGGAAAAGGCGTATGGTGCGTTGTATGAGAGGTTAGACACTAAGGAAGGAGAAAAGGACTTGTACTGACTGGTAGGATGTGCAGACCAGACCAGGTCAGTCCAGGCCAGGCCAGGCCAAGCCAGACCAAACCAGGCCAGGCCAGGCCAAGCCAGACCAGACCAGGCCAGGCCAGGCCAGCCAGACAAGACCAGGCCAGGCCATGCCAGGCAAGCCAGGCCAAGCCAGGCCAGACCAGACCAGGTCAGACCAGACCAAGCCACACCAGAACAGGCCAGGCCAACACAGGCCATCCCAGACCAGGTCAGGCCAGGCCAGGCCAGACCAGACCAGACCAGACCAGACCATCGCCAGGCCATGCCAGGCCAGGCCAAGCCAGGCCAGGCTGGGCTTCTAAAGGTGGCAAAGGCAAAGGAAAAGGCGTATGGTGCGTTGTATGAGAGGTTAGACACTAAGGAAGGAGAAAAGGACTTGTACTGACTGGTAGGAATGCAGACCAGACCAGGCCAGGCCAGGCCAGGTCAGACCAGACCAGCCCAGGCCAGGCCAAGTCAGGCCAGACCAGACCATACCATGCCAGGTCAGGCCAGGTCAGGCCAGGCCAACCAGACCAGGCCAGCCAGGCCAGGCCAGACCAGACCAGACCAAACCAGACCAGACCAAGCCAGGCCAGGCCAGGTCAGGCTGGGCTTCTAAAGGTGGCAAAGGCAAAGGAAAAGGCGCATGGTGCGTTGTATGAGAGGTTAGCCACTAGGGAAGGAGAAAAAGACTTGTACTGACTGGTAGGATGTGCAGACCAGGCCAGGCAAGGCCAGACCAGGCCAGACCAACCAGACCAGGCCAGATCAGGCCAAGTCAGGCCAGGCCAGGCCAAACCAAGCCAGACCAGTTCAGGCCACGCCAGGCCAAGCCAGGCCAGGCCAGGTCAGGCCAGGTCAACCAGACCAGATCAGACCAGGCCAGGCCAGACCAGACCAAGCCAGGCCAGGTCAGGCCACACCAGACCAGACCAGACCAGCCAGGCCAGGCCAGACCAGACCAGGCCAGGCAAGGCCAGGCTCAAGCCAGAGTTGGCCAGACTAGACCAGACCAGACCAGACCAGGCCAGGTCCAGGCCAGGCCACACCAGACCAGACCTGGCCAAGCCAGTTCAGGCCAGACCAGACCAGACCAGACCAGGCCAGGCCAACCCAGGCCAGGCCATGCCAGGCCAGGCTGGGCTTCTAAAGGTGGCAAAGGCCAGACCAGACCAGACCAGCCAGACCAGGCCAGGCCAAGCCAGGGCAGGCCAGGCCAGGCCAGGCTGGGCTTCTAAAGGTGGCAAAGGCAAAGGAAAAGGCGTATGGTGCCTTGTATGAGAGGTTAGACACTAAGGAAGGAGAAAAGGACTTGTACTGAATGGTATGATGTGCAGACTAGACCAGGCCAGACCAGGCCAGGCCAGTCTAGGCCAGACCAGACCATGCCAGGCCAGGCCAGACCAGGCCAGGCCAGGCCATGCCGGCCCAGGCCAGGCTGGGCTTCTAAAGGTGGCAAAGGCAAAGGAAAAGGCGTATGGTGCGTTGTATGAGAGGTTAGACACTAAGGAAGGAGAAAAGGACTTGTACTGACTAGTAGGATGTGCAGACCAGACCAGGTCATGCCAGGCCAAGCCAAGCCAGGCCAGGCCAGGCCAGGACAGGCCAGACCAGGCCAGACCATACCAGGCCAGACCAAACCAGCTCAGGCCAGACCAGACCATACCAGGCCAGGCCAGGCCATCCCAGGCTATGCCAGGCCAGGCCAGACCAGACCAAACCAGACCAGGCCAGGCCAAGCCAAGCCAGGCCAGGCCAAGCCAGGCCAGGCTGGGCTTCTAAAGGTGGTAAAGGCAAAGGAAAAGGCGTATGGTGCGTTGTATGAGAGGTTAGACACTAAGGAAGAAGAAAAGGACTTGTACTGACTGGTAGGATGTGCAGACCAGACCAGGTCAGTCCAGGCCAGATCAGGCCAAGCCAGACCAGACCAGGCCAGGCCAGGCCAAGCCAGACCAGACCAGACCAGGTCAGGCCAGCCAGACCAGACCAGGCCAGGCCATGCCAGGCCAGCCAGGCCAAGCCAGGCCAGGCCAGACCAGACCAGGTCAGACCAGACCAAGCCAGACCAGAACAGGCCAGGCCAACACAGGCCATCCCAGACCAGGTCAGGCCAGGCCAGGCCAGACCAGACCAGACCAGACCAGACCAGACCATCGCCAGGCCATGCCAGGCCAGGCCAAGCCAGGCCAGGCTGGGCTTCTAAAGGTGGCAAAGGCAAAGGAAAAGGCGTATGGTGCGTTGTATGAGAGGTTAGACACTAAGGAAGGAGAAAAGGACTTGTACTGACTGGTAGGATATGCCATGCCAGGCCAGGCCAGGCCAGGCCAGGTCAGACCAGACCAGCCCAGGCCAGGCCATGCCAGGCCAGACCAGACCATACCAGGCCAGGTCAGGCCAGGTCAGGCCAGGCCAACCAGACCAGGCCAGGCCAGGCCAGGCCAAACCAGACCAGACCAGACCAGACCAAGCCAGGCCAGGCCAGGTCAGGCTGGGCTTCTAAAGGTGGCAAAGGCAAAGGAAAAGGCGCATGGTGCGTTGTATGAGAGGTTAGCCACTAGGGAAGGAGAAAAAGACTTGTACTGACTGGTAGGATGTGTAGACCAGGCCAGGCAAGGCCAGACCAGGCCAGACCAAGCCAGACCAGTTCAGGCCAGGCCAGGCCAAGCCAGGCCAGGCCAGGTCAGGCCAGGTCAACCAGACCAGATCAGACCAGGCCAGGCCAGACCAGACCAGGCCAGGCCAGGCCAGGCCACACCAGACCAGACCAGTCAGGCCAGGCCAGACCAGACCAGGCCAGGCCAGGCCAGGCTCAAGCCAGTTCAGGCCAGACTAGACCAGACCAGACCAGGCCAGGCCAACCCACCAGGCCATGCCAGGCCAGGCTGGGCTTCTAAAGGTGGCAAAGGCCAGAACAGACCAAACCAGCCAGACCAGGCCATGCCAGGCCAAGTCAGGCCAGGACAGGCCAGGCCAGGCTGGGCTTCTAAAGGTGGCAAAGGCAAAGGAAAAGGCGTATGGTGCGTTGTATGAGAGGTTAGACACTAAGGAAGGAGAAAAGGACTTGTACTGACTGGTAGGATGTGCAGACCAGACCAGGCCATGCCAGGCCAACCAGACCAGGCCAGGCCAGGCCAGGAAAGGCCAGACCAGACCAGACCATACCAGGCCAGGCCAGGTGAGGCCTGGCCAGGCCATGCCAGGCCAGCCCAGGCCAGGCCAGACCAACCCGGCCAGGCCATGCCAGGCCAGACCAGACCAAGCCAGGCCAGACCAGACCAGACCAGACCAGCCAAGCCAGGCCAGACCATACCAGGCCAGACCAAACCAGCTCAGGCCAGACCAGACCAGACCAGGCCAGGCCAGGCCATCCCAGGCTATGCCAAGCCAGGCCAGACCAGACCAAACCAGACCAGGCCAGGCCAGGCCAAGCCAGGCCAGGCCAAGCCAGGCCAGGCTGGGCTTCTAAAGGTGGTAAAGGCAAAGGAAAAGGCGTATGGTGCGTTGTATGAGAGGTTAGACACTAAGGAATGAGAAAAGGACTTGTACTGACTGGGAGGATGTGCAGTTCATGCCAGGCCAGGCCAGACCAGGTCAGACCAACCAGACCAGGCCAGGCCAGGCCAAGTCAGGCCAGGCAAGGCCAAGCCAGACCAGTTCAGGCCAGGGCAGGCCAGACCAGACCAGGCCAGGCCAGGCCAGGCTCAAGCCAGTTCAGGCCAGACTAGACCAGACCAGACCAGGCCAGGCCAACCCACCAGGCCATGCCAGGCCAGGCTGGGCTTCTAAAGGTGGCAAAGGCCAGAACAGACCAAACCAGCCAGACCAGGCCATGCCAGGCCAAGTCAGGCCAGGACAGGCCAGGCCAGGCTGGGCTTCTAAAGGTGGCAAAGGCAAAGGAAAAGGCGTATGGTGCGTTGTATGAGAGGTTAGACACTAAGGAAGGAGAAAAGGACTTGTACTGACTGGTAGGATGTGCAGACCAGACCAGGCCAGGCCAGACCAGGCCAGGGCAGGCTGGGCTTCTAAAGGTGGCAAAGGCAAAGGAAAAGGCGTATGGTGCGTTGTATGAGAGGTTAGACACTAAGGAAGGAGAAAAGGACTTGTACTGACTGGTAGGATATGCCATGCCAGGCCAGGCCAGGCCAGGCCAGGTCAGACCAGACCAGACCAGACCAGACCGGACCAGGCTAAGCCAGACCAGACCAGACCAAACCAGTCAGGTCAGGCCAGTCCAGGCCAAGCAAGGCCAGACCAGACCAGGCCAGGCCAAGCCAGACCAGACCAGACCAGACCAGACCAGACCAGAACAGACCAGACCAAGCCAGGCCAGGTCAGGCCAGGCCAGGCTGGGTTTCTAAAGGTGGCAAAGGCAAAGGAAAAGGCGTATGGTGCGTTGTATGAGAGGTTAGACACTAAGGAAGGAGAAAAGGACTTGTACTGACTGGTAGGATGTGCAGACCAGACCAGGCCAAGTCAGGCCAGGCCAGGCCAGCCCCAGACCAGACCAGGCCAGGCCAGGCCAGGCCAGGCCAGACCAGACCAAGCCAGGCCAGGCCAGACCAGACCAGACCAGACCAGACCAGAACAGGCCAGGCCAGTCTGGGCTTCTAAAGGTGGCAAAGGCAAAGGAAAAGGCGTATGGTGCGTTGTATGAGAGGTTAGACACTAAGAAAGGAGAAAAGGACTTGTACTGACTGGTAGGATGTGCAGACCAGACCAGGCCAGGCCAGACCAGATCAGGTCACCCCAGGTCAAGCCAGGCCATGCCAGGCCAGTCCAGACCAGACCAGACCAGACCATACCAGACCAGGCCAGGCCAGGCCGGGCCAGTCCAGACCAGACCAAGCCAGGCCAGGCCAGGCCAGGCCAGGCCAATCCAGACCAGACCATACCAGACCAGGCCAAGCCAGGCCAGGCCAGGCTGGGCTTCTAAAGGTGGCAAAGGCAAAGGAAAAGGCGTATGGTGCGTTGTATGAGAGGTTAGACACTAAGGAAGGAGAAAAGGACTTGTACTGACTGGTAGGATGTGCAGACCATACCAGGCCAAGTCAGGCCAGGCCAGGCCAGCCCCAGACCAGACCAGGCCAGGCCAGGCAAGGCCAGCCAGACCAGACCAAGCCAGGCCAGGCCAGACCAGACCAGACCAGACCAGAACAGGCCAGGCCAGTCTGGGCTTCTAAAGGTGGCAAAGGCAAAGGAAAAGGCGTATGGTGCGTTGTATGAGAGGTTAGACACTAAGAAAGGAGAAAAGGACTTGTACTGACTGGTAGGATGTGCAGACCAGACCAGGCCAGGCCAGACCAGATCAGGTCACCCCAGGTCAAGCCAGGCCATGCCAGGCCAGTCCAGACCAGACCAGACCAGACCATACCATACCAGGCCAGGCCAGGCCGAGCCAGGCCAGACCAGACCAAGCCAGGCCATGCCAGGCCAGGCCAGGCCAATCCAGACCAGACCATACCAGACCAGGCCAAGCCAGGCCAGGCCAGGCTGGGCTTCTAAAGGTGGCAAAGGCAAAGGAAAAGGCGTATGGTGCGTTGTATGAGAGGTTAGACACTAAGGAAGGAGAAAAGGACTTGTACTGACTGGTAGGATGTGCAGTTCAGGCCAGACAAGGCCAGGCCATGCCAGGCCAGACCAGACCAGACCAGACCAGACCAAGCCAGGCCAGGCCAGGTCTGGCTGGGCTTCTAACGGTGGCAAAGGAAAAGGAAAAGGCGTATGGTGCGTTGTATGAGAGGTTAGACACTAAGGAAGGAGAAAAGGACTTGTACTGACTGGTAGGATGTGCAGACCAGACCAGACCAGGCCAGGCCAGGCCAGGCCAGGCCAGCCCCAGACCATACCAGGACAGGCCAGGCCATGCCAGGCCACACCAGGCCAGGTCAGGCCAGGCCAAACCAGGCCAGGGCAGGTCAGACCAGACCAAGCCAGACCAGACCAGGCCAAGCCAAGCCACCAGGCCAGGACAGGCCAGACCAGACCAGGCCAGGCCAGGTCAGGCCAGACCAGACCAGACCAGACCAGACCAGGCCAGCCCAGGCCAGTACAGGCCAGGCCAGGCTGGGCTTCTAAAGGTGGCAAAGGCAAAGGAAAAGGTGTATGGTGCGTTGTATGAGAGGTTAGACACTAAGGAAGGAGAAAAGGACTTGACTGGTAGGATGTGCAGACCAGCCCGGCCAGGCCAGGCCATGCCAGGTCAGTCCAGGCCAGACCAGACCAGGCCAGACCAAACCAGGCCAGGCCAGGCCAGGCCAGGACAGGCCAGGCCAGACCAGACCACGCCAGGCCAAGCCAGGCCAAACCAAACCAGACCAGACCAGACCAGAACAGGCCAGGCCAGGCCAGGCCAGGCTGGGCTTCTAAAGGTGGCAAAGGCAAAGGAAAAGGTATATGGTGCGTTGTATGAGAGGTTAGACACTAAGGAAGGAGAAAAGGACTTGTACTGACTGGTAGGATGTGCAGACCAGGCCAAGCCAGGCCTGCCCAGGCCAGGCCAGACCAGACCAGGACAGGCCAGGCCAAGCCAGGTCAGGCCAGGCCAAGCCAAGCCAGACCAAGCCAGTCCAATCCAAACCAGGCCAGGCCAGGCCAAGCCAGACCAGACCAGACCAGACCAGACAAGGCCAAGCCAGGCCAGGCCAGGCCGGCTCAAGCCAGGCCAGGCCAAGCCATACCAGACCTGGCCAGGTCAGGTCAAGCCAGACCAGACCAGGCCAGGACAGGCCAGGCTGGGCTTCTAAAGGTGGCAAAGGCAAAGGAAAAAGCGTATGGTGCGTTGTATGAGAGGTTAGACACTAAGGAAGGAGAAAAGGACTTGTACTGACTGGTAGGATGTGTAGTTCAGGCCAGGCCAGGCCAGACCAGGCCAGGCCGGCTAAAGCCAGGCCAGGCCAAGCCATACCAGGCCAAGCCAGGCCAGGCCAGGCCGGCTCAAGCCAGGCCAAGCCAAGCCATACCAGACCTGGCCAGGCCAGGCCAGGCCAGGCCAGACCAGACCAGGCCAGGCCAGGCCAGGCTGGGCTTCTAAAGGTGGCAAAGGCAAAGGAAAAAGCGTATGGTGCGTTGTATGAGAGGTTAGACACTAAGGAAGGAGAAATGGACTTGTACTGACTGGTAGGATGTGGAGACCAGACCAGGCCAGGCCAGTCCAGGCCAGACCAGACCAGGCAAGGCCAGGCCAGACCAGACCAGATCAGACCAGACCAGGCCAGGCCAGGCTGGGCTTCTGAAGGTGGCAAAGGCAAAGGAAAAGGCGTATGGTGCGTTGTATGAGAGGTTAGACACTAAGGAAGGAGAAAAGGACTTGTACTGACTGGTAGGATGTGCAGACTAGACCAGGCCAGGCCAGACCAGATCAGGTCAGGCCATGTCAGGCCAGACCAGACCAGACCAGACCAGACCAGGCCAAGCCAGGCCAGGCCAGGCTGGGCTTCTAAAGGTGGCAAAGGCAAAGGAAAAGGCGTATGGTGCGTTGTATGAGAGGTTAGACACTAAGGAAGGAGAAAAGGACTTGTACTGACTGGTAGGATGTGTAGTTCAGGCCAAGCCAGGCCAGACCAGGCCAGACCAACCAGGCCAGGCCAGGCCAGGCCAAGTCAGGCCAGGCCAGGCCAAACCAGACCAGGCAAGGCCAGGCCAGACCAGACCAGACCAGACCACACCAGACCAGGCCAGGCCAGGCTGGGCTTCTGAAGGTGGCAAAGGCAAAGGAAAAGGCGTATGGTGCGTTGTATGAGAGGTTAGACACTAAGGAAGGAGAAAAGGACTTGTACTGACTGGTAGGATGTGCAGACCAGACCAGGTCATGCCAGGCCAGGCCAGGCCAAGCCAGACCAGCCCGGGCCAGGCCAGGCCATGCCAGACCAGACCAAACCATACCAGACCAGGCCAGGCCAGCCAGACCAGACCAGGCCAGGCCATGCCAGGCCAGCCAGGCCAAGCCAGGCCACACCAAACCAGGCCAGACCAGACCAGGCCAGGCCAAGCCAGGCCAGGCCAACACAGGCCATCCCAAACCAGGCCAGGCCAGGCCAGGACAGACCAGACCAGACCAGGCCAACCCAGGCCAGGCCAGACCAGACCAGGCCAGACAAGACCAGGCCAGTTCAGGCCATGCCAGGCCAGCCCCAGACCAGAATAGGCCAGACCAGACCAGGCCAGGCCAGGTCAGGCCAGGGCAACCAGAACAGACCAGACTAGACCAGGCCAGTCCAGACCAGACCAGGCTAGGCCACGCTAGGCCAGACCATACCAGACCAGGCCAGGCCAAGCCAAGCCAGGCCAGGCCAGGCCAGGTCAGGCCAGGCTGGGCTTCTAAAGGTGGCAAAGGCAAAGGAATAGGCGTATGGTGCGTTGTATAAGAGGTTAGACACTAAGGAAGGAGAAAAGGACTTGTACTGACTGGTAGGATGTGCAGACCAGACCAGACCAGGCCATGCCAGGCCAGGCCAGGCCAGGTCAGGCCAGACCAAACCAGCCCGGCCAGGCCAGGCCATGCAAGGTCAGTCCAGGCCAGACCAAACCAGGCCAAACCAAACCATGCCAGGCCAGGCCAGGCCAGGACAGGCCAGGCCAGACCAGACCAGACCAGACCAGACCAGACCAGCCAGGGCAGGCCAGACCAGAACAGGTCAGGCCAGGCCAGGCCAGGCCAGGCTGGGCTTCTAAAGGTGGCAAAGGCAAAGGAAAATGTATATGGTGCGTTGTATGAGAGGTTAGACACTAAGGAAGGAGAAAAGGACTTGTACTGACTGGTAGGATGTGGAGACCAGACCAGGCCAGGCCAGTCCAGGCCAGACCAGACCAGGCAAGGCCAGCCAGACCAGACCAGACCATACCAGACCAGACCAGGCCAGGCCAAGCCAGGCCAGGCCAAGCCAGGTCAGGCCAGGCCAAGCCAAGCCAGACCAAGCCAGTCCAATCCAAACCAGGCCAGGCCAGGCCAAGCCAAACCAGACCAGACCAGACCAGACCAGACCAGGCCAAGCCAGGCCAGGCCAACCCAGGCCGGCTCAAGCCAGGCCAGGCCAAGCCATACCAGACCTGGCCAGGCCAGGCCAGGCCAGACCAGACCAGGCCAAGCCAGGCCAGGCTGGGCTTCTAAAGGTGGCAAAGGCAAAGGAAAAAGCGTATGGTGCGTTGTATGAGAGGTTAGACACTAAGGAAGGAGAAATGGACTTGTACTGACTGGTAGGATGTGGAGACCAGACCAGGCCAGGCCATTCCAAGCCAGACCAGACCAGGCAAGGCCAGGGCAGACCAGACCAGACCAGACCAGACCAGACCAGGCCAGGCCAGGCTGGGCTTCTGAAGGTGGCAAAGGCAAAGGAAAAGGCGTATGGTGCGTTGTATGAGAGGTTAGACACTAAGGAAGGAGAAAAGGACTTGTACTGACTGGTAGGATGTGCAGACTATCCCAGGCCAGGCCAGACCAGATCAGGTCAGGCCAGGTCAGGCCAGACCAGACCAGACCAGACCAGACCAGGCCAAGCCAGGCCAGGCCAGGCTGGGCTTCTAAAGGTGACAAAGGCAAAGGAAAAGGCATATGGTGCGTTGTATGAGAGGTTAGACACTAAGGAAGGAGAAAAGGACTTGTACTGACTGGTAGGATGTGTAGTTCAGGCCAAGCCAGGCCAGACCAGGCCAGGCCGGCTCAAGCCAGGCCAAGCCAAGCCATACCAGGCCAAGCCAGGCCAGGCCAGGCCGGCTCAAGCCAGGCCAGGCCAAGCCATACCAGACCTGGCCAGGCCAGGCCAGGCCAGACCAGACCAGGCCATGCCAGGCCAGGCTGGGCTTCTAAAGGTGGCAAAGGCAAAGGAAAAAGCGTATGGTGCGTTGTATGAGAGGTTAGACACTAAGGAAGGAGAAATGGACTTGTACTGACTGGTAGGATGTGGAGACCAGACCAGGCCAGGCCAGTCCAGGCCAGACCAGACCAGGCAAGGCCAGGGCAGACCAGACCAGACCAGACCAGACCAGACCAGGCCAGGCCAGGCTGGGCTTCTGAAGGTGGCAAAGGCAAAGGAAAAGGCGTATGGTGCGTTGTATGAGAGGTTAGACACTAAGGAAGGAGAAAAGGACTTGTACTGACTGGTAGGATGTGCAGACTAGACCAGGCCAGGCCAGACCAGATCAGGTCAGGCCAGGTCAGGCCAGACCAGGCCAGACCAACCAGACCAGGCCAGGCCAGGCCAAGTCAGATCAGGCCAGGCCAGACCAGACCAGGCAAGGCCAGGCCAGACCAGACCAGACCAGACCAGACCAGACCAGGCCAGGCCAGGCTGGGCTTCTGAAGGTGGCAAAGGCAAAGGAAAAGGCGTATGGTGCGTTGTATGAGAGGTTAGACACTAAGGAAGGAGAAAAGGACTTGTACTGACTGGTAGGATGTGCAGACCATACCAGGCCAGGGCAAGCCAGGCCAGCCATACCAGGCCAGACCAGACCATGCCAGGCCAGGCCAGGTCAGGTCACGCCAGGCCAACCAGACCAGGCCAGGCCACGCCAGGCCAGACCAGACCAGACCAGACCAGACCAAGCCAAACCCAGGCCAGGTCAGGCCAGGCCATGCCAGACCAGACCAGACCAGGCCAGGCCATGCCAGGCCAGCCAGGCCAAGCCAGGCCACACCAGACCATGCCAGACCAGACCAAGCCAGGCCAAGCCAGGCCAGGCCAACACAGGCCATCCCAGACCAGGCCATGCCAGGCCAGGCCAGACCAGACCAGACCAGACCAGGACAGGCCAGGCCAGGCGAGACCAGGCCAGGCTGGGCTTCTAAAGGTGGCAAAGGCAAAGGAAAAGGCGTATGGTGCGTTGTATGAGAGGTTAGACACTAAGGAAGGAGAAAAGGACTTGTACTGACTGGTAGGATGTGCAGACCATACCAGGCCAGGGCAAGCCAGGCCAGCCATACCAGGCCAGACCAGACCATGCCAGGCCAGGCCAGGTCAGGTCACGCCAGGCCAACCAGACCAGGCCAGGCCAGGCCAGGCCAGACCAGACCAGACCAGACCAGACCAAGCCAAACCCAGGCCAGGTCAGGCTGGGCTTCTAAAGGTGGCAAAGGCAAAGGAAAAGACGCATGGTGCGTTGTATGAGAGGTTAGACACTAAGGAAGGAGAAAAGGACTTGTACTGACTGGTAGGATGTGCAGACCAGGCCAGGCCAGGCCTGCCCAGGCCAGGCCAACCCAGGCCAGGCCAGCCCAAACCAGGCTAGATCAGGCGAAGCCAGGCCAAGCCAGGCCAAGCCAGGTCAGACCAGACCAGACCAGGCCATCCCAGACCAGGCCAGGCCAAGCCAGGCCAAGATAGGCCAGGCCATAAAAGACCAGGTCAGGCCAGCCCGGCCAAGCCAGACCAGACCAGACCAAACCAGACCAGGCCAGGCTATGCCAGGCCAGGCCAGGCTGGGCTTCTAAAGGTGGCAAAGGCAAAGGAAAAGGCGTATGGTGCGTTGTATGAGAGGTCAGACACTAAGGAAGGAGAAAAGGACTTGTACTGACTGGTAGGATGTGCAGACCAGACCATACCAGGCCAGACCAGGTCAAGCTAGGCCAGGTCAGACCAGGCCAGGCCATGTCAGGTCAAGCCAGGCCAAGGCCAGGCCAGGTCAGGCCAGGCCATACCAGGCAAGCCAGGCCAGGCCAGACCAGACCAGGCCAGACCAAGGCCAGGCCAGGTCAGGCCAGGCCATACCAGGCCAAGCCAGCCCGGCCAGAACAGACCAGGCCAGACCATGCCAGGCCAGGCCAAGCCAAGTCAGGCCAGGCCAGGCTGGGCTTCTAAAGGTGGCAAAGGCAAAGGAAAAGGCGTATGGTGCGTTGTATGAGAGGTTAGACACTAAGGAAGGAGAAAAGGACTTGTACTGACTGGTAGGATGTGCAGACCAGACCAGGCCAGGTCAAGCCAGGCCAGGCCAGCCCCGGACCAGACTAGGCAAGACCAGACCAGGCTAAGCCAGGTCAGGCCAGGCCAGAACAGACCAGATCAGGCCAGGCCAGGCCAAACCAGGCCAAGCCAGGCAAAGCCAGACCAGACCAGACCAGACCAGACAAGCCAGGCCAGGCCAGACCAGACCAGACCAGACCAGACCAGACCAAGCCAGGCCAGGCTGGGCTTCTGAAGGTGGCAAAGGCAAAGGAAAAGGCGTATGGTGCGTTGTATGAGAGGTTAGACACTAAGGAAGGAGAAAAGGACTTGTACTGACTGGTAGGATGTGCAGACCGGACCAGGTCAGGCCAGGCCAGGCCAGGCCAAGCCAGACCAGCCCCGGGCCAAGCCAGGCCATGCCAGACCAGACCAGACCAGACCAGACCAGGCCAGGCCAGGCCAGCCAGACCAGACCAGGCCAGGCCATGCCAGGCCAGCCAGGCCAAGCCAGGCCACACCAGACCAGGCCAGACCAGACCAGGCCAGGCCAAGCCAGGCCAGGCCAACACAGGCCATCCCAAACCAGGCCAGGCCAGGCAAGGACAGACCAGACCAGACCAGACCAGGCCAACCCAGGCCAGGCCAGACCAGACCAGGCCAGACAAGACCAGGCCAGTTCAGGCCATGCCAGGCCAGCCCCAGACCAGAATAGGCCAGACCAGACCAGGCCAGGCCAGGTCAGGCCAGGCTGGGCTTCTAAAGGTGGCAAAGGCAAAGGAAAAGGCGTATGGTGCGTTGTATGAGAGGTTAGACACTAAGGAAGGAGAAAAGGACTTGTACTGACTGGTAGGATGTGCAGACCATACCAGGCCAAGTCAGGCCAGGCCAGGCCAGCCCCAGACCAGACCAGGCCAGGCCAGGCAAGGCCAGCCAGACCAGACCAAGCCAGGCCAGGCCAGACCAGACCAGACCAGACCAGAACAGGCCAGGCCAGTCTGGGCTTCTAAAGGTGGCAAAGGCAAAGGAAAAGGCGTATGGTGCGTTGTATGAGAGGTTAGACACTAAGAAAGGAGAAAAGGACTTGTACTGACTGGTAGGATGTGCAGACCAGACCAGGCCAGGCCAGACCAGATCAGGTCACCCCAGGTCAAGCCAGGCCATGCCAGGCCAGTCCAGACCAGACCAGACCAGACCATACCATACCAGGCCAGGCCAGGCCGAGCCAGGCCAGACCAGACCAAGCCAGGCCATGCCAGGCCAGGCCAGGCCAATCCAGACCAACCATACCAGACCAGGCCAAGCCAGGCCAGGCCAGGCTGGGCTTCTAAAGGTGGCAAAGGCAAAGGAAAAGGCGTATGGTGCGTTGTATGAGAGGTTAGACACTAAGGAAGGAGAAAAGGACTTGTACTGACTGGTAGGATGTGCAGTTCAGGCCAGACAAGGCCAGGCCATGCCAGGCCAGACCAGACCAGACCAGACCAGACCAAGCCAGGCCAGGCCAGGTCTGGCTGGGCTTCTAACGGTGGCAAAGGAAAAGGAAAAGGCGTATGGTGCGTTGTATGAGAGGTTAGACACTAAGGAAGGAGAAAAGGACTTGTACTGACTGGTAGGATGTGCAGACCAGACCAGGCCAGGCCAGGCCAGGCCAGGCCAGCCCCAGACGAGACCAGGACAGGCCAGGCCATGCCAGGCCACACCAGGCCAGGTCAGGCCAGGCCAAACCAGGCCAGGGCAGGTCAGACCAGACCAAGCCAGACCAGACCAGGCCAAGCCAAGCCAGGCCAGGCCAGGACAGGCCAGACCAGACCAGGCCAAGCCAGGTCAGGCCAGACCAGACCAGACCAGACCAAACCAGGCCAGCCCAGGCCAGTCCAGGCCAGGCAGGCTGGGCTTCTAAAGGTGGCAAAGGCAAAGGAAAAGGTGTATGGTGCGTTGTATGAGAGGTTAGACACTAAGGAAGGAGAAAAGGACTTGACTGGTAGGATGTGCAGACCAGCCCGGCCAGGCCAGGCCATGCAAGGTCAGTCCAGGCCAGACCAGACCAGGCCAGACCAAACCAGGCCAAGCCAAGCCAGGCCAGGACAGGCCAGGCCAGACCAGACCACGCCAGGCCAGGCCAGGCCAGACCAAACCAGACCAGACCAGACCAGAACAGGCCAGGCCAGGCCAGGCCAGGCTGGGCTTCTAAAGGTGGCAAAGGCAAAGGAAAAGGTATATGGTGCGTTGTATGAGAGGTTAGACACTAAGGAAGGAGAAAAGGACTTGTACTGACTGGTAGGATGTGCAGACCAGGCCAAGCCAGGCCTGCCCAAGCCAGGCCAGACCAGACCAGGACAGGCCAGGCCAAGCCAGGTCAGGCCAGGCCAAGCCAAGCCAGACCAAGCCAGTCCAATCCAAACCAGGCCAGGCCAGGCCAAGCCAGACAAGACCAGACCAGACCAGACAAGGCCAAGCCAGGCCTGGCCAGGCCGGCTCAAGCCAGGCCAGGCCAAGCCATACCAGACCTGGCCAAGTCAGGCCAGGCCAGACCAGACCAGGCCAAGACAGGCCAGGCTGGGCTTCTAAAGGTGGCAAAGGCAAAGGAAAAAGCGTATGGTGCGTTGTATGAGAGGTTAGACACTAAGGAAGGAGAAAAGGACTTGTACTGACTGGTAGGATGTGTAGTTCAGGCCAGGCCAGGCCAGACCAGGCCAGGCCGGCTAAAGCCAGGCCAGGCCAAGCCATACCAGGCCAAGCCAGGCCAGGCCAGGCCGGCTCAAGCCAGGCCAAGCCAAGCCATACCAGACCTGGCCAGGCCAGGCCAGGCCAGACCAGACCAGGCCAGGCCAGGCCAGGTTGGGCTTCTAAAGGTGGCAAAGGCAAAGGAAAAAGCGTATGGTGCGTTGTATGAGAGGTTAGACACTAAGGAAGGAGAAATTGACTTGTACTGACTCGTAGGATGTGGATACCAGACCAGGCCAGGCCAGTCCAGGCCAGACCAGACCAGGCAAGGCCAGGCCAGACCAGACCAGACCAGACCAGACCAGGCCAGGCCAGGCTGGGCTTCTGAAGGTGGCAAAGGCAAAGGAAAAGGCGTATGGTGCGTTGTATGAGAGGTTAGACACTAAGGAAGGAGAAAAGGACTTGTACTGACTGGTAGGATGTGCAGACTAGACCAGGCCAGGCCAGACCAGATCAGGTCAGGCCATGTCAGGCCAGACCAGACCAGACCAGACCAGACCAGGCCAAGCCAGGCCAGGCCAGGCCAGGCTGGGCTTCTAAAGGTGGCAAAGGCAAAGGAAAAGGCGTATGGTGCGTTGTATGAGAGGTTAGACACTAAGGAAGGAGAAAAGGACTTGTACTGACTGGTAGGATGTGTAGTTCAGGCCAAGTTAGGCCATACCAGGCCAGACCAACCAGGCCAGGCCAGGCCAGGCCAAGTCAGGCCAGGCCAGGCCAAACCAGACCAGGCAAGGCCAGGCCAGACCAGACCAGACCAGACCACACCAGACCAGGCCAGGCCAGGCTGGGCTTCTGAAGGTGGCAAAGGCAAAGGAAAAGGCGTATGGTGCGTTGTATGAGAGGTTAGACACTAAGGAAGGAGAAAAGGACTTGTACTGACTGGTAGGATGTGCAGACCAGACCAGGTCAGGCCAGGTCAGGCCAGGCCAAGCCAGACCAGCCCGGGCCAGGCCAGGCCATGCCAGACCAGACCAAACCATACCAGACCAGGCCAGGCCAGCCAGACCAGACCAGGCCAGGCCATGCCAGGCCAGCCAGGCCAAGCCAGGCCACACCAGACCAGGCCAGACCAGACCAGGCAGGCCAAGCCAGGCCAGGCCAACACAGGCCATCCCAAACCAGGCCATGCCAGGCCAGTCCAGACCAGACCAGACCAGACCATACCATACCAGGCCAGGCCAGGCCGAGCCAGGCCAGACCAGACCAAGCCAGGCCATGCCAGGCCAGGCCAGGCCAATCCAGACCAACCATACCAGACCAGGCCAAGCCAGGCCAGGCCAGGCTGGGCTTCTAAAGGTGGCAAAGGCAAAGGAAAAGGCGTATGGTGCGTTGTATGAGAGGTTAGACACTAAGGAAGGAGAAAAGGACTTGTACTGACTGGTAGGATGTGCAGTTCAGGCCAGACAAGGCCAGGCCATGCCAGGCCAGACCAGACCAGACCAGACCAGACCAAGCCAGGCCAGGCCAGGTCTGGCTGGGCTTCTAACGGTGGCAAAGGAAAAGGAAAAGGCGTATGGTGCGTTGTATGAGAGGTTAGACACTAAGGAAGGAGAAAAGGACTTGTACTGACTGGTAGGATGTGCAGACCAGACCAGGCCAGGCCAGGCCAGGCCAGGCCAGCCCCAGACGAGACCAGGACAGGCCAGGCCATGCCAGGCCACACCAGGCCAGGTCAGGCCAGGCCAAACCAGGCCAGGGCAGGTCAGACCAGACCAAGCCAGACCAGACCAGGTTAAGCCAAGCCAGGCCAGGCCAAGACAGGCCAGACCAGACCAGGCCAAGCCAGGTCAGGCCAGACCAGACCAGACCAGACCAAACCAGGCCAGCCCAGGCCAGTCCAGGCCAGGCAGGCTGGGCTTCTAAAGGTGGCAAAGGCAAAGGAAAAGGTGTATGGTGCGTTGTATGAGAGGTTAGACACTAAGGAAGGAGAAAAGGACTTGACTGGTAGGATGTGCAGACCAGCCCGGCCAGGCCAGGCCATGCAAGGTCAGTCCAGGCCAGACCAGACCAGGCCAGACCAAACCAGGCCAAGCCAAGCCAGGCCAGGACAGGCCAGGCCAGACCAGACCACGCCAGGCCAGGCCAGGCCAGACCAAACCAGACCAGACCAGACCAGAACAGGCCAGGCCAGGCCAGGCCAGGCTGGGCTTCTAAAGGTGGCAAAGGCAAAGGAAAAGGTATATGGTGCGTTGTATGAGAGGTTAGACACTAAGGAAGGAGAAAAGGACTTGTACTGACTGGTAGGATGTGCAGACCAGGCCAAGCCAGGCCTGCCCAGGCCAGGCCAGACCAGACCAGGACAGGCCAGGCCAAGCCAGGTCAGGCCAGGCCAAGCCAAGCCAGACCAAGCCAGTCCAATCCAAACCAGGCCAGGCCAGGCCAAGCCAGACAAGACCAGACCAGACCAGACAAGGCCAAGCCAGGCCTGGCCAGGCCGGCTCAAGCCAGGCCAGGCCAAGCCATACCAGACCTGGCCAAGTCAGGCCAGGCCAGACCAGACCAGGCCAAGACAGGCCAGGCTGGGCTTCTAAAGGTGGCAAAGGCAAAGGAAAAAGCGTATGGTGCGTTGTATGAGAGGTTAGACACTAAGGAAGGAGAAAAGGACTTGTACTGACTGGTAGGATGTGTAGTTCAGGCCAGGCCAGGCCAGACCAGGCCAGGCCGGCTAAAGCCAGGCCAGGCCAAGCCATACCAGGCCAAGCCAGGCCAGGCCAGGCCGGCTCAAGCCAGGCCAAGCCAAGCCATACCAGACCTGGCCAGGCCAGGCCAGGCCAGACCAGACCAGGCCAGGCCAGGCCAGGTTGGGCTTCTAAAGGTGGCAAAGGCAAAGGAAAAAGCGTATGGTGCGTTGTATGAGAGGTTAGACACTAAGGAAGGAGAAATTGACTTGTACTGACTCGTAGGATGTGGATACCAGACCAGGCCAGGCCAGTCCAGGCCAGACCAGACCAGGCAAGGCCAGGCCAGACCAGACCAGACCAGACCAGACCAGGCCAGGCCAGGCTGGGCTTCTGAAGGTGGCAAAGGCAAAGGAAAAGGCGTATGGTGCGTTGTATGAGAGGTTAGACACTAAGGAAGGAGAAAAGGACTTGTACTGACTGGTAGGATGTGCAGACTAGACCAGGCCAGGCCAGACCAGATCAGGTCAGGCCATGTCAGGCCAGACCAGACCAGACCAGACCAGACCAGGCCAAGCCAGGCCAGGCCAGGCCAGGCTGGGCTTCTAAAGGTGGCAAAGGCAAAGGAAAAGGCGTATGGTGCGTTGTATGAGAGGTTAGACACTAAGGAAGGAGAAAAGGACTTGTACTGACTGGTAGGATGTGTAGTTCAGGCCAAGTTAGGCCATACCAGGCCAGACCAACCAGGCCAGGCCAGGCCAGGCCAAGTCAGGCCAGGCCAGGCCAAACCAGACCAGGCAAGGCCAGGCCAGACCAGACCAGACCAGACCACACCAGACCAGGCCAGGCCAGGCTGGGCTTCTGAAGGTGGCAAAGGCAAAGGAAAAGGCGTATGGTGCGTTGTATGAGAGGTTAGACACTAAGGAAGGAGAAAAGGACTTGTACTGACTGGTAGGATGTGCAGACCAGACCAGGTCAGGCCAGGTCAGGCCAGGCCAAGCCAGACCAGCCCGGGCCAGGCCAGGCCATGCCAGACCAGACCAAACCATACCAGACCAGGCCAGGCCAGCCAGACCAGACCAGGCCAGGCCATGCCAGGCCAGCCAGGCCAAGCCAGGCCACACCAGACCAGGCCAGACCAGACCAGGCAGGCCAAGCCAGGCCAGGCCAACACAGGCCATCCCAAACCAGGCCAGGCCAGGCCAGGACAGACCAGACCAAACCAGACCAGGCCAACCCAGGCCAGGCCAGACCAGACCAGGCCAGACAAGACCAGGCCAGTTCAGGCCATGCCAGGCCAGCCCCAGACCAGAATAGGCCAGACCAGACCAGGCCAGGCCAGGTCAGGCCAGGGCAACCAGAACAGACCAGACTAGACCAGGCCAGTCCAGACCAGACCAGGCTAGGCCACGCTAGGCCAGACCATACCAGACCAGGCCAGGCCAAGCCAAGCCAGGCCAGGCCAGGCCAGGTCAGGCCAGGCTGGGCTTCTAAAGGTGGCAAAGGCAAAGGAATAGGCGTATGGTGCGTTGTATAAGAGGTTAGACACTAAGGAAGGAGAAAAGGACTTGTACTGACTGGTAGGATGTGCAGACCAGACCAGACCAGGCCATGCCAGGCCAGGCCAGGCCAGGTCAGGCCAGACCAAACCAGCCCGGCCAGGCCAGGCCATGCAAGGTCAGTCCAGGCCAGACCAAACCAGGCCAAACCAAACCATGCCAGGCCAGGCCAGGCCAGGACAGGCCAGGCCAGACCAGACCACGCCAAGCCAGGCCAGGCCAGACCAAACCAGACCAGACCAGAACAGGTCAGGCCAGGCCAGGCCAGGCCAGGCTGGGCTTCTAAAGGTGGCAAAGGCAAAGGAAAATGTATATGGTGCGTTGTATGAGAGGTTAGACACTAAGGAAGGAGAAAGGGACTTGTACTGACTGGTAGGATGTGGAGACCAGACCAGTTCAGGCCAGTCCAGGCCAGACCAGCCCAGGCAAGGCCAGCCAGACCAGACCAGACCATACCAGACCAGACCAGGCCAGGCCAGGCCAGGCCAGGCCAAGCCAGGTCAGGCCAGGCCAAGCCAAGCCAGACCAAGCCAGTCCTATCCAAACCAGGCCAGGCCAGGCCAAGCCAAACCAGACCAGACCAGACCAGACCAGACAAGGCCAAGCCAGGCCAGGCCAACCCAGGCCGGCTCAAGCCAGGCCAGGCCAAGCCATACCAGACCTGGCCAGGCCAGGCCAGGCCAGACCAGACCAGGCCAAGCCAGGCCAGGCTGGGCTTCTAAAGGTGGCAAAGGCAAAGGAAAAAGCGTATGGTGCGTTGTATGAGAGGTTAGACACTAAGGAAGGAGAAATGGACTTGTACTGACTGGTAGGATGTGGAGACCAGACCAGGCCAGGCCAGTCCAAGCCAGACCAGACCAGGCAAGGCCAGGGCAGACCAGACCAGACCAGACCAGACCAGACCAGGCCAGGCCAGGCTGGGCTTCTGAAGGTGGCAAAGGCAAAGGAAAAGGCGTATGGTGCGTTGTATGAGAGGTTAGACACTAAGGAAGGAGAAAAGGACTTGTACTGACTGGTAGGATGTGCAGACTATCCCAGGCCAGGCCAGACCAGATCAGGTCAGGCCAGGTCAGGCCAGACCAGACCAGACCAGACCAGACCAGGCCAAGCCAGGCCAGGCCAGGCTGGGCTTCTAAAGGTGACAAAGGCAAAGGAAAAGGCATATGGTGCGTTGTATGAGAGGTTAGACACTAAGGAAGGAGAAAAGGACTTGTACTGACTGGTAGGATGTGTAGTTCAGGCCAAGCCAGGCCAGACCAGGCCAGGCCGGCTCAAGCCAGGCCAAGCCAAGCCATACCAGGCCAAGCCAGGCCAGGCCAGGCCGGCTCAAGCCAGGCCAGGCCAAGCCATACCAGACCTGGCCAGGCCAGGCCAGGCCAGACCAGACCAGGCCATGCCAGGCCAGGCTGGGCTTCTAAAGGTGGCAAAGGCAAAGGAAAAAGCGTATGGTGCGTTGTATGAGAGGTTAGACACTAAGGAAGGAGAAATGGACTTGTACTGACTGGTAGGATGTGGAGACCAGACCAGGCCAGGCCAGTCCAGGCCAGACCAGACCAGGCAAGGCCAGGGCAGACCAGACCAGACCAGACCAGACCAGACCAGGCCAGGCCAGGCTGGGCTTCTGAAGGTGGCAAAGGCAAAGGAAAAGGCGTATGGTGCGTTGTATGAGAGGTTAGACACTAAGGAAGGAGAAAAGGACTTGTACTGACTGGTAGGATGTGCAGACTAGACCAGGCCAGGCCAGACCAGATCAGGTCAGGCCAGGTCAGGCCAGACCAGGCCAGACCAACCAGACCAGGCCAGGCCAGGCCAAGTCAGATCAGGCCAGGCCAGACCAGACCAGGCAAGGCCAGGCCAGACCAGACCAGACCAGACCAGACCAGACCAGGCCAGGCCAGGCTGGGCTTCTGAAGGTGGCAAAGGCAAAGGAAAAGGCGTATGGTGCGTTGTATGAGAGGTTAGACACTAAGGAAGGAGAAAAGGACTTGTACTGACTGGTAGGATGTGCAGACCATACCAGGCCAGGGCAAGCCAGGCCAGCCATACCAGGCCAGACCAGACCATGCCAGGCCAGGCCAGGTCAGGTCACGCCAGGCCAACCAGACCAGGCCAGGCCACGCCAGGCCAGACCAGACCAGACCAGACCAGACCAAGCCAAACCCAGGCCAGGTCAGGCTGGGCTTCTAAAGGTGGCTGGTCTGGCCATACCAGGCCAGACCAGACCATGCCAGGCCAGGCCAGGTCAGGTCACGCCAGGCCAACCAGACCAGGCCAGGCCACGCCAGGCCAGACCAGACCAGACCAGACCAGACCAAGCCAAACCCAGGCCAGGTCAGGCCAGGCCATGCCAGACCAGACCAGACCAGGCCAGGCCATGCCAGGCCAGCCAGGCCAAGCCAGGCCACACCAGACCATGCCAGACCAGACCAAGCCAGGCCAAGCCAGGCCAGGCCAACACAGGCCATCCCAGACCAGGCCATGCCAGGCCAGGCCAGACCAGACCAGACCAGACCAGGACAGGCCAGGCCAGGCGAGACCAGGCCAGGCTGGGCTTCTAAAGGTGGCAAAGGCAAAGGAAAAGGCGTATGGTGCGTTGTATGAGAGGTTAGACACTAAGGAAGGAGAAAAGGACTTGTACTGACTGGTAGGATGTGCAGACCATACCAGGCCAGGGCAAGCCAGGCCAGCCATACCAGGCCAGACCAGACCATGCCAGGCCAGGCCAGGTCAGGTCACGCCAGGCCAACCAGACCAGGCCAGGCCAGGCCAGGCCAGACCAGACCAGACCAGACCAGACCAAGCCAAACCCAGGCCAGGTCAGGCTGGGCTTCTAAAGGTGGCAAAGGCAAAGGAAAAGACGCATGGTGCGTTGTATGAGAGGTTAGACACTAAGGAAGGAGAAAAGGACTTTTACTGACTGGTAGGATGTGCAGACCAGGCCAGGCCAGGCCTGCCCAGGCCAGGCCAACCCAGGCCAGGCCAGCCCAAACCAGGCCAGATCAGGCGAAGCCAGGCCAAGCCAGGCCAAGCCAGGTCAGACCAGACCAGACCAGGCCATCCCAGACCAGGCCAGGCCAAGCCAGGCCAAGATAGGCCAGGCCATAAAAGACCAGGTCAGGCCAGCCCGGCCAAGCCAGACCAGACCAGACCAAACCAGACCAGGCCAGGCCATGCCAGGCCAGGCCAGGCTGGGCTTCTAAAGGTGGCAAAGGCAAAGGAAAAGGCGTATGGTGCGTTGTATGAGAGGTCAGACACTAAGGAAGGAGAAAAGGACTTGTACTGACTGGTAGGATGTGCAGACCAGACCATACCAGGCCAGACCAGGTCAAGCTAGGCCAGGTCAGACCAGGCCAGGCCATGTCAGGTCAAGCCAGGCCAAGGCCAGGCCAGGTCAGGCCAGGCCATACCAGGCAAGCCAGGCCAGGCCAGACCAGACCAGGCCAGACCAAGGCCAGGCCAGGTCAGGCCAGGCCATACCAGGCCAAGCCAGCCCGGCCAGAACAGACCAGGCCAGACCATGCCAGGCCAGGCCAAGCCAAGTCAGGCCAGGCCAGGCTGGGCTTCTAAAGGTGGCAAAGGCAAAGAAAAAGGCGTATGGTGCGTTGTATGAGAGGTTAGACACTAAGGAAGGAGAAAAGGACTTGTACTGACTGGTAGGATGTGCAGACCAGACCAGGCCAGGTCAAGCCAGGCCAGGCCAGCCCCGGACCAGACTAGGCAAGACCAGACCAGGCTAAGCCAGGTCAGGCCAGGCCAGAACAGACCAGATCAGGCCAGGCCAGGCCAAACCAGGCCAAGCCAGGCAAAGCCAGACCAGACCAGACCAGACAAGCCAGGCCAGGCCAGACCAGACCAGACCAGACCAGACCAGACCAAGCCAGGCCAGGCTGGGCTTCTGAAGGTGGCAAAGGCAAAGGAAAAGGCGTATGGTGCGTTGTATGAGAGGTTAGACACTAAGGAAGGAGAAAAGGACTTGTACTGACTGGTAGGATGTGCAGACCGGACCAGGTCAGGCCAGGCCAGGCCAGGCCAAGCCAGACCAGCCCCGGGCCAAGCCAGGCCATGCCAGACCAGACCAGACCAGACCAGACCAGGCCAGGCCAGGCCAGCCAGACCAGACCAGGCCAGGCCATGCCAGGCCAGCCAGGCCAAGCCAGGCCACACCAGACCAGGCCAGACCAGACCAGGCCAGGCCAAGCCAGGCCAGGCCAACACAGGCCATCCCAAACCAGGCCAGGCCAGGCAAGGACAGACCAGACCAGACCAGACCAGGCCAACCCAGGCCAGGCCAGACCAGACCAGGCCAGACAAGACCAGGCCAGTTCAGGCCATGCCAGGCCAGCCCCAGACCAGAATAGGCCAGACCAGACCAGGCCAGGGTAGGTCAGGCCAGGGCAACCAGAACAGACCAGACTAGACCAGGCCAGGCCAGACCAGACCAGACCAAACCAGTCAGGCCAGGCCAGTCCAGGCCAAGCAAGGCCAGACCAGACCAGGCCAGGCCAGGCCAGACCAGACCAGACCAGACCAGACCAAGCCAGGCCAGTTCAGGCCAGCCCAGGCTGGGCTTCTAAAGGTGGCAAAGGCAAAGGAAAAGGCGTATGGTGCGTTGTATGAGAGGTTAGACACTAAGGAAGGAGAAAAGGACTTGTACAGACTGGTAGGATGTGCAGACCAGGCCAGGCCAGGCCTGCCCAGGCCAGGCCAACCCAGGCCAGGCCAGCCCAAACCAGGCCAGATCAGGCGAAGCCAGGCCAGGCCAGGCCAAGCCAAGCCAGACCCGGCCAGTCAAGCCAGGCCAGGCCAGGCCAGGCCAGTTCAGACCAGACCAGACCAGACCAGGCAGGCCAAGCCAGGCCAGGCCAGGCCAGGCCAGGTCAGGTCAGGTCAGGCCAGGCTGGGCTTCTAAAGGTGGCAAAGGCAAAGGAAAAGGCGTATGGTGCGTTGTATGAGAGGTTAGACACTAAGGAAGGAGAAAAGGACTTGTACTGACTGGTAGGATGTGCAGACCAGACCAGGCCAGGCCAGGCCAGGCCAGCCATGCCAGGCCAGACCAGACCATGCCAGGCCAGGCCAGGCCAGGCCAGCCATGACAGGCCAGACCAGATCAGGCCAGGCCAGGTCAGCCCAGGCCAGGCCCAACCAGACCAGACTAGACCAGACCAGACCAGGCCAGGCCAGGCCAGGCCAAGCCAAGCCAGACCAGACCACGCCAGGCCAGGCCAGGCCATGCCAGACCAGACCAGACCAGACCACACCAGACCAGGCCAGGCCAGGTCAGGCCAGGCAGGGCTTCTAAAGGTGGCAAAGGCAAAGGAAAAGGCGTATGGTGCGTTGTATGAGAGGTTAGACACTAAGGAAGGAGAAAAGGACTTGTACTGACTGGTAGGATGTGCAGACCAGGCCAGGCCAGGCCTGCCCAGGCCAGGCCAGCCCAGACCAGGCCAGATCAGGCGAAGCCAGGCCAGGCCAAGCCAGGCCATGCCAGACCAGACCAGGCCAGACCAGGCCAGACCAGACCAGCCTGGCCAGGCCAGACCAGACCAGGCCAACCAGCCCGGGCCAAGCCAGGCCAGGCCAGACCAGACCAGAGCAGACCATGCCAGGCCAGGCAAGCCCGGCTAGGCCAGGCCAGGCTGGGCCTCTAAAGGTGGCAAAGGCCAGACCAGACCAGACCAGCCAGGCCAGGCCAGGCCAGGCCAGGCCAGGCTGGGCTTCTAAAGGTGGCAAAGGCAAAGGAAAAGGCGTATGGTGCTTTGTATGAGAGGTTAGACACTAAGGAAGGAGAAAAGGACTTGTACTGACTGGTAGGATGTGCAGACCAGACCAGGCCAGGTCAGGCCAGGCCAGGCCAGCCCAAGACCAGACCAGGCAAGACCAGACCAGGCTAGGCCAGGCCAGGCCAGACCAGAACAGACCAGACCAGGCCAGGCCAGGCCAAACCAGGCCACGCCAGGCCAAACCAGACCAGACCAGACCAGCCAGGCCAGGCCAGACCAAACCAGGCCAAGCCAGGCCAGGCTGGGCTTCTAAAGGTGGCAAAGGCAAAGGAAAAGCGTATGGTGCGTTGTATGAGAGGTTAGACACTAAGGAAGGAGAAAAGGACTTGTACTGACTCGTAGGATGTGCAGGCCAGACCAGATCAGGCCAGGCCAGGTCAGCCCAGGCCAGGCCCGACCAGATCAGACTAGACCAGACCAGACCAGGCCAGGCCAGGCCAAGCCAAGCCAGACCAGACCACGCCAGGCCAGGGCAGGCCAGACCAGACCAGACCAGACCAGACCAGACCAGACCATACCAGACCAGGCCAGGCCAGGTCAGGCCAGGCTGAGCTTCAAAAGGTGGCAAAGGCAAAGGAAAAGGCGTATGGTGCGTTGTATGAGAGGTTAGACACTAAGGAAGGAGAAAAGGACTTGTACTGACTGGTAGGATGTGCAGACCAGGCCAGGCGAGGCCAGACCAGGCCAGGCCAACCAGACCATGCCAGGCCATGCCAAGCCAGGCCAGGCCTGGCCAGGCCAAGCCAACCAGGCCAGGCTGAGCCAGGCCAAGCCAGGCAAGGCGAGGCCAGACCAGACCAGATCAGACCAGGCCAGGCCAGGCCAGACGAAACCAGGCCAGGCCAGGCCAGGCCAAACCAGACCAGACCAGCCAGGCCAGGCCAGACCAGACCAGCCCAGACCAGGCCAAGCCAGGCCAGGTCAGGCCAGGCCAGGTCAGACCAGACCAGACCAGGCCAGACCAGACCAGGCCAGGCCAAGCCAGGCCAAGATAGGCCAGGCCATAAAAGACCAGGTCAGGCCAGCCCGGCCAGGCCAGACCAGACCAGACCAAACCAGACCAGGCCAGGCCATGCCAGGCCAGGCCAGGCTGGGCTTCTAAAGGTGGCAAAGGCAAAGGAAAAGGCGTATGGTGCGTTGTATGAGAGGTCAGACACTAAGGAAGGAGAAAAGGACTTGTACTGACTGGTAGGATGTGCAGACCAGACCAGGCCAGGCCAGACCAGGTCAAGCTAGGCCAGGTCAGACCAGGCCAGGCCATGTCAGGTCAGGCCAGGCCAAGGCCAGGCCAGGTCAGGCCAGGCCATACCAGGCAAGCCAGGCCAGGCCAGACCAGACCAGGCCAGACCAAGGCCAGGCCAGGTCAGGCCAGGCCATACCAGGCCAAGCCAGGCCAGGCCAGAACAGACCAGGCCAGACCAGGCCAGGCCAGGCCAAGCCAAGTCAGGCCAGGCCAGGCTGGGCTTCTAAAGGTGGCAAAGGCAAAGGAAAAGGCGTATGGTGCGTTGCATGAGAGGTTAGACACTAAAGAAGGAGAAAAGGACTTGTACTGACTGGTAGGATGTGCAGACCAGACCAGGCCAGGTCAGGTCAGGTCAGGCAAAGTCAGACCAGACCAGGCCAGGCCAGGCCAAGCCAGACGAGACCAGACCAGGTCAGGCCCGGCCACGTCAGGCCAGGCCAGGCCAGACCAGACCAGGCCAGACCAGACCAGCCAGGCCAGGCCAACCCAGGCCAGGCCAGGCCATACCAGACCAGTCCAAGACAAACCAGGCCAGGCCAGCCAGGCCAGACCAGACCAGACCAAGCCAGGCCAGGCCAAGCCAGGCTAGGCTGGGCTTCTAAAGGTGGCAAAGGCAAAGGAAAAGGCGTATGGTGCGTTGTATGAGAGGTTAGACACTAAGGAAGGAGAAAAGGACTTGTACTGAGTGGTAGGATGTGCAGACCAGACCAGGCCAAGCCAGGTCAGGTCAGGTCATACCAAGCCAGGCCAGGCCAGGCCATGCCAGACCAGACCAGGCCAGGCCAGACCAGGTCAGGCCAACCCAGACCAGACCAGCCTGGCCAGGCCAGACCAGACCAGGACAACCAGCCCGGGCCAAGCCAGGCCAGGCCAGACCAGACCAGAGCAGACCCTGCCAGGCCAGGGAAGCCCGGCTAGGCCAGGCCAGGCTGGGCCTCTAAAGGTGGCAAAGGCCAGACCAGACCAGACCAGCCAGGCCAGGCCAGGCCAGGCCAGGCCAGGCCAGGCTGGGCTTCTAAAGGTGGCAAAGGCAAAGGAAAAGGCGTATGGTGCGTTGTATGAGAGGTTAGACACTAAGGAAGGAGAAAAGGACTTGTACTGACTGGTAGGATGTGCAGACCAGACCAGGCCAGGTCAAGCCAGGCCAGGCCAGCCCCGGACCAGAACAGGCAAGACCAGACCAGGCTAAGCCAGGCCAGGCCAGGCCAGAACAGACCAGACCAGGCCAGGCCAGGCCAAACCAGGCCAAGCCAGGCAAAGCCAGACCAGACCAGACCAGACCAGACAAGCCAGGCCAGGCCAGACCAGACCAGACCAGACCAGACCAGACCAGGCCAGGCCAGGCTGGGCTTCTGAAGGTGGCAAAGGCAAAGGAAAAGGCGTATGGTGCGTTGTATGAGAGGTTAGACACTAAGGAAGGAGAAAAGGACTTGTACTGACTGGTAGGATGTGCAGACCGGACCAGGTCAGGCCAGGCCAGGCCAGGCCAAGCCAGACCAGCCCCGGGCCAGGCCAGGCCATGCCAGACCAGACCAGACCAGACCAGACCAGGCCAGGCCAGGCCAGCCAGACCAGACCAGGCCAGGCCATGCCAGGCCAGCCAGGCCAAGCCAGGCCACACCAGATCAGGCCAGACCAGACCAGGCCAGGCCAAGCCAGGCCAGGCCAACACAGGCCATCCCAAACCAGGCCAGGCCAGGCCAGGACAGACCAGACCAGACCAGACCAGGCCAACCCAGGCCAGGCCAGACCAGACCAGGCCAGACAAGACCAGGCCAGTTCAGGCCATGCCAGGCCAGCCCCAGACCAGAATAGGCCAGACCAGACCAGGCCAGGCCAGGTCAGGCCAGGGCAACCAGAACAGACCAGACTAGACCAGGCCAGTCCAGACCAGACCAGACCAAACCAGTCAGGCCAGGCCAGTCCAGGCCAAGCAAGGCCAGACCAGACCAGGCCAGGCCAGGCCAGACCAGACCAGACCAGACCAGACCAAGCCAGGCCAGGTCAGGCCAGCCCAGGCTGGGCTTCTAAAGGTGGCAAAGGCAAAGGAAAAGGCGTATGGTGCGTTGTATGAGATGTTAGACACTAAGGAAGGAGAAAAGGACTTGTACTGACTGGTAGGATGTGCAGACCAGACCAGGCCAAGTCAGGCCAGGCCAGGCCAGCCCCTGACCAGACCAGGCCAGACCAGACCAGGCTAGGCCAGGCTAGGCCAGACCATACCAGACCAGGCCAGGCCAGGCCAAGTCAGGCCAGGCCAGGCCAGGTCAGGCCAGGCTGGGCTTCTAAAGGTGGCAAAGGCAAAGGAATAGGCGTATGGTGCGTTGTATGAGAGGTTAGACACTAAGGAAGGAGAAAAGGACTTGTACTGACTGGTAGGATGTGCAGACCAGACCAGGCCAGGCCAAGCCAAGTCAGGCCAGGCCAAGCCAAGCCAGACCAAGCCAGTCCAATCCAAACCAGGCCAGGTCAGGCCAAGCCAAACCAGACCAGACCAGACCAGACCAGGCCAAGCCAGGCCAGGCCAACCCAGGCCGGCTCAAGCCAGGTCAGGCCAAGCCATACCAGACCTGGCCAGGCCAGGCCAGGCCAGACCAGACCAGGCCAGGCCAGGCCAGGCTGGGCTTCTAAAGGTGGCAAAGGCAAAGGAAAAAGCGTATGGTGCGTTGTATGAGAGGTTAGACACTAAGGAAGGAGAAATGGACTTGTACTGACTGGTAGGATGTGGAGACCAGACCAGGCCAGGCCAGTCCAAGCCAGACCAGACCAGGCAAGGCCAGGCCAGGCCAGACCAGACCAGACCAGACCAGACCAGGCCAGGCCAGGCTGGGCTTCTGAAGGTGGCAAAGGCAAAGGAAAAGGCGTATGGTGCGTTGTATGAGAGGTTAGACACTAAGGAAGGAGAAAAGGACTTGTACTGACTGGTAGGATGTGCAGACTATCCCAGGCCAGGCCAGACCAGATCAGGTCAGGCCAGGTAAGGCCAGACCAGACCAGACCAGACCAGGCCAAGCCAGGCCAGGCCAGGCCAGGCTGGGCTTCTAAAAGTGGCAAAGGCAAAGGAAAAGGCGTATGGTGCGTTGTATGAGAGGTTAGACACTAAGGAAGGAGAAAAGGACTTGTACTGACTGGTAGGATGTGTAGTTCAGGCCAGGCCAGGCCAGACCAAGCCAGGCCGGCTCAAGCCAGGCCAAGCCAAGCCATACCAGGCCAAACCAGGCCAGGCCAGGCCAGGCCGACTCAAGCCAGGCCAGGCCAAGCCATACCAGACCTGGCCAGGCCAGGCCAGACCAGACCAGACCAGGCCAGGCCAGGCCAGGCTGGGCTTCTAAAGGTGGCAAAGGCAAAGGAAAAAGCGTATGGTGCGTTGTATGAGAGGTTAGACACTAAGGAAGGAGAAATGGACTTGTACTGACTGGTAGGATGTGGAGACCAGACCAGGCCAGGCCAGTCCAGGCCAGACCAGACCAGGCAAAGCCAGGCCAGACCAAACCAGACCAGACCAGACCAGGCCAGGCCAGGCTGCGCTTCTGAAGGTGGCAAAGGCAAAGGAAAAGGCGTATGGTGCGTTGTATGAGAGGTTAGACACTAAGGAAGGAGAAAAGGACTTGTACTGACTGGTAGGATGTGCAGACTAGACCAGGCCAGGCCAGACCAGATCAGGTCAGGCCAGGTCAGGCCAGACCAGACCAGACCAGACCAGACCAGGCCAAGCCAGGCCAGGCCAGGCTGGGCTTCTAAAGGTGGCAAAGGCAAAGGAAAAGGCGTATGGTGCGTTGTATGAGAGGTTAGACACTAAGGAAGGAGAAAAGGACTTGTACTGACTGGTAGGATGTGTAGTTCAGGCCAAGCCAGGCCAGACCAGGCCAGACCAACCAGACCAGGCCAGGCCAGGCCAAGTCAGGCCAGGACAGCCCAGGCCAGACCAGACCAGGCAAGGCCGGGCCAGACCAGACCAGACCAGACCAGACCAGACCAGACCAGGCCAGGCCAGGCTGGGCTTCTGAAGGTGGCAAAGGCAAAGGAAAAGGCGTATGGTGCGTTGTATGAGAGGTTAGACACTAAGGAAGGAGAAAAGGACTTGTACTGACTGGTAGGATGTGCAGACCAGACCATGTCAGCCAGGCCAGGCCATGCCAAGCCAGACCAGACCAGGCCAGGCCAAGCCAGGCCAGACCAGACCAGACCAGGCCAGGCCATGCCAGGCCAGTCAGGTCAGGCCAGGCCACACCAGACCATGCCAGACCAGACCAAGCCAGGCCATGCCAGGCCAGGCCAACACAGGCCATCCCAGACCAGGCCATGCCAGGCCAGACCAGACCAACCAGACCAGGACAGGCCAGGCCAGGCCGACCAGGCCAGGCCAGGCTGGGCTTCTAAAGGTGGCAAAGGCAAAGGAAAAGGCGTATGGTGCGTTGTATGAGAGGTTAGACACTAAGGAAGGAGAAAAGGACTTGTACTGACTGGTAGGATGTGCAGACCATACCAGGCCAGGGCAAGCCAGGCCAGCCATACCAGGCCAGACCAGACCATGCCAGATCAGGCGAAGCCAGGCCAGGCCAGGACAAGCCAAGCCAGACCCGGCCAGTCTAGCCAGGCCAGGTCAGGCCAGGCCAGGCCAGTTCAACCAGACCAGACCAGACCAGGCCAGGCCAAGTCAGGCCAGGCCAGGCCAGGCCAGTTCAGGCCAGGCCAGGCCAGGCTGGGCTTCTAAAGGTGGCAAAGGCAAAGGAAAAGGCGTATGGTGCGTTGTATGAGAGGTTAGACACTAAGGAAGGAGAAAAGGACTTGTACTGACTGGTAGGATGTTCAGACCAGACCAGGCCAGGCCAGGCCAGGCCAGCCATGCCAGGCCAGACCAGACCATGCCAGGCCAGGCCAGGCCAGGCCAGCCAGGCCAGCCATGACAGGCCAGACCAGATCAGGCCAGGCCAGGTCAGCCCAGGCCAGGCCCAACCAGACCAGACTAGACCAGACCAGACCAGGCCAGGCGAGGCCAGGCCAAGCCAGGCCAGGCCAGACCAGACCAGACCAGCCTGGCCAGGCCAGACCAGACCAGGCCAACCAGCCCGGGCCAACACAGGCCAGGCCAGACCAGACCAGAGCAGACCATGCCAGGCCAGGCAAGCCCGGCTAGGCCAGGCCAGGCTGGGCCTCTAAAGGTGGCAAAGGCCAGACCAGACCAGACCAGCCAGGCAAGGCCAGGCCAGGCCAGGCCAGGCTGGGCTTCTAAAGGTGGCAAAGGCAAAGGAAAAGGCGTATGGTGCTTTGTATGAGAGGTTAGACACTAAGGAAGGAGAAAAGGACTTGTACTGACTGGTAGGATGTGCAGACCAGACCAGGCCAGGTCAGGCCAGGCCAGGCCAGCCCAAGACCAGACCAGGCAAGACCAGACCAGGCTAGGCCAGGCCAGGCCAGACCAGAACAGACCAGAACAGGCCAAGGCCAGGCCAAACCAGGCCACGCCAGGCCAAGCCAGACCAGACCAGACCAGACCAGACCAGCCAGGCCAGGCCAGACCAAACCAGGCCAAGCCAGGCCAGGCTGGGCTTCTAAAGGTGGCAAAGGCAAAGGAAAAGCGTATGGTGCGTTGTATGAGAGGTTAGACACTAAGGAAGGAGAAAAGGACTTGTACTGACTCGTAGGATGTGCAGACCAGACCATGACAGGCCAGACCAGATCAGGCCAGGCCAGGTCAGCCCAGGCCAGGCCCGACCAGATCAGACTAGACCAGACCAGACCAGGCCAACCCAGGCCAAGCCAAGCCAGACCAGACCACGCCAGGCCAGGCCAGGCCAGACCAGACCAGACCAGACCAGACCAGACCAGACCAGACCAGGCCAGGACAGGTCAGGCCAGGCTGGGCTTCTAAAGGTGGCAAAGGCAAAGGAAAAGGCGTATGGTGCGTTGTATGAGAGGTTAGACACTAAGGAAGGAGAAAAGGACTTGTACTGACTGGTAGGATGTGCAGACCAGGCCAGGCGAGGCCAGACCAGGCCAGGCCAACCAGACCATGCCAGGCCATGCCAAGCCAAGCCAGGCCTGGCCAGGCCAAGCCAGACCAGGCCAGGCTGAGCCAGGCCAAGCCAGGAAAGGCGAGGCCAGACCAGACCAGATCAGACCAGGCCAGGCCAGGCCAGACGAAACCAGGCCAGGCCAGGCCAGGCCAGACCAGACCAGACGAGTAGGCCAGGCCAGACCAGACCAGCCCAGACCAGGCCAAGCCAGGCCAGGTCAGGCCAAGCCAGGTCAGACCAGACCAGACCAGGCCAGACCAGACCAGGCCAGGCCAAGCCAGGCCAAGATAGGCCAGGCCATAAAAGACCAGGTCAGGCCAGCCCGGCCAGGCCAGACCAGACCAGACCAGACCAGGCCAGGCCAAGCCAAGCCAGGCCAGGCCAAGCCAGGCCAGGCCAGGCCAGTCCAGGCCATCCCAGGCTGGGCTTCTAAAGGT
The DNA here is from genome assembly GCA_022114975.2 of Lampris megalopsis. Classification (NCBI taxonomy): domain Eukaryota; kingdom Metazoa; phylum Chordata; class Actinopteri; order Lampriformes; family Lampridae; genus Lampris; species Lampris megalopsis. The sequence goes on from JAJHIY020000424.1 coordinate 17,057,148, forward strand.
GGCAAAGGCAAAGGAAAAGGCGTATGGTGCGTTGTATGAGAGGTTAGACACTAAGGAAGGAGAAAAGGACTTGTACTGACTGGTAGGATGTGCAGACCAGACCAGGCTAGGCCAGGTCAGGCCAGCCATAGCAGGCCAGACCAGACCATGCCAGGCCAGGCCAGGCCAGGCCAAGCCAGGCCAGCCATGACAGGCCAGACCAGATCAGGCCAGGCCAGGTCAGCCCAGGCCAGGCCCAACCAGACCAGACTAGACCAGACCAGACCAGGCCAGGCCAGGCCAAGCCAAGCCAGACCAGACCACGCCAGGCCAGGCCAGGCCAACCAGACCAGACCAGACCAGACCAGACCAGGCCAGGCCAGGTCAGGCCAGGCTGGGCTTCTAAAGGTGGCAAAGGCAAAGGAAAAGGCGTATGGTGCGTTGTATGAGAGGTTAGACACTAAGGAAGGAGAAAAGGACTTGTACTGACTGGTAGGATGTGCACCAGGCCAGGCCAGGCCAGGCCTGCCCAGGCCAGGCCAGCCCAGACCAGGCTAGATCAGGCGAAGCCAGGCCAGGCCAAGCCAGGCCATGCCAGACCAGACCAGGCCAGGCCAGGCCAGGCCTGGCCAGGCCAGGCCAGACCAGACCAGACCAGCCTGGCCAGGCCAGACCAGACCAGGCCAACCAGCCCGGGCCAAGCCAGGCCAGGCCAGACCAGACCAGAGCAGACCATGCCAGGCCAGGCAAGCCCGGCTAGGCCAGGCCAGGCTGGGCCTCTAAAGGTGGCAAAGGCTAGACCAGACCAGACCAGCCAGGCCAGGCCAAGCCAGGCCAGGCCAGGCTGGGCTTCTAAAGGTGGCAAAGGCAAAGGAAAAGGCGTATGGTGCTTTGTATGAGAGGTTAGACACTAAGGAAGGAGAAAAAGAACTTGTACTGACTGGTAGGATGTGCAGACCAGACCAGGCCAGGTCAGGCCAGGCCAGGCCAGCCCAAGACCAGACCAGGCAAGACCAGACCAGGCTAGGCCAGGCCAGGCCAGACCAGAACAGACCAGACCAGGCCAGGCCAGGCCAAACCAGGCCACGCCAGGCCAAGCCAAACCAGACCAGACCAGACCAGACAAGGCCAGACCAAACCAGGCCAAGCCAGGCCAGGCTGGGCTTCTAAAGGTGGCAAAGGCAAAGGAAAAGCGTATGGTGCGTTGTATGAGAGGTTAGACACTAAGGAAGGCGAAAAGGACTTGTACTGACTCGTAGGATGTGCAGACCAGACCATGACAGGCCAGACCAGATCAGGCCAGGCCAGGTCAGCCCAGGCCAGGCCCGACCAGATCAGACTAGACCAGACCAGACCAGACCAGGCCAGGCCAAGCCAGGCCAGACCAGACCACGCCAGGCCAGGCCAGGCCAGACCAGACCAGACCAGACCAGACCAGAAAAGACCAGACCAGGCCAGGCCAGGTCAGGCCAGGCTGGGCTTCTAAAGGTGGCAAAGGCAAAGGAAAAGGCGTATGGTGCGTTGTATGAGAGGTTAGACACTAAGGAAGGATAAAAGGACTTGTACTGTCTGGCTAGACCAGACCAGACCAGACCAGCCTGGCCAGGCCAGACCAGACCAGACCAGACCAGACCAGCCAGGCCAGGCCATGCCAGACCAGACCAGACCAGCCAGGCCAAGCTAGACCAGACCAGACCAGACCAGCCTGGCCAGGCCAGACCAGACCAGACCAGACCAGACCAGCCAGGCCAGGCCATGCCAGACCAGACCAGACCAGCCAGGCCAGGCCAGACCAGACCAGCCCAAACCAGGCCAAGCCAGGCCAGGTCAGGCCAGGCCAAGATAGGCCAGGCCATAAAAGACCAGGTCAGGCCAGCCCGGCCAGGCCAGACCAGACCAGACCAAACCAGACCAGGCCAGGCCATGCCAGGCCAGGCCAGGCTGGGCTTCTAAAGGTGGCAAAGGCAAAGGAAAAGGCGTATGGTGCGTTGTATGAGAGGTCAGACACTAAGGAAGGAGAAAAGGACTTGTACTGACTGGTAGGATGTGCAGACCAGACCAGGCCAGGCCAGACCAGGTCAAGCTAGGCCAGGTCAGACCAGGCCAGGCCAGGTCAGGTCAGGCCAGGCCAAGGCCAGGCCAGGCCATACCAGGCCAAGCCAGGCCAGGTCAGACCAGACCAGGCCAGACCAGTACAGGCCAGGCCAAGCCAAGTCAGGCCAGGCCAGGCTGGGCTTCTAAAGGTGGCAAAGGCAAAGGAAAAGGCGTATGGTGCGTTGCATGAGAGGTTAGACACTAAAGAAGGAGAAAAGGACTTGTACTGACTGGTAGGATGTGCAGACCAGACCAGGCCAGGTCAGGTCAGGCCAGGCCAAGTCAGACCAGACCAGGCCAGGCCAGGCCAGGCCAGGCCAAGCCAGACGAGACCAGACCAGGTCAGGCCCGGCCACGTCAGGCCAGGCCAGGCCAGACCAGACCAAGCCAGACCAGACCAGCCAGGCCAGGCCAACCCAGGCCAGGCCAGGCCATACCAGACCAGTCCAAGACAAACCAGGCCAGGCCAGCCAGGCCAGACCAGACCAGACCAAGCCAGGCCAGGCCAGGCCAGGCTATGCTGGGCTTCTAAAGGTGGCAAAGGCAAAGGAAAAGGCGTATGGTGCGTTGTATGAGAGGTTAGACACTAAGGAAGGAGAAAAGGACTTGTACTGAGTAGTAGGATGTGCAGACCAGACCAGGCCAAGCCAGGTCAGGTCAGGTCAGGCCAAGCCAGGCCAAGCCAGGCCATGCCAGACCAGACCAGACCATACCAGGCCAGGCCAGGTCAGGCCAGACCAGACCAGACCAGCCTGGCCAGGCCAGACCAGACCAGGCCAACCAGCTCGGGCCAAGCCAGGCCAGGCCAGACCAGACCAGAGCAGACCATGCCAGGCCAGGCAAGCCCGGCTAGGCCAGGCCAGGCTGGGCCTCTAAAGGTGGCAAAGGCCAGACCAGACCAGACCAGCCCGGGCCAAGCCAGGCCAGGCCAGACCAGACCAGAGCAGACCATGCCAGGCCAGGCAAGCCCGGCTAAGCCAGGCCAGGCTGGGCCTCTAAAGGTGGCAAAGGCCAGACCAGACCAGACCAGCCAGGCCAGGCCAGGCCAGGCCAGGCCAGGCCAGGCTGGGCTTCTAAAGGTGGCAAAGGCAAAGGAAAAGGCGTATGGTGCGTTGTATGAGAGGTTAGACACTAAGGAAGGAGAAAAGGACTTGTACTGACTGGTAGGATGCGCAGACCAGACCAGGCCAGGTCAAGCCAGGCCAGGCCAGCCCCAGACCAGACCAGGCAAGACCAGACCAGGCTAGGCCAGGCCAGGCCAGACCAGAACAGACCAGACCAGGCCAGGCCAGGCCAAACCAGGCCAAGCCAGGCAAAGCCAGACCAGACCAGACCAGACCAGACAAGCCAGGCCAGGCCAGACCAAACCAGGCCAAGCCAGGCCAGGCTGGGCTTCTAAAGGTGGCAAAGGCAAAGGAAAAGCGTATGGTGCGTTGTATGAGAGGTTAGACACTAAGGAAGGAGAAAAGGACTTGTACTGACTGGTAGGATGTGCAGACCAGGCCAGGCCAGGCCTGCCCAGGCCAGGCTAGCCCAGACCAGGCCAGATAAGGCGAAGCCAGGCCAGGCCAGGCCAAGCCAAGCCAGACCCGGCCAGTCAGGCCAGGCCAGGCCAGACCAGTACAGGCCAACCAGACCATGCCAGGCCAGGCCAAGCCAAGCCAGGCCAGGCCAGGCAAGATCAGACCAGATCAGACCAGGCCAGGCCAGGCCAGACGAGACCAGGCCAGGACAGGCCAGGCCAGACCAGACCAGACCAGCCAGGCCAGGCCAGACCAGACCAGGCCATGCCAGGCCAGGCCAAGCCAGTTCAGGCCAGATCAGTCCAGACCAGACCAGGCCAAGCCAGGCCAGGCCAGGCCAGGCCAAGCCAGACCAGGCCAGGCTGGGCTTCTAAAGGTGGCAAAAGCCAGACCAGACCAGACCAGCCATGTCAGGCCAAACCAGGCCATGCCAGGCCAAACCAAACCAGACCAGACCAGACCAGGCCAGGCCAAGCCAGGCCAGATCAGACCAGGCCAATACAGGCCAGGCCAGACCAGACCAGACCATACCAGACCAGGCCAAGCCAGGCCAGGCCAGGCCAGGCTGGGCTTCTAAAGTTGGCAAAGGCAAAGGAAAAAGCGTATGGTGCGTTGTATGAGAGGTTAGACACTAAGGAAGGAGAAAAGGACTTGTACTGACTCGTAGGATGTGCAGACCAGACCATGACAGGCCAGACCATATCAGGCCAGATCAGGCCAGGTCAGCCCAGGCCAGGCCCGACCAGATCAGACTAGACCAGACCAGAACAAGCCAGGCCAGGCCAGGCCAAGCCAAGCCAGACCAGACCACGCCAGGCCAGGCCAGGCCAGACCAGACCAGACCAGACCAGACCAGACCAGACCAGACCAGACCAGACCAGACCAGGCCAGGCCAGGTCAGGCCAGGCTGGGCTTCTAAAGGTGGCAAAGGCAAAGGAAAAGGCGTATGGTGCGTTGTATGAGAGGTTAGACACTAAGGAAGGAGAAAAGGACTTGTACTGACTGGTAGGATGTGCAGACCAGGCCAGGCCAGGCCAGACCAGGAAAGGCCAACCAGACCATGCCAGGCCATGCCAAGCCAGGCCAGGCCTTGCCAGGCCAAGCCAGACCAGGTTCAGGCCGAGCCAGGCCAAGCCAGGCAAGGCCGAGCCAGGCCAAGCCAGGCAAGGCGAGGCCCGACCAGACCAGATCAGACCAGGCCAGGCCAGGCCAGACGAAACCAGGCCAAGCCAGGCCAGGCCAGACCAGACCAGACCAGCCAGACCAGGCCAGACCAGACCAGCCCAGACCAGGCCAAGCCAGGCCAGGTCAGGCCAGCCCGGTCAGACCAGACCAGACCAGGCCAGACTAGACCAGGCCAGACCAGGCCAGGCCAAGCCAGGCCAGGCCATAAAAGACCAGGTCAGGCCAGCCCGGCCAGGCCAGACCAGACCAGACCAAACCAGACCAGGCCAGGCCATGCCAGGCCAGGCCAGGCTGGGCTTCTAAAGGTGGCAAAGGCAAAGGAAAAGGCGTATGGTGCGTTGTATGAGAGGTCAGACACTAAGGAAGGAGAAAAGGACTTGTACTGACTGGTAGGATGTGCAGACCAGACCAGGCCAGGCCAGACCAGGTCAAGCTAGGCCAGGTCAGACCATGCCAGGCCAGGTCAGGTCAGGCCAGGCCAAAGCCAGGCCAGGTCAGGCCAGGCCATACCAGGCCAAGCCAGGCCAAGCCAGGCCAAGCCAGTTCAGACCAGGCCAGGCCAGGCCAAGCCAAGTCAGGCCAGGCCAGGCTGGGCTTCTAAAGGTGGCAAAGGCAAAGGAAAAGGCGTATGGTGCGTTGCATGAGAGGTTAGACACTAAAGAAGGAGAAAAGGACTTGTACTGACTGGTAGGATGTGCAGACCAGACCAGGCCAGGTCAGGTCAGGCCAGGCCAAGCCAGCCCAGACCAGGCCAGGCCAGGCCAAGCCAGACGAGACCAGACCAGGTCAAGCCCGGCCACGTCAGGCCAGGCCAGGCCAGACCAGACCAGGCCAGACGAGACCAGCCAGGCCAAGCCAACCCAGGCCAGGCCAGGCCATACCAGACCAGTCCAAGACAAACCAGGCCAGGCCAGCCAGGCCAGACCAGACCAGACCAAGCCAGGCCAGGTCAGGCCAGGCTAGGCTGGGCTTCTAAAGGTGGCAAAGGCAAAGGAAAAGGCGTATGGTGCGTTGTATGAGAGGTTAGACACTAAGGAAGGAGAAAAGGACTTGTACTGAGTGGTAGGATGTGCAGACCAGACCAGGCCAAGCCAGGTCAGGTCAGGCCAAGCCAGGCCAGGCCAACCCAGGCCAGGCCAGTTCAGGCTAGGCCAGGCCAGGATAGGCCAGGCCAGGCCAGGCCAGGCTGGGCTTCTAAAGGTGGCAAAGGCAAAGGAAAAGGCGTATGGTGCGTTGTATGAGAGGTTAGACACTAAGGAAGGAGAAAAGGACTTGTACTGACTGGTAGGATGTGCAGACCAGACCAGGCCAGGCCAGACAAGGCCATGCCATTCCAGCCCAGGCCAGACCAGACCAGACCAACCAAACCAGGCCAGGCCATCCAGGCCAGGTCAGGCCAGGCCATGCCAGACCAGGTCATGCCAGGCCAGGCCAGGCCAGGCCAGACCAGGCCAGGCCATATCAGACCAGGCCAAGCCAAGCTAGGCCAGGCCAGGTCAGGCCAAGCCAGGTCAGGCCAGGCCATACCAGACCAAGCCAAGCCAAGTCAGGCCAGGCCAGGTCAGGCCAAGCCAGGCCAGTCCAGGCTAGTCCAGGCCAGGCCAGGCCATTCAGACCAGACCAGACCAGGCCCGGCCAGGCCATGCTGGGCTTCTAAAGGTGGCAAAGGCAAAGGAAAAGGCGTATGGTGCGTTGTATGAGAGGTCAGACATTAAGGAAGGAGAAAGGGACTTGAACTGACTGGTAGGATGTGCAGACTAGACCAGGCCAGGCCAGATCAGGCCAAGCCAGGCCAGCCCGGCCAGGCCAGGCCAGACCAAGCCAGTCCAGGGCAGACAAGGCCAGGCCAGGCCAGGCCAGCTTGGGCTTCTAAAGGTGGCAAAGGCAAAGGAAAAGGCGTATGGTGCGTTGTATGAGAGGTTAAACACTAAGGAAGGAGAAAAGGACTTGTACTGACTGGTAGGATGTGCAGACCAAACCAGGCCAGGCCAAGCCACCCCAGGCCAAGCCAGACCAGACCAGCCCAGGCCAAGCCAAGCCAGACGAGACCAGGCCAGGCCAGGACAGGCCAGGTCAGACCAGACCAGACCAGGCCCGGCCAGGCCAGGCCAAGAAAGGCCAGGCCAGGCCAAGCCAGGTCAGGCCAAGCCAGGCCAGGCCAGGCAGGGCAAGTCAGGCCAGACCAGGCCGGGCCAAGCCAGGCCAGGCCAGGCCAGACCAGGCCAATCCCAGGACAGGCCAGACCACACCAGGTCAGGCCAAGCCAGGCCAGGCCATACCAGACCAGTTCAGGCCAGGCCAAGCCAGCCAGACCAGACCAGACCAGGCCAGGCCAGACCAGACTAGACCAGGTTAGGTTAGGCCAGGTCAGACAAACCCAGGCCACGCCAGGTCAGGCCACATCAGGTTCAGGCCAGGCCAGACCGAGCCAGGCCAGACCAGGCCAGGCCCGTCCAAGCCAGACCAGAGCAGACCAGACCAGGCCAAGCCAAGCCAGGCCAGGTCAGGCCAGGCCAAGCTGGGCTTCTAAAGGTGGCAAAGGCAAAGGAAAAGGCGTATGGTGCGTTGTATGAGAGGTTAGACACTAAGGAAGGAGAAAAGGACTTGTAGGATGTGCAGACCAGGCCAGGCCAGGCCAGACCACCTCAGCCAAACCAGACCATGCCAGGCCATGCCAAGCCAGGCCAGGCCAGGCCAGGCGAAGCCAGACCAGGCCAGGCCGTGCCAGGCCAAGCCAGGCCATGCCAGACCAGACCAGATCAGACCAGGCCAAGCCAGGCCATACGAGACCAGGCCAGGCCAGTCCAGGCCAGACCAGACCAGACCAGCCAGGCCAAGCCAGACCAGACCAGGCCAGGCCAGGCCAGGCCAAGCCAGTTCAGGCCAGACCATCCAGACCGAACCAGGCCAAGCCAGGCCAGGCCGGGCAAGGCCAGGCCAGGCCAGGCCAGGCCAGGCTGGGCTTCTAAAGGTGGCAAAAGCCAGAACAGGCCAGACCATCCATGTCAGGCCAAACCACGCCATGCCAGGCCAAACCAAACCAGACCAGACCAGACCAGGCCAGGCCAAGTCAGGCCAGATCAGACCAGGCCAGGCCAGGCCAGGCCAGACCAGACCAGACCATACCAGACCAGGCCATGCCAGGCCAGGCCAGGCCAGGCCAGGCTGGGCTGGGCTTCTAAAGTTGGCAAAGGCAAAGGAAAAAGCGTATGGTGCGTTGTATGAGAGGTTAGACACTAAGGAAGGAGAAAAGGACTTGTACTGACTCGTAGGATGTGCAGACCAGACCATGACAGGCCAGACCGGATCAGGCCAGGCCAGGTCAGCCCAGGCCAGGCCAGACCAGACCAGACTAGACCAGACCAGACCAGGCCAGGCCAGGTCAAGCCAAGCCAAGCCAAACCAGACCAGGCCAGGCCAGGCCAGGCCAGACCAGACCAGACCAACCAGACCAGACCAGACCAGACCAGGCCAGGCCAGGTCAGGCCAGGCTGGGCTTCTAAAGGTGGCAAAGGCAAAGGAAAAGGCGTATGGTGCGTTGTATGAGAGGTTAGACACTAAGGAAGGAGAAAAGGACTTGTACTGACTGGTAGGATGTGCAGACCAGGCCAGGCCAGGCCAGACCAGGCCAGGCCAACCAGACCATGCCAGGCCATGCCAAGCCAGGCCAGGCCTTGCCAGGCCAAGCCAGACCAGGTTCAGGCCGAGCCAGGCCAAGCCAGGCAAGGCCGAGCCAGGCCAAGCCAGGCAAGGCGAGGCCCGACCAGACCAGATCAGACCAGGCCAGGCCAGGCCAGACGAAACCAGGCCAAGCCAGGCCAGGCCAGACCAGACCAGACCAGCCAGACCAGGCCAGACCAGACCAGCCCAGACCAGGCCAAGCCAGGCCAGGTCAGGCCAGCCCGGTCAGACCAGACCAGACCAGGCCAGACTAGACCAGGCCAGACCAGGCCAGGCCAAGCCAGGCCAGGCCATAAAAGACCAGGTCAGGCCAGCCCGGCCAGGCCAGACCAGACCAGACCAAACCAGACCAGGCCAGGCCATGCCAGGCCAGGCCAGGCTGGGCTTCTAAAGGTGGCAAAGGCAAAGGAAAAGGCGTATGGTGCGTTGTATGAGAGGTCAGACACTAAGGAAGGAGAAAAGGACTTGTACTGACTGGTAGGATGTGCAGACCAGACCAGGCCAGATCAGACCAGGCCAATACAGGCCAGGCCAGACCAGACCAGACCATACCAGACCAGGCCAAGCCAGGCCAGGCCAGGCCAGGCTGGGCTTCTAAAGTTGGCAAAGGCAAAGGAAAAAGCGTATGGTGCGTTGTATGAGAGGTTAGACACTAAGGAAGGAGAAAAGGACTTGTACTGACTCGTAGGATGTGCAGACCAGACCATGACAGGCCAGACCAGATCAGGCCAGATCAGGCCAGGTCAGCCCAGGCCAGGCCCGACCAGATCAGACTAGACCAGACCAGAACAAGCCAGGCCAGGCCAGGCCAAGCCAAGCCAGACCAGACCACGCCAGGCCAGGCCAGGCCAGACCAGACCAGACCAGACCAGACCAGACCAGACCAGACCAGACCAGACCAGACCAGGCCAGGCCAGGTCAGGCCAGGCTGGGCTTCTAAAGGTGGCAAAGGCAAAGGAAAAGGCGTATGGTGCGTTGTATGAGAGGTTAGACACTAAGGAAGGAGAAAAGGACTTGTACTGACTGGTAGGATGTGCAGACCAGGCCAGGCCAGGCCAGACCAGGCCAGGCCAACCAGACCATGCCAGGCCATGCCAAGCCAGGCCAGGCCTTGCCAGGCCAAGCCAGACCAGGTTCAGGCCGAGCCAGGCCAAGCCAGGCAAGGCCGAGCCAGGCCAAGCCAGGCAAGGCGAGGCCCGACCAGACCAGATCAGACCAGGCCAGGCCAGGCCAGACGAAACCAGGCCAAGCCAGGCCAGGCCAGACCAGACCAGACCAGCCAGACCAGGCCAGACCAGACCAGCCCAGACCAGGCCAAGCCAGGCCAGGTCAGGCCAGCCCGGTCAGACCAGACCAGACCAGGCCAGACTAGACCAGGCCAGACCAGGCCAGGCCAAGCCAGGCCAGGCCATAAAAGACCAGGTCAGGCCAGCCCGGCCAGGCCAGACCAGACCAGACCAAACCAGACCAGGCCAGGCCATGCCAGGCCAGGCCAGGCTGGGCTTCTAAAGGTGGCAAAGGCAAAGGAAAAGGCGTATGGTGCGTTGTATGAGAGGTCAGACACTAAGGAAGGAGAAAAGGACTTGTACTGACTGGTAGGATGTGCAGACCAGACCAGGCCAGGCCAGACCAGGTCAAGCTAGGCCAGGTCAGACCATGCCAGGCCAGGTCAGGTCAGGCCAGGCCAAAGCCAGGCCAGGTCAGGCCAGGCCATACCAGGCCAAGCCAGGCCAAGCCAGGCCAAGCCAGGTCAGACCAGGCCAGGCCAGGCCAAGCCAAGTCAGGCCAGGCCAGGCTGGGCTTCTAAAGGTGGCAAAGGCAAAGGAAAAGGCGTATGGTGCGTTGCATGAGAGGTTAGACACTAAAGAAGGAGAAAAGGACTTGTACTGACTGGTAGGATGTGCAGACCAGACCAGGCCAGGTCAGGTCAGGCCAGGCCAAGCCAGCCCAGACCAGGCCAGGCCAGGCCAAGCCAGACGAGACCAGACCAGGTCAAGCCCGGCCACGTCAGGCCAGGCCAGGCCAGACCAGACCAGGCCAGACGAGACCAGCCAGGCCAAGCCAACCCAGGCCAGGCCAGGCCATACCAGACCAGTCCAAGACAAACCAGGCCAGGCCAGCCAGGCCAGACCAGACCAGACCAAGCCAGGCCAGGTCAGGCCAGGCTAGGCTGGGCTTCTAAAGGTGGCAAAGGCAAAGGAAAAGGCGTATGGTGCGTTGTATGAGAGGTTAGACACTAAGGAAGGAGAAAAGGACTTGTACTGAGTGGTAGGATGTGCAGACCAGACCAGGCCAAGCCAGGTCAGGTCAGGCCAAGCCAGGCCAGGCCAACCCAGGCCAGGCCAGTTCAGGCTAGGCCAGGCCAGGATAGGCCAGGCCAGGCCAGGCCAGGCTGGGCTTCTAAAGGTGGCAAAGGCAAAGGAAAAGGCGTATGGTGCGTTGTATGAGAGGTTAGACACTAAGGAAGGAGAAAAGGACTTGTACTGACTGGTAGGATGTGCAGACCAGACCAGGCCAGGCCAGACAAGGCCATGCCATTCCAGCCCAGGCCAGACCAGACCAGACCAACCAGACCAGGCCAGGCCATCCAGGCCAGGTCAGGCCAGGCCATGCCAGACCAGGTCATGCCAGGCCAGGCCAGGCCAGGCCAGACCAGGCCAGGCCATAACAGACCAGGCCAAGCCAAGCTAGGCCAGGCCAGGTCAGGCCAAGCCAGGTCAGGCCAGGCCATACCAGACCAAGCCAAGCCAAGTCAGGCCAGGCCAGGTCAGGCCAAGCCAGGCCAGTCCAGGCTAGTCCAGGCCAGGCCAGGCCATTCAGACCAGACCAGACCAGGCCCGGCCAGGCCATGCTGGGCTTCTAAAGGTGGCAAAGGCAAAGGAAAAGGCGTATGGTGCGTTGTATGAGAGGTCAGACATTAAGGAAGGAGAAAGGGACTTGAACTGACTGGTAGGATGTGCAGACTAGACCAGGCCAGGCCAGATCAGGCCAAGCCAGGCCAGCCCGGCCAGGCCAGGCCAGACCAAGCCAGTCCAGGGCAGACAAGGCCAGGCCAGGCCAGGCCAGCTTGGGCTTCTAAAGGTGGCAAAGGCAAAGGAAAAGGCGTATGGTGCGTTGTATGAGAGGTTAAACACTAAGGAAGGAGAAAAGGACTTGTACTGACTGGTAGGATGTGCAGACCAAACCAGGCCAGGCCAAGCCACCCCAGGCCAAGCCAGACCAGACCAGCCCAGGCCAGGCCAAGCCAGACCAGACCAGGCCAGGCCAGGACAGGCCAGGTCTGACCAGACCATACCAGGCCCGGCCAGGCCAGGCCAAGAAAGGCCAGGCCACGCCAAGCCATGTCAGGCCAAGCCAGGCCAGGCCAGGCCAGGCCAAGTCATGCCAGACCAGACCGGGCCAGTCCAGGCCATGGCCAGGCAAGACCAAGCCAAGCCAGGACAGGCCAGACCACACCAGGTCAGGCCAAGCCAGGCCAGGCCATACCAGACCAGTTCAGGCCAGGCCAGGCCAGACCAGACCAGACCAGACCAGGCCAGGCCAGACCAGACTAGACCAGGTTAGGTTAGGCCAGGTCAGACAAACCCAGGCCACGCCAGGTCAGGCCACATCAGGTTCAGGCCAGGCCAGACCGAGCCAGGCCAGACCAGGCCAGGCCCGTCCAAGCCAGACCAGAGCAGACCAGACCAGGCCAAGCCAAGCCAGGCCAGGTCAGGCCAGGCCAAGCTGGGCTTCTAAAGGTGGCAAAGGCAAAGGAAAAGGCGTATGGTGCGTTGTATGAGAGGTTAGACACTAAGGAAGGAGAAAAGGACTTGTAGGATGTGCAGACCAGGCCAGGCCAGGCCAGACCACCTCAGCCAAACCAGACCATGCCAGGCCATGCCAAGCCAGGCCAGGCCAGGCCAGGCGAAGCCAGACCAGGCCAGGCCGTGCCAGGCCAAGCCAGGCCATGCCAGACCAGACCAGATCAGACCAGGCCAAGCCAGGCCATACGAGACCAGGCCAGGCCAGTCCAGGCCAGACCAGACCAGACCAGCCAGGCCAAGCCAGACCAGACCAGGCCAGGCCAGGCCAGGCCAAGCCAGTTCAGGCCAGACCATCCAGACCGAACCAGGCCAAGCCAGGCCAGGCCGGGCAAGGCCAGGCCAGGCCAGGCCAGGCCAGGCTGGGCTTCTAAAGGTGGCAAAAGCCAGAACAGGCCAGACCATCCATGTCAGGCCAAACCACGCCATGCCAGGCCAAACCAAACCAGACCAGACCAGACCAGGCCAGGCCAAGTCAGGCCAGATCAGACCAGGCCAGGCCAGGCCAGGCCAGACCAGACCAGACCATACCAGACCAGGCCATGCCAGGCCAGGCCAGGCCAGGCCAGGCTGGGCTGGGCTTCTAAAGTTGGCAAAGGCAAAGGAAAAAGCGTATGGTGCGTTGTATGAGAGGTTAGACACTAAGGAAGGAGAAAAGGACTTGTACTGACTCGTAGGATGTGCAGACCAGACCATGACAGGCCAGACCGGATCAGGCCAGGCCAGGTCAGCCCAGGCCAGGCCAGACCAGACCAGACTAGACCAGACCAGACCAGGCCAGGCCAGGTCAAGCCAAGCCAAGCCAAACCAGACCAGGCCAGGCCAGGCCAGGCCAGACCAGACCAGACCAACCAGACCAGACCAGACCAGACCAGGCCAGGCCAGGTCAGGCCAGGCTGGGCTTCTAAAGGTGGCAAAGGCAAAGGAAAAGGCGTATGGTGCGTTGTATGAGAGGTTAGACACTAAGGAAGGAGAAAAGGACTTGTACTGACTGGTAGGATGTGCAGACCAGGCCAGGCCAGGCCAGACCAGGCCAGGCCAACCAGACCATGCCAGGCCATGCCAAGCCAGGCCAGGCCTTGCCAGGCCAAGCCAGACCAGGTTCAGGCCGAGCCAGGCCAAGCCAGGCAAGGCCGAGCCAGGCCAAGCCAGGCAAGGCGAGGCCCGACCAGACCAGATCAGACCAGGCCAGGCCAGGCCAGACGAAACCAGGCCAAGCCAGGCCAGGCCAGACCAGACCAGACCAGCCAGACCAGGCCAGACCAGACCAGCCCAGACCAGGCCAAGCCAGGCCAGGTCAGGCCAGCCCGGTCAGACCAGACCAGACCAGGCCAGACTAGACCAGGCCAGACCAGGCCAGGCCAAGCCAGGCCAGGCCATAAAAGACCAGGTCAGGCCAGCCCGGCCAGGCCAGACCAGACCAGACCAAACCAGACCAGGCCAGGCCATGCCAGGCCAGGCCAGGCTGGGCTTCTAAAGGTGGCAAAGGCAAAGGAAAAGGCGTATGGTGCGTTGTATGAGAGGTCAGACACTAAGGAAGGAGAAAAGGACTTGTACTGACTGGTAGGATGTGCAGACCAGACCAGGCCAGGCCAGACCAGGTCAAGCTAGGCCAGGTCAGACCATGCCAGGCCAGGTCAGGTCAGGCCAGGCCAAAGCCAGGCCAGGTCAGGCCAGGCCATACCAGGCCAAGCCAGGCCAAGCCAGGCCAAGCCAGGTCAGACCAGGCCAGGCCAGGCCAAGCCAAGTCAGGCCAGGCCAGGCTGGGCTTCTAAAGGTGGCAAAGGCAAAGGAAAAGGCGTATGGTGCGTTGCATGAGAGGTTAGACACTAAAGAAGGAGAAAAGGACTTGTACTGACTGGTAGGATGTGCAGACCAGACCAGGCCAGGTCAGGTCAGGCCAGGCCAAGCCAGCCCAGACCAGGCCAGGCCAGGCCAAGCCAGACGAGACCAGACCAGGTCAGGCCCGGCCACGTCAGGCCAGGCCAGGCCAGACCAGACCAGGCCAGACGAGACCAGCCAGGCCAAGCCAACCCAGGCCAGACCAGGCCATACCAGACCAGTCCAAGACAAACCAGGCCAGGCCAGCCAGGCCAGACCAGACCAGACCAAGCCAGGCCAGGTCAGGCCAGGCTAGGCTGGGCTTCTAAAGGTGGCAAAGGCAAAGGAAAAGGCGTATGGTGCGTTGTATGAGAGGTTAGACACTAAGGAAGGAGAAAAGGACTTGTACTGAGTGGTAGGATGTGCAGACCAGACCAGGCCAAGCCAGGTCAGGTCAGGCCAAGCCAGGCCAGGCCAACCCAGGCCAGGCCAGTTCAGGCTAGGCCAGGCCAGGATAGGCCAGGCCAGGCCAGGCCAGGCTGGGCTTCTAAAGGTGGCAAAGGCAAAGGAAAAGGCGTATGGTGCGTTGTATGAGAGGTTAGACACTAAGGAAGGAGAAAAGGACTTGTACTGACTGGTAGGATGTGCAGACCAGACCAGGCCAGGCCAGACAAGGCCATGCCATTCCAGCCCAGGCCAGACCAGACCAGACCAACCAGACCAGGCCAGGCCATCCAGGGCAGGTCAGGCCAGGCCATGCCAGACCAGGTCATGCCAGGCCAGGCCAGGCCAGGCCAGACCAGGCCAGGCCATATCAGACCAGGCCAAGCCAAGCTAGGCCAGGCCAGGTCAGGCCAAGCCATGTCAGGCCAGGCCATACCAGACCAAGCCAAGCCAAGTCAGGCCAGGCCAGGTCAGGCCAAGCCAGGCCAGTCCAGGCTAGTCCAGGCCAGGCCAGGCCATTCAGACCAGACCAGACCAGGCCCGGCCAGGCCATGCTGGGCTTCTAAAGGTGGCAAAGGCAAAGGAAAAGGCGTATGGTGCGTTGTATGAGAGGTCAGACATTAAGGAAGGAGAAAGGGACTTGAACTGACTGGTAGGATGTGCAGACTAGACCAGGCCAGGCCAGATCAGGCCAAGCCAGGCCAGCCCGGCCAGGCCAGGCCAGACCAAGCCAGTCCAGGGCAGACAAGGCCAGGCCAGGCCAGGCCAGCTTGGGCTTCTAAAGGTGGCAAAGGCAAAGGAAAAGGCGTATGGTGCGTTGTATGAGAGGTTAAACACTAAGGAAGGAGAAAAGGACTTGTACTGACTGGTAGGATGTGCAGACCAAACCAGGCCAGGCCAAGCCACCCCAGGCCAAGCCAGACCAGACCAGCCCAGGCCAAGCCAAGCCAGACGAGACCAGGCCAGGCCAGGCCAGGACAGGCCAGGTCTGACCAGACCATACCAGGCCCGGCCAGGCCAGGCCAAGAAAGGCCAGGCCACGCCAAGCCATGTCAGGCCAAGCCAGGCCAGGCCAGGCCAGGCCAAGTCATGCCAGACCAGACCGGGCCAGTCCAGGCCATGGCCAGGCAAGACCAAGCCAAGCCAGGACAGGCCAGACCACACCAGGTCAGGCCAAGCCAGGCCAGGCCATACCAGACCAGTTCAGGCCAGGCCAGGCCAGACCAGACCAGACCAGACCAGGCCAGGCCAGACCAGACTAGACCAGGTTAGGTTAGGCCAGGTCAGACAAACCCAGGCCACGCCAGGTCAGGCCACATCAGGTTCAGGCCAGGCCAGACCGAGCCAGGCCAGACCAGGCCAGGCCCGTCCAAGCCAGACCAGAGCAGACCAGACCAGGCCAAGCCAAGCCAGGCCAGGTCAGGCCAGGCCAAGCTGGGCTTCTAAAGGTGGCAAAGGCAAAGGAAAAGGCGTATGGTGCGTTGTATGAGAGGTTAGACACTAAGGAAGGAGAAAAGGACTTGTAGGATGTGCAGACCAGGCCAGGCCAGGCCAGACCACCTCAGCCAAACCAGACCATGCCAGGCCATGCCAAGCCAGGCCAGGCCAGGCCAGGCGAAGCCAGACCATATCAGGCCGTGCCAGGCCAAGCCAGGCCATGCCAGACCAGTTCAGATCAGACCAGGCCAAGCCAGGCCATACGAGACCAGGCCAGGCCAGTCCAAGCCAGACCAGACCAGACCAGCCAGGCCAAGCCAGACCAGACCAGGCCAGGCCAGGCCAGGCCAAGCCAGTTCAGGCCAGACCATCCAGACCGAACCAGGCCAAGCCAGGCCAGGCCGGGCAAGGCCAGGCCAGGCCAGGCCAGGCCAGGCTGGGCTTCTAAAGGTGGCAAAAGCCAGAACAGGCCAGACAATCCATGTCAGGCCAAACCACGCCATGCCAGGCCAAACCAAACCAGACCAGACCAGACCAGGCCAGGCCAAGTCAGGCCAGATCAGACCAGGCCAGGCCAGGCCAGGCCAGACCAGACCAGACCATACCAGACCATACCATGCCAGGCCAGGCCAGGCCAGGCCAGGCTGGGCTGGGCTTCTAAAGTTGGCAAAGGCAAAGGAAAAAGCGTATGGTGCGTTGTATGAGAGGTTAGACACTAAGGAAGGAGAAAAGGACTTGTACTGACTCGTAGGATGTGCAGACCAGACCATGACAGGCCAGACCGGATCAGGCCAGGCCAGGTCGGCCCAGGCCAGGCCAGACCAGACCAGACTAGACCAGACCAGACCAGGCCAGGCCAGGTCAAGCCAAGCCAAGCCAAACCAGACCAGGCCAGGCCAGGCCAGGCCAGACCAGACCAGACCAGACCAGACCAGACCAGACCAGACCAGGCCAGCCAAGCCACGCCAGGCTGGGCTTCTAAAGGTGGCAAAGGAAAAGGCGTATGGTGCGTTGTATGAGAGGTTAGACACTAAGGAAGGAGAAAAGGACTTGTACTGACTGGTAGGTTGTGCAGACCAGGCCAGGCCAGGCCAGACCAGGCCAGGCCAACCAGACCATGCCAGGCCAGGCCAAGCCAGGCCAGGCCAGGCGAAGCCAGACCAGGCCAGGCCAAGCCAAACCAGGCCAGGCCGAGCCAAGCCAAGCCAGGCTAGGCCAAGCCAGACCAGACCATATCAGACAAGGCCAGGCCAGGCCAGGCCAGACGAAACCAGGCCAAGCCAGGCCAGGCCAGACCAGACCAGACCAGCCAGGCCAGGCCATACCAGACCAGGCCAAGCCCGGCCAGGTCAGGTCATGCCATGTCAGACCAGACCAGACCAGGCCAGACCAGACCAGACCAGGCCAGGCCAGGCCAAGCCAGGCCAGGCCATACAATACCAGGTCAGGCCAGGCCAGGCCAGGCCAGACCAGCCCAGACCAAACCAGACCAAGCCAGGCCAGGCCAGCCAGGCCAGGCTGGGCTTCTAAAGGTGGCAAAGGCAAAGGAAAAGGCGTATGGTGCGTTGTATGAGAGGTCAGAACCTAAGGAAGGAGAAAAGGACTTGTACTGTCTGGTAGGATGTGCAGACCAGACCAGGCCAGGCCAGACCAGGTCAAGCTAGGCCAGGTCAGACCAGGCCAAGCCAGGTCAGGTCAGGCCAGGCCAAGGCCAGGCCAGGTCAAGCCAGGCCAGACCAAACCTAGCCAGGCCAGGTCAGCACAGGCCAGTTCAGACCAGGCCAGGCCAGGCCAAGCCATGTCAGGCCAGGCCAGGCTGGGCTTCTAAAGGTGGCAAAGGCAAAGGAAAAGGCGTATGGTGCGTTGCATGAGAGGTTAGACACTAAAGAAGGAGAAAAGGACTTGTACTGACTGGTAGGATGTGCAGACCAGACCAGGCCAGGTCAGGTCAGGCCAGGACATGCCAGACCAGACCAGGCCAGGCCAGGCCAAGCCAGACCAGACCAGACCAGGTCAGGCCAGGCCAGGCCAGGCCAGGCCAGACCAGACCAGACCAAACCAGACCAAGCCAGGCCAGGCCAGGCCAGGCTGGGCTTCTAAAGGTGGCAAAGGCAAAGGAAAAGGCGTATGGTGCGTTGTATGAGAGGTCAGACACTAAGGAAGGAGAAAAGGACTTGTACTGACTGGTAGGATGTGCAGACCAGACCAGGCCAGGCCAGACCAGGTCAAGCTAGGCCAGGTCAGTTCAGGCCAGGCCAGGTCAGGTCAGGCCGGTTCAGGCCAAGCCAGGCCAGGCCGAGCCAGGCCAGACCAGGCCAGGCCAGTCCAGGCCAGACCAGAGCAGACCAGACCAGGCCAGGCCAAGCCAGGCCAGGTCAGGCCAGGCCAGGCTGGGCTTCTAAAGGTGGCAAAGGCAAAGGAAAAGGCGTATGGTGCGTTGTATGAGAGGTTAGACACTAAGGAAGGAGAAAAGGACTTGTACTGACTGGTAGGATGTGCAGACCAGGCCAGGCCAGGCCAGACCAGACCAGACCAGACCAATAAGACCAGGTCAGGCTAGGCCAAGCCAGGCCAGGCCAATCCAGGCCAGACCAGGCCAAGCCAGGGCAGGCCAGACCAGTTCAGGCCAGGCCACGCCAGGCCAGGCCAGCCAGGCGAGGCCAGACCAGACTAGGCCGGGCTTTTAAAGGTGGCAAAGGCAAATGAAAAGGCGTATGGTGGGTTGTATGAGAGGTTAGACACTAAGGAAGGAGAAAAGGACTTGTACTGACTGGTAGGATGTGCAGACCAGGCCAGGCCAGGCCTGCCCAGGCCAGGCCAGCCCAGACCAGGCCAGATCAGGCGAAGCCAGGCCAACCCAGGCCAAGCCAAGCCAGACCCGGCCAGTCAAGCCAGGCCAGGCCAGGCCAAGCCAGGCCAGACCAGACCAGACCAGACCAGGCCAGGCCAAGCCAAGTCAGGCCAGGTCAGGACAGGCCAGGCCAGGCCATGCCAGACCAGACCAGACCAGCCAGGCCAGGCCAGGCCAGACCAGACCAGACCAGCCTGGCCAGGCCAGACCAGACCAAGCCAACCAGCCCGGGCCAAGCCAGGCCAGGCCAGACCAGACCAGACCAGACCATGCCAGGCCAGGCAAGCCCGGCCAGGCCAGACCAGGCTGGGCCTCTAAAGGTGGCAAAGGCAAAGGAAAAGGCGTATGGTGCGTTGTATGAGAGGTTAAACACTAAAGAAGGAGAAAAGGACTTGTACTGACTGGTAGGATGTGCAGACCAGACCAGGCCAGGCCAGGCCAGGCCAGGTTGGGCTTCTAAAGTTGGCAAAGGAAAAGGAAAAAGCGCATGGTGCGTTGTATGAGAGGTTAGACACTAAGGAAGGAGAAAAGGACTTGTACTGACTGGTAGGATGTGCAGACCAGACCAGGCCAGGGCAGGCCAGGCCAGGGCAGCCCCAGACCAGACCAGGCCCGACCAGACCATGTTAGGCCAGGCCAAGCCAGGTCAGACCGGACCAGGCCAGGTCATGGCAAGCCAAGGCAGGCCAGGCCAGGCCAGGCCAACCATGCCAGGCTAGGCCAGACCAGACCAGACCAGACCAGACCAGGCCAGGCCAGACCAGACCAGACCAGGTCAGGTCACCAGGCCAGGCCAGGCCAGGCCAGGCCAGGCCAGGCTGGGCTTCTAAAGGTGGCAAAGGAAAAGGAAAAGGCGTATGGTGCGTTGTATGAGAGGTTGGACACTAAGGAAGGAGAAAAGAACTTGCACTGACTGGTAGGATGTGCAGACCAGACCAAGCCAGGCCAAGCCAGGCCAGACCAGACCAGACCAGCCAGGCCAGGCCAGACCAGACCAGGCCAGGCCAGGCCAGGCCAAGCCAGTTCAGGCCAGACCATCCAGACCGAACCAGGCCAAGCCAGGCCAGGCCAGGCAAGGCCAGGCCAGGCCAGGCCAGGCCAGGCTGGGCTTCTAAAGGTGGCAAAAGCCAGAACAGGCCAGACCATCCATGTCAGGCCAAACCACGCCATGCCAGGCCAAACCAAACCAGACCAGACCAGACCAGGCCAGGCCAAGTCAGGCCAGATCAGACCAGGCCAGGCCAGGCCAGGCCAGACCAGACCAGACCATACCCGACCAAGCCATGCCAGGCCAGGCCAGGCCAGGCCAGGCTGGGCTGGGCTTCTAAAGTTGGCAAAGGCAAAGGAAAAAGCGTATGGTGCGTTGTATGAGAGGTTAGACACTAAGGAAGGAGAAAAGGACTTGTACTGACTCGTAGGATGTGCAGACCAGACCATGACAGGCCAGACCGGATCAGGCCAGGCCAGGTCAGCCCAGGCCAGGCCAGACCAGACCAGACTAGACCAGACCAGACCAGGCCAGGCCAGGTCAAGCCAAGCCAAGCCAAACCAGACCAGGCCAGGCCAGGCCAGGCCAGACCAGACCAGACCAGACCAGACCAGACCAGACCAGACCAGGCCAGGCCAAGCCACGCCAGGCTGGGCTTCTAAAGGTGGCAAAGGAAAAGGAAAAGGCGTATGGTGCGTTGTATGAGAGGTTAGACACTAAGGAAGGAGAAAAGGACTTGTACTGACTGGTAGGTTGTGCAGACCAGGCCAGGCCAGGCCAGACCAGGCCAGGCCAACCAGACCATGCCAGGCCAGGCCAAGCCAGGCCAGGCCAGGCGAAGCCAGACCAGGCCAGGCCAAGCCAAACCAGGCCAGGCCGAGCCAAGCCAAGCCAGGCTAGGCCAGGCCAGACCAGACCAGATCAGACAAGGCCAGGCCAGGCCAGACGAAACCAGGCCAAGCCAGGCCAGGCCAGACCAGACCAGACCAGCCAAGCCAGGCCATACCAGACCAGGCCAAGCCCGGCCAGGTCAGGCCATGCCATGTCAGACCAGACCAGACCAGGCCAGACCAGACCAGACCAGGCCAGGCCAGGCCAAGCCAGGCCAGGCCATACAAGACCAGGTCAGGCCAGGCCAGGCCAGGCCAGACCAGACCAGACCAAACCAGACCAAGCCAGGCCAGGCCAGCCAGGCCAGGCTGGGCTTCTAAAGGTTGCAAAGGCAAAGGAAAAGGCGTATGGTGCGTTGTATGAGAGGTCAGAACCTAAGGAAGGAGAAAAGGACTTGTACTGTCTGGTAGGATGTGCAGACCAGACCAGGCCAGGCCAGACCAGGTCAAGCTAGGCCAGGTCAGACCAGGCCAAGCCAGGTCAGGTCAGGCCAGGCCAAGGCCAGGCCAGGTCAAGCCAGGCCAGACCAAACCTAGCCAGGCCAGGTCAGCACAGGCCAGTTCAGACCAGGCCAGGCCAGGCCAAGCCATGTCAGGCCAGGCCAGGCTGGGCTTCTAAAGGTGGCAAAGGCAAAGGAAAAGGCGTATGGTGCGTTGCATGAGAGGTTAGACACTAAAGAAGGAGAAAAGGACTTGTACTGACTGGTAGGATGTGCAGACCAGACCAGGCCAGGTCAGGTCAGGCCAGGACATGCCAGACCAGACCAGGCCAGGCCAGGCCAAGCCAGACCAGACCAGACCAGGTCAGGCCAGGCCAGGCCAGGCCAGACCAGACCAGACCAAACCAGACCAAGCCAGGCCAGGCCAGGCCAGGCTGGGCTTCTAAAGGTGGCAAAGGCAAAGGAAAAGGCGTATGGTGCGTTGTATGAGAGGTCAGACACTAAGGAAGGAGAAAAGGACTTGTACTGACTGGTAGGATGTGCAGACCAGACCAGGCCAGGCCAGACCAGGTCAAGCTAGGCCAGGTCAGTTCAGGCCAGGCCAGGTCAGGTCAGGCCGGTTCAGGCCAAGCCAGGCCAGGCCGAGCCAGGCCAGACCAGGCCAGGCCAGTCCAGGCCAGACCAGAGCAGACCAGACCAGGCCAGGCCAAGCCAGGCCAGGTCAGGCCAGGCCAGGCTGGGCTTCTAAAGGTGGCAAAGGCAAAGGAAAAGGCGTATGGTGCGTTGTATGAGAGGTTAGACACTAAGGAAGGAGAAAAGGACTTGTACTGACTGGTAGGATGTGCAGACCATTCCAGCCCAGGCCAGACCAGACCAGACCAGACCAATAAGACCAGGTCAGGCTAGGCCAAGCCAGGCCAGGCCAATCCAGGCCAGACCAGGCCAAGCCAGGGCAGGCCAGACCAGTTCAGGCCAGGCCACGCCAGGCCAGGCCAGCCAGGCGAGGCCAGACCAGACTAGGCTGGGCTTTTAAAGGTGGCAAAGGCAAATGAAAAGGCGTATGGTGGGTTGTATGAGAGGTTAGACACTAAGGAAGGAGAAAAGGACTTGTACTGACTGGTAGGATGTGCAGACCAGGCCAGGCCAGGCCTGCCCAGGCCAGGCCAGCCCAGACCAGGCCAGATCAGGCGAAGCCAGGCCAACCCAGGCCAAGCCAAGCCAGACCCGGCCAGTCAAGCCAGGCCAGGCCAGGCCAAGCCAGGCCAGACCAGACCAGACCAGACCAGGCCAGGCCAAGCCAAGTCAGGCCAGGTCAGGACAGGCCAGGCCAGGCCATGCCAGACCAGACCAGACCAGCCAGGCCAGGCCAGGCCAGACCAGACCAGACCAGCCTGGCCAGGCCAGACCAGACCAAGCCAACCAGCCCGGGCCAAGCCAGGCCAGGCCAGACCAGACCAGACCAGACCATGCCAGGCCAGGCAAGCCCGGCCAGGCCAGACCAGGCTGGGCCTCTAAAGGTGGCAAAGGCAAAGGAAAAGGCGTATGGTGCGTTGTATGAGAGGTTAAACACTAAAGAAGGAGAAAAGGACTTGTACTGACTGGTAGGATGTGCAGACCAGACCAGGCCAGGCCAGGCCAGGCCAGGTTGGGCTTCTAAAGTTGGCAAAGGAAAAGGAAAAAGCGCATGGTGCGTTGTATGAGAGGTTAGACACTAAGGAAGGAGAAAAGGACTTGTACTGACTGGTAGGATGTGCAGACCAGACCAGGCCAGGGCAGGCCAGGCCAGGGCAGCCCCAGACCAGACCAGGCCCGACCAGACCATGTTAGGCCAGGCCAAGCCAGGTCAGACCGGACCAGGCCAGGCCATGGCAAGCCATGGCAGGCCAGGCCAGGCCAGGCCAACCATGCCAGGCTAGGCCAGACCAGACCAGACCAGACCAGACCAGGCCAGGCCAGACCAGACCAGACCAGGTCAGGTCACCAGGCCAGGCCAGGCCAGGCCAGGCCAGGCCAGGCTGGGCTTCTAAAGGTGGCAAAGGAAAAGGAAAAGGCGTATGGTGCGTTGTATGAGAGGTTGGACACTAAGGAAGGAGAAAAGAACTTGCACTGACTGGTAGGATGTGCAGACCAGACCAAGCCAGGCCAAGCCAGGCCAGGACCAAGCCAGGCCAGACCAACCAGACCAGCCCAGGCTAGACCAGACAAGACCAGGCCAGGCTAGGCCAACCCAGACCAGACCAGGCCAAGCCAGATCAGACCAGACCAGGCCAGGCCATGCCAGACCAGACCAGATCAGGCCAGGCAAGGCCAGGCCATGCCAAGCTGGGCTTCTAAAGGTGGCAAGGGCAAAGGAAAAGGCGTATGGTGCGTTGTATGAGCGGTTAGACACTAAGGAAGGAGAAAAGGACTTGTACTGACTGGTAGGATGTGCAGACCAGACCAAGCCAGGCCAGGTCAGGCCAGGACAGACCAGACCAGGCCAGGACAGGCCAGGCCAACCCCAAGCCAGGCCAGGCCAGACCAGACTAGACCAAACCAGGCCAGGCCAGGTCAGGACAGGCCAGGCCATCCAGGCCAGGCCAGACAAGACCAGACCAGGCCAGGCCAAGCCAGGCCAGACCAGACCAGACCAGACCAGACCAGGCCAGGCCATGCCAGGCCAGGCTGGGCTTCTAAAGGTGGCAAGGGCAAAGGAAAAGGCGTATGGTGCGTTGTATGAGAGGTTAGACACTAAGGAAGGAGAAAAGGACGTGTACTGACTGGTAGGATGTGCAGACCAGACCAGGCCAGGTCAGGCCAGGTCAGGCCAGCCCCAGACCAGACCAGACCAGGTCATACCAGGCCAGGTCATACCAGGTCAGGCCAGCCAAACCAGGCCAGGCCAAGCCAGGCCAGGCCAGGCTGGGCTTCTAAATGTGGCAAAGGCAAAGGAAAAGGCGTATGGTGCATTGTATGAGAGGTTAGACACTAAGGAAGGAGAAAAGGACTTGTACTGACTGGTAGGATGTGCAGACCAGACCAGGCCAGGTTCAGGTCAAGCCAGGCCAGACCAGACATGGTCAAGCCAGGCCAGGGCAAGCCAAGCCAGGCCAGGCCACGCCAGGCCAGACCAAACCAGACCAGGCAAGGCCATGCCAGGCCAGGCCAGGCCAGGCTGGGCTTCTAAAGGTGGCAAAGGCCGGACCAGACCAGACCAGCCAAGCCAGTTCAGACCAAACCAGGCCACACCAGGCCAGGCCAGACCAGGTCAGGCCAGGCCAGACCAGACCAGACCAGACCAGACCAGACCAGACAAGACCAGGCCAGGCCAGTCCAGGCCAGGCCAGGTCAGGCTGGGCTTCTAAAGTGGCAAAGGCAAAGGAAAAGGCGTATGGTGCGTTGTAGGAGAGGTTAGACACTAAGGAAGGAGACAAGGACTTGTACTGACTGGTAGGATGTGCAGACCAGACCAGGACAGGCCAGACCAGATCAGGCCAGGCCAGGTCAGGCCAGGCCAAGCTAGACCAGACCAGACTAGACCAGACCAGACCAAGCCAGGCCAGGCCAGGCCAAGCCAGGCCAGACCAGCCAGGCCAGGCCAGGCCAGAACAGACCAGACTAGACCAGACCAGACCAGGCCCGACCAGACCATGTTAGGCCAGGCCAAGCCAGGTCAGACCGGACCAGGCCAGGCCATGGCAAGCCATGGCAGGCCAGGCCAGGCCAGGCCAACCATGCCAGGCTAGGCCAGACCAGACCAGACCAGACCAGACCAGGCCAGGCCAGACCAGACCAGACCAGGTCAGGTCACCAGGCCAGGCCAGGCCAGGCCAGGCCAGGCCAGGACAGGCCAGGCCAGGCCAGAACAGGCTGGGCTTCTAAAGGTGGCAAAGGAAAAGGAAAAGGCGTATGGTGCGTTGTATGAGAGGTTAGACACTAAGGAAGGAGAAAAGAACTTGTACTGACTCGTAGGATGTGCAGACCAGACCAAGCCAGGCCAAGCCAGGCCAGGACCAAGCCAGGCCAGACCAACCAGACCAGCCCAGGCTAGACTAGATCAGACCAGGCCAGGCCAGGCCAGACCAGACCAGACCAGACCAGGCCAGGCCAAGCCAAGTCAGGCCAGGTCAGGACAGGCCAGGCCAGGCCATGCCAGACCAGACCAGACCAGCCAGGCCAGGCCAGGTCAGCACAGGCCAGGCCATCCAGGCCAGGCCAGACCAGACCAAGCCAACCAGCCCGGGCCAAGCCAGGCCAGGCCAGACCAGACCAGACCAGACCATGCCAGGCCAGGCAAGCCCGGCCAGGCCAGACCAGGCTGGGCCTCTAAAGGTGGCAAAGGCAAAGGAAAAGGCGTATGGTGCGTTGTATGAGAGGTTAAACACTAAAGAAGGAGAAAAGGACTTGTACTGACTGGTAGGATGTGCAGACCAGACCAGGCCAGGCCAGGCCAGGCCAGGTTGGGCTTCTAAAGTTGGCAAAGGAAAAGGAAAAAGCGCATGGTGCGTTGTATGAGAGGTTAGACACTAAGGAAGGAGAAAAGGACTTGTACTGACTGGTAGGATGTGCAGACCAGACCAGGCCAGGGCAGGCCAGGCCAGGGCAGCCCCAGACCAGACCAGGCCCGACCAGACCATGTTAGGCCAGGCCAAGCCAGGTCAGACCACACCAGACCAGGCAAGGCCATGCCAGGCCAGGCCAGGCCAGGCCAGGCCAACCATGCCAGGCTAGGCCAGACCAGACCAGACCAGACCAGACCAGGCCAGGCCAGACCAGACCAGACCAGCCAGGCCAACCCAGACCATGCCAGGCCAGGCCAGGCCAGGCCAGGCTGGGCTTCTAAAGGTGGCAAAGGAAAAGGAAAAGGCGTATGGTGCGTTGTATGAGAGGTTGGACACTAAGGAAGGAGAAAAGAACTTGCACTGACTGGTAGGATGTGCAGACCAGACCAAGCCAGGCCAAGCCAGGCCAGGACCAAGCCAGGCCAGACCAACCAGACCAGCCCAGGCTAGACCAGACAAGACCAGGCCAGGCTAGGCCAACCCAGACCAGACCAGGCCAAGCCAGACCTGACCAGCCAGGCCATGCCAGACCAGACCAGATCAGGCCAGGCAAGGCCAGGCCATGCCAAGCTGGGCTTCTAAAGGTGGCAAGGGCAAAGGAAAAGGCGTATGGTGCGTTGTATGAGCGGTTAGACACTAAGGAAGGAGAAAAGGACTTGTACTGACTGGTAGGATGTGCAGACCAGACCAAGCCAGGCCAGGTCAGGCCAGGACAGACCAGACCAGGCCAGGACAGGCCAGGCCAACCCCAAGCCAGGCCAGGCCAGACCAGACTAGACCAAACCAGGCCAGGCCAGGTCAGGACAGGCCAGGCCATCCAGGCCAGGCCAGACAAGACCAGACCAGGCCAGGCCAAGCCAGGCCAGACCAGACCAGACCAGACCAGACCAGGCCAGGCCATGCCAGGCCAGGCTGGGCTTCTAAAGGTGGCAAGGGCAAAGGAAAAGGCGTATGGTGCGTTGTATGAGAGGTTAGACACTAAGGAAGGAGAAAAGGACGTGTACTGACTGGTAGGATGTGCAGACCAGACCAGGCCAGGTCAGGCCAGGTCAGGCCAGCCCCAGACCAGACCAGACCAGGTCATACCAGGCCAGGTCATACCAGGTCAGGCCAGCCAAACCAGGCCAGGCCAAGCCAGGCCAGGCCAGGCTGGGCTTCTAAATGTGGCAAAGGCAAAGGAAAAGGCGTATGGTGCATTGTATGAGAGGTTAGACACTAAGGAAGGAGAAAAGGACTTGTACTGACTGGTAGGATGTGCAGACCAGACCAGGCCAGGTTCAGGTCAAGCCAGGCCAGACCAGACATGGTCAAGCCAGGCCAGGCCAAGCCAAGCCAGGCCAGGCCACGCCAGGCCAGACCAAACCAGACCAGGCAAGGCCATGCCAGGCCAGGCCAGGCTGGGCTTCTAAAGGTGGCAAAGGCCGGACCAGACCAGACCAGCCAAGCCAGTTCAGACCAAACCAGGCCACACCAGGCCAGGCCAGACCAGGTCAGGCCAGGCCAGACCAGACCAGACCAGACCAGACCAGACCAGACCAGACCAGGCCAGGCCAGGCCAGGCCAGGTCAGGCTGGGCTTCTAAAGTGGCAAAGGCAAAGGAAAAGGCGTATGGTGCGTTGTAGGAGAGGTTAGACACTAAGGAAGGAGACAAGGACTTGTACTGACTGGTAGGATGTGCAGACCAGACCAGGACAGGCCAGACCAGATCAGGCCAGGCCAGGTCAGGCCAGGCCAAGCTAGACCAGACCAGACTAGACCAGACCAGACCAAGCCAGGCCAGGCCAGGCCAAGCCAGGCCAGACCAGCCAGGCCAGGCCAGGCCAGAACAGACCAGACTAGACCAGACCAGACCAGGCCCGACCAGACCATGTTAGGCCAGGCCAAGCCAGGTCAGACCGGACCAGGCCAGGCCATGGCAAGCCATGGCAGGCCAGGCCAGGCCAGGCCAACCATGCCAGGCTAGGCCAGACCAGACCAGACCAGACCAGACCAGGCCAGGCCAGACCAGACCAGACCAGGTCAGGTCACCAGGCCAGGCCAGGCCAGGCCAGGCCAGGCCAGGACAGGCCAGGCCAGGCCAGGACAGGCTGGGCTTCTAAAGGTGGCAAAGGAAAAGGAAAAGGCGTATGGTGCGTTGTATGAGAGGTTAGACACTAAGGAAGGAGAAAAGAACTTGTACTGACTCGTAGGATGTGCAGACCAGACCAAGCCAGGCCAAGCCAGGCCAGGACCAAGCCAGGCCAGACCAACCAGACCAGCCCAGGCTAGACTAGACCAGACCAGGCCAGGCCAGGCCAACCCAGACCAGACCAGACCAGGCCAGGCAAGGCCAGGCCATGCCAGGCTGGGCTTCTAAAGGTGGCAAGGGCAAAGGAAAAGGCGTATGGTGCGTTGTATGAGCGGTTAGACACTAAGGAAGGAGAAAAGGACTTGTACTGACTGGTAGGATGTGCAGACCAGACCAAGCCAGGCCAGGTCAGGCCAGGACAGACCAGAATAGGCCAGGACAGGCCAGGCCAACCCCAAGCCAGGCCAGGCCAGACCAGACTAGACCAAACCAGGCCAGGCCAGGTCAGCACAGGCCAGGCCATCCAGGCCAGGCCAGACCACACCAGACCAAGCCAGGCCAAGCCAGGCCAGACCAGACCAGGCCATACCAGACCAGACCAAACCAGGCCAGGCCAGGCCATGCCAGGCCAGGCTGGGCTTCTAAAGGTGGCAAGGGCAAAGGAAAAGGCGTATGGTGCGTTGTATGAGAGGTTAGACACTAAGGAAGGAGAAAAGGACATGTACTGACTGGTAGGATGTGCAGACCAGACCAGGCCAGGTCAGGCCAGGTCAGGCCAGCCCCAGACCAGACCAGGCCAGGTCATACCAGGCCAGGTCATACCAGGTCAGGCCAGCCAGGCCAGGCCAGGCCAAGCCAGGCCAGGCCAGGCTGGGCTTCTAAATGTGGCAAAGGCAAAGGAAAAGGCGTATGGTGCGTTGTATGAGAGGTTAGACACTAAGGAAGGAGAAAAGGACTTGTACTGACTGGTAGGATGTGCAGACCAGACCAGGCCAGGTTCAGGTCAAGCCAGGCCAGACCAGACATGGCCAAGCCAGGCCAGGCCAAGCCAAGCCAGGCCAGGCCACGCCAGGCCAGACCACACCAGACCAGGCAAGGCCATGCCAGGCCAGGCCAGGCTGGGCTTCTAAAGGTGGCAAAGGCCGGACCAGACCAGACCAGCCAAGCCACTTCAGACCAACCCAGGCCACACCAGGCCAGTCCAGACCAGGTCAGGCCAGGCCAGACCAGACCAGACCAGACCAGACCAGGCCAGGCCAGGCCAGGCCAGGTCAGGCTGGGCTTCTAAAGTGGCAAAGGCAAAGGAAAAGGCGTATGGTGCGTTGTAGGAGAGGTTAGACACTAAGGAAGGAGACAAGGACTTGTACTGACTGGTAGGATGTGCAGACCAGACCAGGACAGGCCAGACCAGATCAGGCCAGGCCAGGTCAGGCCAGGCCAAGCCAGAACAGACCAGACTAGACCAGACCAGACCAGGCCAGGCCAGGCCAGGCCAAGCCAGACCTGACCAGCCAGGCCATGCCAGGTCAGAACAGACCAGACTAGACCAGACCAGGCCAGGCCAGGCTGGGCTTCTAAAGGTAGCAAAGGCAAAGGAAAAGGCGTATGGTGCGTTGTATGAGAGGTTAGACACTAAGGAAGGAGAAAAGGAGTTGTACTGACTTGTAGGATGTGCAGACCGGGCCAGGCCAGGCCAGACCAGGCCAGGCCACGCCAGGCCAGGCCAGGCGAAGCCAGACCAAGTCAGGCCGTGCCAGGCCAAGCCTGGCCAGGCCAGACCAGACCAGATCAGACCAGGCCAGGCCAGGCCAGACGAGACCAGGCCAGGCCAGGCCAGACCAGACCAAGCCATACCAGACCAGACCAAACCAGGTCAGGCCAGGCCATGCCAGGCCAGGCTGGGCTTCTAAAGGTGGCAAGGGCAAAGGAAAAGGCGTATGGTGCGTTGTATGAGAGGTTAGACACTAAGGAAGGAGAAAAGGACGTGTACTGACTGGTAGGATGTGCAGACCAGACCAGGCCAGGTCAGGCCAGGTCAGGCCAGCCCCACCCCAGACCAGGCCAGGTCATACCAGGCCAGGTCATACCAGGTCAGGCCAGCCAGGCCAGGCCAGGCCAAACCAGGCCAGGCTAGGCTGGGCTTCTAAATGTGGCAAAGGCAAAGGAAAAGGCGTATGGTGCGTTGTATGAGAGGTTAGACACTAAGGAAGGAGAAAAGGACTTGTACTGACTGGTAGGATGTGCAGACCAGACCAGGCCAGGTTCAGGTCAAGCCAGGCCAGACCAGACATGGCCAAGCCAGGCCAGGCCAAGCCAAGCCAGGCCAGGCCACGCCAGGCCAGACCACACCAGACCAGGCAAGGCCATGCCAGGCCAGGCCAGGCTGGGCTTCTAAAGGTGGCAAAGGCCGGACCAGACCAGACCAGCCAAGCCACTTCAGACCAACCCAGGCCACACCAGGCCAGTCCAGACCAGGTCAGGCCAAGCCAGACCAGACCAGACCAGACCAGATCAGGCCAGGCCAGGCCAGGCCAGGTCAGGCTGGGCTTCTAAAGTGGCAAAGGCAAAGGAAAAGGCGTATGGTGCGTTGTAGGAGAGGTTAGACACTAAGGAAGGAGACAAGGACTTGTACTGACTGGTAGGATGTGCAGACCAGACCAGGACAGGCCAGACCAGATCAGGCCAGGCCAGGTCAGGCCAGGCCAAGCCAGAACAGACCAGACTAGACCAGACCAGACCAGGCCAGGCCAGGCCAGGCCAAGCCAGACCTGACCAGCCAGGCCATGCCAGGTCAGAACAGACCAGACTAGACCAGACCAGGCCAGGCCAGGCTGGGCTTCTAAAGGTAGCAAAGGCAAAGGAAAAGGCGTATGGTGCGTTGTATGAGAGGTTAGACACTAAGGAAGGAGAAAAGGAGTTGTACTGACTTGTAGGATGTGCAGACCGGGCCAGGCCAGGCCAGACCAGGCCAGGCCACGCCAGGCCAGGCCAGGCGAAGCCAGACCATGTCAGCCGTGCCAGGCCAGGCCAGGCGAAGCCAGACCATGTCAGCCGTGCCAGGCCAAGCCTGGCCAGGCCAGACCAGACCAGATCAGACCAGGCCAGGCCAGGCCAGACGAGACCAGGCCAGGCCAGGCCAGACCAGACCAGGCCATACCAGACCAGACCAAACCAGGTCAGGCCAGGCCATGCCAGGCCAGGCTGGGCTTCTAAAGGTGGCAAGGGCAAAGGAAAAGGCGTATGGTGCGTTGTATGAGAGGTTAGACACTAAGGAAGGAGAAAAGGACGTGTACTGACTGGTAGGATGTGCAGACCAGACCAGGCCAGGTCAGGCCAGGTCAGGCCAGCCCCACCCCAGACCAGGCCAGGTCATACCAGGCCAGGTCATACCAGGTCAGGCCAGCCAGGCCAGGCCAGGCCAAGCCAGGCCAGGCTAGGCTGGGCTTCTAAATGTGGCAAAGGCAAAGGAAAAGGCGTATGGTGCGTTGTATGAGAGGTTAGACACTAAGGAAGGAGAAAAGGACTTGTACTGACTGGTAGGATGTGCAGACCAGACCAGGCCAGGTTCAGGTCAAGCCAGGCCAGACCAGACATGGCCAAGCCAGGCCAGGCCAAGCCAAGCCAGGCCAGGCCACGCCATGCCAGACCACACCAGACCAGGCAAGGCCATGCCAGGCCAGGCCAGGCTGGGCTTCTAGAGGTGGCAAAGGCCGGACCAGACCAGACCAGCCAAGCCAGTACAGACCAAACCAGGCCACACCAGGCCAGGCCAGACCAGGTCAGGCCAGGCCAGACCAGACCAGACCAGACCAGACCAGACCAGACCAGGCCAGGCCAGGCCAGGCCAGGTCAGGCTGGGCTTCTAAAGTGGCAAAGGCAAAGGAAAAGGCGTATGGTGCGTTGTAGGAGAGGTTAGACACTAAGGAAGGAGACAAGGACTTGTACTGACTGGTAGGATGTGCAGACCAGACCAGGACAGGCCAGACCAGATCAGGCCAGGCCAGGTCAGGCCAGGCCAAGCCAGAACAGACCAGACTAGACCAGACCAGACCAGGCCAGGCCAGGCCAGGCCAAGCCAGACCTGACCAGCCAGGCCATGCCAGGTCAGAACAGACCAGACTAGACCAGACCAGGCCAGGCCAGGCTGGGCTTCTAAAGGTAGCAAAGGCAAAGGAAAAGGCGTATGGTGCGTTGTATGAGAGGTTAGACACTAAGGAAGGAGAAAAGGAGTTGTACTGACTTGTAGGATGTGCAGACCGGGCCAGGCCAGGCCAGACCAGGCCAGGCCACGCCAGGCCAGGCCAGGCGAAGCCAGACCATGTCAGCCGTGCCAGGCCAGGCCAGGCGAAGCCAGACCATGTCAGCCGTGCCAGGCCAAGCCTGGCCAGGCCAGACCAGACCAGATCAGACCAGGCCAGGCCAGGCCAGACGAGACCAGGCCAGGCCAGGCCAGACCAGACCAGGCCATACCAGACCAGACCAAACCAGGTCAGGCCAGGCCATGCCAGGCCAGGCTGGGCTTCTAAAGGTGGCAAGGGCAAAGGAAAAGGCGTATGGTGCGTTGTATGAGAGGTTAGACACTAAGGAAGGAGAAAAGGACGTGTACTGACTGGTAGGATGTGCAGACCAGACCAGGCCAGGTCAGGCCAGGTCAGGCCAGCCCCACCCCAGACCAGGCCAGGTCATACCAGGCCAGGTCATACCAGGTCAGGCCAGCCAGGCCAGGCCAGGCCAAGCCAGGCCAGGCTAGGCTGGGCTTCTAAATGTGGCAAAGGCAAAGGAAAAGGCGTATGGTGCGTTGTATGAGAGGTTAGACACTAAGGAAGGAGAAAAGGACTTGTACTTACTGGTAGGATGTGCAGACCAAACCAGGCCAGGTTCAGGTCAAGCCAGGCCAGACCAGACATGGCCAAGCCAGGCCAGGCCAAGCCAAGCCAGGCCAGGCCACGCCATGCCAGACCACACCAGACCAGGCAAGGCCATGCCAGGCCAGGCCAGGCTGGGCTTCTAGAGGTGGCAAAGGCCGGACCAGACCAGACCAGCCAAGCCAGTACAGACCAAACCAGGCCACACCAGGCCAGGCCAGACCAGGTCAGGCCAGGCCAGACCATACCAGACCAGACCAGACCAGACCAGACCAGGCCAGGCCAGGCCAGGCCAGGTCAGGCTGGGCTTCTAAAGTGGCAAAGGCAAAGGAAAAGGCGTATGGTGCGTTGTAGGAGAGGTTAGACACTAAGGAAGGAGACAAGGACTTGTACTGACTGGTAGGATGTGCAGACCAGACCAGGACAGGCCAGACCAGATCAGGCCAGGCCAGGTCAGGCCAGGCCAAGCCCGACCAGACCAGACTAGACCAGACCAGACCAGGCCAGGCCAGGCCAGGCCAAGCCAGACCTGACCAGCCAGGCCATGCCAGGTCAGAACAGACCAGACTAGACCAGACCAGACCAGGCCAGGCTGGGCTTCTAAAGGTAGCAAAGGCAAAGGAAAAGGCGTATGGTGCGTTGTATGAGAGGTTAGACACTAAGGAAGGAGAAAAGGAGTTGTACTGACTTGTAGGATGTGCAGACCGGGCCAGGCCAG
Organism: Lampris megalopsis; assembly: GCA_022114975.2. Taxonomy (NCBI): domain Eukaryota; kingdom Metazoa; phylum Chordata; class Actinopteri; order Lampriformes; family Lampridae; genus Lampris; species Lampris megalopsis. Next base: position 17,090,476 of record JAJHIY020000424.1, read on the forward strand.
ACCAGACCAGGCCAGGCCAACCAGACCATGCCAGGCCAGGCCAAGCCAGGCCAGAACAGACTAGACTAGACCAGACCAGACCAGGCCCGACCAGACCATGTTAGGCCAGGCCAAGCCAGGTCAGACCGGACCAGGCCAGGCCATGGCAAGCCATGGCAGGCCAGGCCAGGCCAGGCCAACCATGCCAGGCTAGGCCAGACCAGACCAGACCAGACCAGACCAGGCCAGGCCAGACCAGACCAGACCAGGTCAGGTCACCAGGCCAGGCCAGCCAGGCCAGGCCAGGCCAGGACAGGCCAGGCCAGGCCAGGACAGGCTGGGCTTCTAAAGGTGGCAAAGGAAAAGGAAAAGGCGTATGGTGCGTTGTATGAGAGGTTAGACACTAAGGAAGGAGAAAAGAACTTGTACTGACTCGTAGGATGTGCAGACCAGACCAAGCCAGGCCAAGCCAGGCCAGGACCAAGCCAGGCCAGACCAACCAGACCAGCCCAGGCTAGACTAGACCAGACCAGGCCAGGCCAGGCCAACCCAGACCAGACCAGACCAGACCAGGCCAGGCAAGGCCAGGCCATGCCAGGCTGGGCTTCTAAAGGTGGCAAGGGCAAAGGAAAAGGCGTATGGTGCGTTGTATGAGCGGTTAGACACTAAGGAAGGAGAAAAGGACTTGTACTGACTGGTAGGATGTGCAGACCAGACCAAGCCAGGCCAGGTCAGGCCAGGTCAGGCCAGGACAGACCAGAATAGGCCAGGACAGGCCAGGCCAACCCCAAGCCAGGCCAGGCCAGACCAGACTAGACCAAACCAGGCCAGGCCAGGTCAGCACAGGCCAGGCCATCCAGGCCAGGCCAGACCACACCAGACCAAGCCAGGCCAAGCCAGGCCAGACCAGACCAGGCCATACCAGACCAGACCAAACCAGGCCAGGCCAGGCCATGCCAGGCCAGGCTGGGCTTCTAAAGGTGGCAAGGGCAAAGGAAAAGGCGTATGGTGCGTTGTATGAGAGGTTAGACACTAAGGAAGGAGAAAAGGACATGTACTGACTGGTAGGATGTGCAGACCAGACCAGGCCAGGTCAGGCCAGGTCAGGCCAGCCCCAGACCAGACCAGGCCAGGTCATACCAGGCCAGGTCATACCAGGTCAGGCCAGCCAGGCCAAGCCAGGCCAAGCCAGGCCAGGCCAGGCTGGGCTTCTAAATGTGGCAAAGGCAAAGGAAAAGGCGTATGGTGCGTTGTATGAGAGGTTAGACACTAAGGAAGGAGAAAAGGACTTGTACTGACTGGTAGGATGTGCAGACCAGACCAGGCCAGGTTCAGGTCAAGCCAGGCCAGACCAGACAAGGCCAAGCCAGGCCAGGCCAAGCCAAGCCAGGCCAGGCCACGCCAGGCCAGACCACACCAGACCAGGCAAGGCCATGCCAGGCCAGGCCAGGCTGGGCTTCTAAAGGTGGCAAAGGCCGGACCAGACCAGACCAGCCAAGCCACTTCAGACCAACCCAGGCCACACCAGGCCAGTCCAGACCAGGTCAGGCCAGGCCAGGCCAGACCAGACCAGACCAGACCAGGCCAGGCCAGGCCAGGCCAGGTCAGGCTGGGCTTCTAAAGTGGCAAAGGCAAAGGAAAAGGCGTATGGTGCGTTGTAGGAGAGGTTAGACACTAAGGAAGGAGACAAGGACTTGTACTGACTGGTAGGATGTGCAGACCAGACCAGGACAGGCCAGACCAGATCAGGCCAGGCCAGGTCAGGCCAGGCCAAGCCAGAACAGACCAGACTAGACCAGACCAGACTAGACCAGACCAGGCCAGGCCAGGCTGGGCTTCTAAAGGTAGCAAAGGCAAAGGAAAAGGCGTATGGTGCGTTGTATGAGAGGTTAGACACTAAGGAAGGAGAAAAGGAGTTGTACTGACTTGTAGGATGTGCAGACCGGGCCAGGCCAGGCCAGACCAGGCCAGGCCACGCCAGGCCAGGCCAGGCGAAGCCAGACCAAGTCAGGCCGTGCCAGGCCAAGCCTGGCCAGGCCAGACCAGACCAGATCAGACCAGGCCAGGCCAGACGAGACCAGGCCAGGCCAGGCCAGACCAGACCAGGCCATACCAGACCAGACCAAACCAAGTCAGGCCAGGCCATGCCAGGCCAGGCTGGGCTTCTAAAGGTGGCAAGGGCAAAGGAAAAGGCGTATGGTGCGTTGTATGAGAGGTTAGACACTAAGGAAGGAGAAAAGGACGTGTACTGACTGGTAGGATGTGCAGACCAGACCAGGCCAGGTCAGGCCAGGTCAGGCCAGCCCCAGACCAGACCAGGCCAGGTCATACCAGGCCAGGTCATACCAGGTCAGGCCAGCCAGGCCAGGCCAGGCCAAGCCAGGCCAGGCCAGGCTGGGCTTCTAAATGTGGCAAAGGCAAAGGAAAAGGCGTATGGTGCGTTGTATGAGAGGTTAGACACTAAGGAAGGAGAAAAGGACTTGTACTGACTGGTAGGATGTGCAGACCAGACCAGGCCAGGTTCAGGTCAAGCCAGGCCAGACCACACCAGACCAGACCAACCAGACCAGGCCAGGCCATCCAGGCCAGGTCAGGCCAGGCAATGCCAGTTCAGGCCAGGCCAGGCCAGGCCAGACCAACCCAGGCCAGGCCAGGCCAGGCCAGGCCAGGCCAGGCCAGACCAGACCAGGCCAACCCAGGCCAGACCAGGTCAAGCTAGGCCAGGCCAGGCCAAGCCAGACCAGGCCAGGCCAGGCCAACCAGACCATGCCAGGCCATGCCAAGCCAGGCCAAGACTGGCCAGGCCAAGCCAGACCAGGCCAGGCCAGGCCAGGCCATGTCAGGCAAGGCGAGGCCAGACCAGACCAGATCAGACCAAGCCAGGCCAGGCCAGGCCAGACGAAACCAGGCCAAGCCAGGCCAGGCCAGACCAGTTCAGACCAGCCAGGCCAGGCCAAACCAGACCAGACCAGACCAGACCAGACCAGGCCAAGCCAGGCCAGGTCAGGTCAGGCCAGGTCAGACCAGACCAGACCAGGCCAGACCAGACCAGGTCCGGCCAGGCCAGGCCAAGCCAGGCCATGCCAGGCCAGGCCATACAAGACCAGGTCAGGCCAGCCCGGCCAGGCCAGACCAGACCAGACCAAACCAGACCAGACCAGGCCAGACCAGGCCAGGCCAGGCCAAGCCAAGTCAGGCCAGGCCAGGCTGGGCTTCTAAAGGTGGCAAAGGCAAAGGAAAAGGCGTATGGTGCGTTGCATGAGAGGTTAGACACTAAAGAAGGAGAAAAGGACTTGTACTGACTGGTAGGATGTGCAGACCAGACCAGGCCAGGTAAGGTCAGGCCAGGCCAAGCCAGACCAGACCAGGCCAGGCCAGGCCAGGCCAAGCCAGACGAGACCAGACCAGGTCAGGCCCGGCCACGTCAGGCCAGGCCAGGCCAGACCAGACCAGGCCAGACCAGACCAGCCAGGCCAGGCCAACCCAGGCCAGGCCAGGCCATACCAGACCAGTCCAAGACAAACCAGGCCAGGCCAGCCAGGCCAGACCAGACCAGACCAGACCAGACCAAGCCAGGCCAGCCAGGCCAGGCTAGGCTGGGCTTCTAAAGGTGGCAAAGGCAAAGGAAAAGGCGTATGGTGCGTTGTATGAGAGGTTAGACACTAAGGAAGGAGAAAAGGACTTGTACTGAGTGGTAGGATGTGCAGACCAGACCAGGCCAAGCCAGGTCAGGCCAGGCCAAGCCAGGCCAGGCCAAGCCAGGCCAGGCCAGCCGGGCCAGTTCAGGCTAGGTCAGGCCAGGATAGGCCAGGCCAGGCCAGGCCAGGCTGGGCTTCTAAAGGTGGCAAAGGCAAAGGAAAAGGCGTATGGTGCGTTGTATGAGAGTTTAGACACTAAGGAAGGAGAAAAGGACTTGTACCTACTGGTAGGATGTGCAGACCAAACCAGGCCAGGCCAGACCAGGCCATGCCATTCCAGCCCAGACCAGACCAACCAGACCAGGCCAGGCCATCCAGGCCAGGTCAGGCCAGGCAATGCCAGTTCAGGCCAGGCCAGGCCAGGCCAGACCAACCCAGGCCAGGCCAGGCCAGGCCAGGCCAGGCCAGGCCAAACCAGACCAGGCCAGGCCAACCCAGGTCAGACCAGGCCAGACCAGGCCAGGCCAGACCAGGGCAGGCCAGGCCAGGCCAGCCAAACCAGGCCAGACCAGACCAGACCAGGCCAAGCCAGGCCATGCCATGCCAGGCCAGGCCAGGCCAGGTCAGGTCAGGCCAGGTCAGACCAGACCAGGCCAAGCCAATTCAGGCCAGGCCAGGCCAGGCCAAGCCGAACCAGGCCAACCCGGCCAGGCCAGTCCAGGCCAGACCAGAGCAGACCAGACCAGGCCAGGCCAGGCAAGTCACGCCAGGCCAGGTTGGGCTTCTAAAGGTGGCAAAGGCAAAGGAAAGGGCGTATGGTGCGTTGTATGAGAGGTTAGACACTAAGGAAGGAGAAAAGGACTTGTACTGACTGGTAGGATGTGCAGACCAGACCAGGCCATACCAGACCAGACCAAACCAGGCCAGGCCAGGCCATGCCAGGCCAGGCTGGGCTTCTAAAGGTGGCAAGGGCAAAGGAAAAGGCGTATGGTGCGTTGTATGAGAGGTTAGACACTAAGGAAGGAGAAAAGGACGTGTACTGACTGGTAGGATGTGCAGACCAGACCAGGCCAGGTCAGGCCAGGTCAGGCCAGCCCCACCCCAGACCAGGCCAGGTCATACCAGGCCAGGTCATACCAGGTCAGGCCAGCCAGGCCAGGCCAGGCCAAGCCAGGCCAGGCAAGGCTGGGCTTCTAATGGTGGCAAAGGCAAAGGAAAAGGCGTATGGTGCGTTGTATGAGAGGTTAGACACTAAGGAAGGAGAAAAGGACTTGTACTGACTGGTAGGAGGTGCAGACCAGACCAGGCCAGGTTCAGGTCAAGCCAGGCCAGACCAGACATGGCCAAGCCAGGCCAGGCCAAGCCAAGCCAGGCCAGGCCACGCCAGGCCAGACCACACCAGACCAGGCAAGTCCATGCCAGGCCAGGCCAGGCTGGGCTTCTAAAGGTGGCAAAGGCCGGACCAGACCAGACCAGCCAAGCCAGTTCAGACCAACCCAGGCCACACCAGGCCAGGCCAGACCAGGTCAGGCCAGGCCAGACCAAACCAGACCAGACCAGACCAGACCAGACCAGGCCAGACCAGGTCAGGCCAGGCCAGGCCAGGCCAAGCCAGACCAGACCAGCCAGGCCATGCCAGGTCAGAACAGACCAGACTAGACCAGACCAGACCAGACCAGACCAGACCAGGCCAGACCAGGCCAGGCCAGGCCAGGCCAGGCCAAGCCAGACCAGACCAGCCAGGCCATGCCAGGTCGGAACAGACCAGACCAGACTAGACCAGACCAGGATAGGCCAGGCTGGGCTTCTAAAGGTAGCAAAGGCAAAAGAAAAGGCGTATGGTGGGTTGTATGAGAGGTTAGACACTAAGGAAGGAGAAAAGGAGTTGTACTTACTTGTAGGATGTGCAGACCGGGCCAGGCCAGGCCAGACCAGGCCAGGCCAACCAGACCATGCCAGGCCAGGCCAAGCCAGGCCAGGCCAAAGCGAAGCCAGACCAGGTCAGGCCGTGCCAGGCCAAGCCAGGCCAGGCCAGACCAGACCAGATCAGACCAGGCCAGCCAGGCCAGACGAGACCAGGCCAGGCCAGGCCGGGCCAGACCAGACCAGACCAGCCAGGCCAAGCCAGACCAGACCAGGCCATGCCAGGCCAGGCCAGGCCAAGCCAGTTCAGGCCAAACCAGTCCAGACCAGACCAGGCCAAGCCAGGCCAGGCCAGGCCAAGCCAGACCAGGCCAGGCTGGGCTTCTAAAGGTGGCAAAAGCCAGACCAGACCAGACCAGCCATGTCAGGCAAAACCAGGCCATGCCAGGCCAAACCAAACCAAACCAGACCAGACCAGGCCAGGCCAAGCCAGGCCAGATCAGATCAGGCCAGTACAGGCCAGGCCAGACCAGACCAGACCATACCAGACCAGGCCAACCCAGGTCAGGCCAGGCCAGGCCAGGCCAGGCTGGGCTTCTAAAGTTGGCAAAGGCAATGGAAAAAGCGTATGGTGCGTTGTATGAGAGGTTAGACACTAAGGAAGGAGAAAAGGACTTGTACTGACTGGTAGGATGTGCAGACCAACCAGACCAGGCCAGGCCAGGCCAGGCCAGGCCAGGCCAGGCCCAACCAGACCAGACTAGACCAGACCAGACCAGGCCAGGCCAGGACAAGCCGAGCCAGACCAGACCACGCCAGGCCAACCCAGGCCAGACCAGACCAGACCAGACCAGACCAGACCAGACCAGGCCAGGTCAGGCCAGGCTGGGCTTCTAAAGGTGGCAAAGGCAAAGGAAAAGGCGTATGGTGCGTTGTATGAGAGGTTAGACACTAAGGAAGGAGAAAAGGACTTGTACTGACTGGTAGGATGTGCAGACCAGGCCAGGCCAGGCCAGACCAGGCCAGGCCAACCAGACCATGCCAGGCCATGCCAAGCCAGGCCAAGCCTGGCCAGGCCAAGCCAGACCAGGCCAGGCCGAGTCAGGCCAAGTCAGGCAAGGCGAGGCCAGACCAGACCAGATCAGACCAGGCCATGCCAGGCCAGGCCAGACGAAACCAGGCCAGGCCAGACCAGGCCACACCAGACCAGACCAGCCAGGCCAGGCCAGACCAGACCAGACCAGCCCAAACCAGGCCAAGCCAGGCCAGGTCAGGCCAGGCCAGGTCAGACCAGACCAGACCAGGCCAGACCACACCAGGCCAGGCCAGGTCAGTACAGGCCATGCCAGGCCAGGCCATACAAGACCAGGTCAGGCCAGCCCGGCCAGGCCAGACCAGACCAGACCAAACCAGACCAGGCCAGGCCATGCCAGGCCAGGCCAGGCTGGGCTTCTAAAGGTGGCAAAGGCAAAGGAAAAGGCATATGGTGCGTTGTATGAGAGGTCAGACACTAAGGAAGGAGAAAAGGACTTTTACTGACTGGTAGGATGTGCAGACCAGACCAGGCCAGGTCAGACCAGGCCAGGCCAGGTCTGGTCAGGCCAGGCCAAGGCCAGGCCAGGTCAGGCCATGCCATACCAGGCCAAGTAGGCCAGGCCAACCAGACCAGACCAGGCCAGACCAGGCCAGGCCATGCCAAGCCAAGCCAGGCCAGGCCAGACCAAACCAGACCTGGCCAGACCATGCCAGGCCATTCCAGGCCAGGCCAGGCCAGGCCAGGCCAGACCAGACCAGACCAGGCCAGACCAGACCAGCCAGGCCAGGCCAACCCAGGCCAGGCCAGGCCATACCAGACCAGTCCAAGACAAACCAGGCCAGGCCAGCCAGGCCAGACCAGACCAGACCAAGTCAGGCCAGGCCAGGTCAGGCTAGGCTGGGCTCCTAAAGGTGGCAAAGGCAAAGGAAAAGGCGTATGGTGCGTTGTATGAGAGGTTAGACACTAAGGAAGGAGAAAAGGACTTGTACTGAGTGGTAGGATGTGCAGACCAGACCAGGCCAAGCCAGGTCAGGCCAGGCCAAGCCAGGCCAGGCCAGGCCAGGCCAGGCCAGCCGGGCCAGGCTGGGCTTCTAAAGGTGGCAAAGGCAAAGGAAAAGGCGTATGGTGCGTTGTATGAGAGTTTAGACACTAAGGAAGGAGAAAAGGACTTGTACTGACTGGTAGGATGTGCAGACCAGACCAGGCCAGGCCAGACCAGGCCATGCCATTCCAGCCCAGACCAGACCAACCAGACCAGGCCAGGCCATCCAGGTCAGGTCAGGCCAGGCCATGCCAGTTCAGGCCTGGCCAGGCCAGGCCAGGACAGCCCAGGCCAGGCCAGGCCAAGCCAAACCAGACCAGACCAGGCCAGGCCAACCCAGGCCAGACCAGGTCAAGCTAGGCCAGGCCAAGCCAAGCCAGACCAGGCCAGGCCAGGCCAACCAGACCATGCCAGGCCATGCCAAGCCAGGCCAAGACTGGCCAGGCCAAGCCAGACCAGGCCAGGCCAGGCCAGGCCATGTCAGGCAAGGCGAGGCCAGACCAGACCAGATCAGACCAAGCCAGGCCAGGCCAGGCCAGACGAAACCAGGCCAAGCCAGGCCAGGCCAGACCAGTTCAGACCAGCCAGGCCAGGCCAAACCAGACCAGACCAGACCAGACCAGACCAGGCCAAGCCAGGCCAGGTCAGGCCAGGCCAGGTCAGACCAGACCAGACCAGGCCAGACCAGACCAGGCCAGGCCAGGCCAGGCCAGGCCAGGCCATGCCAGGCCAGGCCATACAAGACCAGGTCAGGCCAGCCCGGCCAGGCCAGACCAGACCAGACCAAACCAGACCAGGCCAGGCCATGCCAGGCCAGGCCAGGCTGGGCTTCTAAAGGTGGCAAAGGCAAAGGAAAAGGCGTATGGTGCGTTGTATGAGAGGTCAGACACTAAGGAAGGAGAAAAGGACTTTTACTGACTGGTAGGATGTGCAGACCAGACCAGGCCAGGCCAGACCAGGTCAAGCTAGGCCAGGTCAGACCAGGCCAGGCCAGGTCTGGTCAGGCCAGGCCAAGGCCAGGCCAGGTCAGGCCATGCCATACCAAGCCAAGCCAGGCCAGGCCAGACCAGACCAGGCCAGACCAGGCCAGGCCAGGCCAAGCCAAGTCAGGCCAGGCCAGGCTGGGCTTCTAAAGGTGGCAAAGGCAAAGGAAAAGGCGTATGGTGCGTTGCATGAGAGGTTAGACACTAAAGAAGGAAAAAAGGACTTGTACTGACTGGTAGGATGTGCAGACCAGACCAGGCCAGGTAAGGTCAGGCCAGGCCAAGCCAGACCAGACCAGGCCAGTTCAGGCCAGGCCAAGCCAGACGAGACCAGACCAGGTCAGGCCCGGCCACGTCAGGCCAGGCCAGGCCAGACCAGACCAGGCCAGACCAGACCAGCATGGCCAGGCCAACCCAGGCCAGGCCAGGCCATACCAGACCAGTCCAAGACAAACCAGGCCAGGCCAGCCAGGCCAGACCAGACCAGACCAAGCCAGGCCAGCCAGGCCAGGTTAGGCTGGGCTTCTAAAGGTGGCAAAGGCAAAGGAAAAGGCGTATGGTGCGTTGTATGAGAGGTTAGACACTAAGGAAGGAGAAAAGGACTTGTACTGAGTGGTAGGATGTGCAGACCAGACCAGGCCAAGCCAGGTCAGGCCAGGCCAAGCCAGGCCAGGCCAAGCCAGGCCAGGCCAGCCGGGCCAGTTCAGGCTAGGCCAGGCCAGGATAGGCCAGGCCAGGCCAGGCCAGGCTGGGCTTCTAAAGGTGGCAAAGGCAAAGGAAAAGGCGTATGGTGCGTTGTATGAGAGTTTAGACACTAAGGAAGGAGAAAAGGACTTGTACCTACTGGTAGGATGTGCAGACCAGACCAGGCCAGGCCAGACCAGGCCATGCCATTCCAGCCCAGACCAGACCAACCAGACCAGGCCAGGCCATCCAGGCCAGGTCAGGCCAGGCCATGCCAGTTCAGGCCAGGCCAGGCCAGGCCAGACCAACCCAAGCCAGGCCAGGCCAGGCCAAACCAGACCATACCAGGCCAGGCCAACCCAGGCCAGACCAGGCCAGACCAGGCCAGGCCAGACCAGGGCAGGCCAGGCCAGGCCAGCCAGGCCAGGCCAGACCAGACCAGACCAGGCCAAGCCAGGCCATGCCATGCCAGGCCAGGCGAGGCCAAGGTCAGGTCAGGCCAGGCCATACCAGACCAGGCCAGGCCAAGCCAGGCCAGGCCAGGCCAGGCCAAGCCGAACCAGGCCAGACCAGGCCAGGCCAGTCCAGGCCAGACCAGAGCAGACCAGACCAGGCCAGGCCAGGCAAGTCAGGCCAGGCCAGGCTGGGCTTCTAAAGGTGGCAAAGGCAAAGGAAAGGGCGTATGGTGCGTTGTATGAGAGGTTAGACACTAAGGAAGGAGAAAAGGACTTGTACTGACTGGTAGGATGTGCAGACCAGACCAGGCCATACCAGACCAGACCAAACCAGGCCAGGCCAGGCCATGCCAGGCCAGGCTGGGCTTCTAAAGGTGGCAAGGGCAAAGGAAAAGGCGTATGGTGCGTTGTATGAGAGGTTAGACACTAAGGAAGGAGAAAAGGACGTGTACTGACTGGTAGGATGTGCAGACCAGACCAGGCCAGGTCAGGCCAGGTCAGGCCAGCCCCAGACCAGACCAGGCCAGGTCATACCAGGCCAGGTCATACCAGGTCAGGCCAGCCAGGCCAGGCCAGGCCAAGCCAGGCCAGGTAAGGCTGGGCTTCTAAATGTGGCAAAGGCAAAGGAAAAGGCGTATGGTGCGTTGTATGAGAGGTTAGACACTAAGGAAGGAGAAAAGGACTTGTACTGACTGGTAGGATGTGCAGACCAGACCAGGCCAGGTTCAGGTCAAGCCAGGCCAGACCAGACATGGCCAAGCCAGGCCAGGCCAAGCCAAGCCAGGCCAGGCCACGCCAGGCCAGACCACACCAGACCAGGCAAGGCCATGCCAGGCCAGGCCAGGCTGGGCTTCTAAAGGTGGCAAAGGCCGGACCAGACCAGACCAGCCAAGCCAGTTCAGACCAACCCAGGCCACACCAGGCCAGGCCAGACCAGGTCAGGCCAGGCCAGACCAGACCAGACCAGACCAGATCAGACCAGACCAGGCCAGGCCAGGCCAGGCCAGGTCAGGCTGGGCTTCTAAAGTGGCAAAGGCAAAGGAAAAGGCGTATGGTGCGTTGTAGGAGAGGTTAGACACTAAGGAAGGAGACAAGGACTTGTACTGACTGGTAGGATGTGCAGACCAGACCAGGACAGGCCAGACCAGATCAGGCCAGGCCAGGTCAGGCCATGCCAGGCCAGGCCAGGCTGGGCTTCTAAAGGTGGCAAAGGCAAAGGAAAAGGCGTATGGTGCGTTGTATGAGAGGTCAGACACTAAGGAAGGAGAAAAGGACTTTTACTGACTGGTAGGATGTGCAGACCAAACCAGGCCAGGCCAGACCAGGTCAAGCTAGGCCAGGTCAGACCAGGCCAGGCCAGGTCTGGTCAGGCCAGGCCAAGGCCAGGCCAGGTCAGGCCATGCCATACCAAGCCAAGCCAGGCCAGGCCAGACCAGACCAGGCCAGACCAGGCCAGGCCAGGCCAAGCCAAGTCAGGCCAGGCCAGGCTGGGCTTCTAAAGGTGGCAAAGGCAAAGGAAAAGGCGTATGGTGCGTTGCATGAGAGGTTAGACACTAAAGAAGGAAAAAAGGACTTGTACTGACTGGTAGGATGTGCAGACCAGACCAGGCCAGGTAAGGTCAGGTCAGGCCAAGCCAGACCAGACCAGGCCAGGCCAGGCCAAGCCACACGAGACCAGACCAGGTCAGGCCCGGCCACGTCAGGCCAGGCCAGGCCAGACCAGACCAGGCCAGACCAGACCAGCATGGCCAGGCCAACCCAGGCCAGGCCAGGCCATACCAGACCAGTCCAAGACAAACCAGGCCAGGCCAGCCAGGCCAGACCAGACCAGACCAAGCCAGGCCAGCCAGGCCAGGCTAGGCTGGGCTTCTAAAGGTGGCAAAGGCAAAGGAAAAGGCGTATGGTGCGTTGTATGAGAGGTTAGACACTAAGGAAGGAGAAAAGGACTTGTACTGAGTGGTAGGATGTGCAGACCAGACCAGGCCAAGCCAGGTCAGGCCAGGCCAAGCCAGGCCAGGCCAAGCCAGGCCAGGCCAGCCGGGCCAGTTCAGGCTAGGCCAGGCCAGGATAGGCCAGGCCAGGCCAGGCCAGGCTGGGCTTCTAAAGGTGGCAAAGGCAAAGGAAAAGGCGTATGGTGCGTTGTATGAGAGTTTAGACACTAAGGAAGGAGAAAAGGACTTGTACCTACTGGTAGGATGTGCAGACCAGACCAGGCCAGGCCAGACCAGGCCATGCCATTCCAGCCCAGACCAGACCAACCAGACCAGGCCAGGCCATCCAGGCCAGGTCAGGCCAGGCCATGCCAGTTCAGGCCAGGCCAAGCCAGGCCAGACCAACCCAGGCCAGGCCAGGCCAGGCCAAACCAGACCAGACCAGGCCAGGCCAACCCAGGCCAGACCAGGCCAGACCAGGCGTGGCCAGACCAGGGCAGGCCAGGCCAGGCCAGCCAGGCCAGGCCAGACCAGACCAGACCAGGCCAAGCCAGGCCAGGCCATGCCATGCCAGGCCAGGCGAGGCCAAGGTCAGGTCAGGCCAGGCCATACCAGACCAGGCCAAGCCGAACCAGGCCAGACCAGGCCAGGCCAGTCCAGGCCAGACCAGAGCAGACCAGACCAGGCCAGGCCAGGCAAGTCAGGCCAGGCCAGGCTGGGCTTCTAAAGGTGGCAAAGGCAAAGGAAAGGGCGTATGGTGCGTTGTATGAGAGGTTAGACACTAAGGAAGGAGAAAAGGACTTGTACTGACTGGTAGGATGTGCAGACCAGACCAGGCCATGCCAGGCCAGGCCAGGCCAGGCCATTCAGACCAGACCAGACCAGGCTCGGCTTCTAAATGTGGCATAGGCAAAGGAAAAGGCGTATGGTGCGTTGTCTGAGAGGTTAGACACTAAGGAAGGAGAAAAGGACGTGTACTGACTGGTAGGATGTGCAGACCAGACCAGGCCAGGTCAGGCCAGGTCAGGCCAGCCCCAGACCAGACCAGGCCAGGTCATACCAGGCCAGGTCATACCAGGTCAGGCCAGCCAGGCCAGGTCAGGCCAAGCCAGGCCAAGCCAGGCTGGGCTTCTAAATGTTGCAAAGGCAAAGGAAAAGGCGTATGGTGCGTTGTATGAGAGGTTAGACACTAAGGAAGGAGAAAAGGACTTGTACTGACTGGTAGGATGTGCAGACCAGACCAGGCCAGGTTCAGGTCAAGCCAGGCCAGACCAGACATGGCCAAGCCAGGCCAGGCCAAGCCAAGCCAGGCCAGGCCACGCCAGGCCAGGCCAGACCACACCAGACCAGGCAAGGCCATGCCAGGCCAGGCCAGGCTGGGCTTCTAAAGGTGGCAAAGGCCGGACCAGACCAGACCAGCCAAGCCAGTTCAGACCAACCCAGGCCACACCAGGCCAGGCCAGACCAGGTCAGGCCAGGCCAGACCAGACCAGACCAGACCAGACCAGACCAGACCAGGCCAGACCAGGCCAGGCCAGGCCAGGCCAGGCCAAGCCAGACCAGACCAGCCAGGCCATGCCAGGTCAGAACAGACCAGACCAGACCAGACCAGACCAGACCAGACCAGACTAGACCAGACCAGACCAAGCCAGGCCAGGCCAGGCCAAGCCAGACCAGACCAGCCAGGCCATGCCAGGTCAGAACAGACCAGACTAGACCAGACCAGGCCAGGCCAGGCTGGGCTTCTAAAGGTAGCAAAGGCAAAAGAAAAGGCGTATGGTGGGTTGTATGAGAGGTTAGACACTAAGGAAGGAGAAAAGGAGTTGTACTGACTTGTAGGATGTGCATACCGGGCCAGGCCAGGCCAGACCAGGCCAGGCCAACCAGACCATGCCAGGCCAGGCCAAGCCAGGCCAGGCCAGGCGAAGCCAGACCAGGTCAGGCCGTGCCAGGCCAAGCCAGGCCAAGCCAGACCAGACCAGATCAGACCAGGCCAGGCCAGGCCAGACGAGACCAGGCCAGGCCAGGCCAGGCCAGACCAGACCAGACCAGCCAGGCCAGGCCAGACCAGACCAGGCCATGCCAGGACAGGCCAGGCCAAGCCAGTTCAGGCCAGACCAGGCCAGGCTGGGCTTCTAAAGGTGGCAAAAGCCAGACCAGACCAGACCAGCCATGTCAGGCCAAACCAGGCCATGCCAGGCCAAACCAAACCAGACCAGACCAGACCAGGCCAGGCCAAGCCAGGCCAGATCAGACCAGGCCAGTACAGGCCAGGCCAGACCAGACCAGACCATACCAAACCAGGCCAGGCCAGGCCAGGCCAGGCCAGGCCAGGCCAGGCTGGGCTTCTAAAGTTGGCAAAGGCAAAGGAAAAAGCGTATGGTGCGTTGTATGAGAGGTTAGACACTAAGGAAGGAGAAAAGAACTTGTACTGACTGGTAGGATGTGCAGACCAGACCAGACCAGGCCAGGCCAGGCCAGGCCAAGCCAGGCCAGGCCCAACCAGACCAGACTAGACAAGACCAGACCAGGCCAGGCCAGGCCAAGCCAAGCCAGACCAGACCACGCCAGGCCAGGCCAGGCAAGACCAGACCAGACCAGACCAGACCAGACCAGGCCAGGTCAGGCCAGGCTGGGCTTCTAAAGGTGGCAAAGGCAAAGGAAAAGGCGTATGGTGCGTTGTATGAGAGGTTAGACACTAAGGAAGGAGAAAAGGACTTGTACTGACTGGTAGGATGTGCAGACCAGGCCAGGCCAGGCCAGACCAGGCCAGGCCAACCAGACCATGCCAGGCCATGCCAAGCCAGGCCAAGCCTGGCCAGGCCAAGCCAGACCAGGCCAGGCCGAGCCAGGCCAAGTCAGGCAAGGCGAGGCCAGACCAGACCAGATCAGACCAGGCCAGGCCAGGCCAGGCCAGACGAAACCAGGCCAGGCCAGGCCAGGCCAGACCAGACCAGACCAGCCAGGCCAGGCCAGACCAGACCAGACCAGACCAGACCAGGCCAAGCCAGGCCAGGTCAGGCCAGGCCAGGTCAGACCAGACCAGACCAGGCCAGACCAGACCAGGCCAAGCCAGGCCAGGCCAGGCCATGCCAGGCCAGGCCATACAAGACCAGGTCAGGCCAGCCCGGCCAGGCCAGACCAGACCAGACCAAACCAGACCAGGCCAGGCCATGCCAGGCCAGGCCAGGCTGGGCTTCTAAAGGTGGCAAAGGCAAAGGAAAAGGCGTATGGTGCGTTGTATGAGAGGTCAGACACTAAGGAAGGAGAAAAGGACTTTTACTGACTGGTAGGATGTGCAGACCAGACCAGGCCAGGCCAGACCAGGCCAGGCAAGTCTGGTCAGGCCAGGCCAAGGCCAGGCCAGGTCAGGCCATGCCATACCAGGCCAAGTAGGCCAGGCCAACCAGACCAGACCAGGCCAGACCAGGCCAGGCCATGCCAAGCCAAGCCAGGCCAGGCCAGACCAAACCAGACCTGGCCAGACCATGCCAGGCCATTCCAGGCCAGGCCAGGCCAGGCCAGGCCAGACCAGACCAGACCAGGCCAGACCAGACCAGCCAGGCCAGGCCAACCCAGGCCAGGCCAGGCCATACCAGACCAGTCCAAGACAAACCAGGCCAGGCCAGCCAGGCCAGACCAGACCAGACCAAGTCAGGCCAGGCCAGGTCAGGCTAGGCTGGGCTCCTAAAGGTGGCAAAGGCAAAGGAAAAGGCGTATGGTGCGTTGTATGAGAGGTTAGACACTAAGGAAGGAGAAAAGGACTTGTACTGAGTGGTAGGATGTGCAGACCAGACCAGGCCAAGCCAGGTCAGGCCAGGCCAAGCCAGGCCAGGCCAGGCCAGGCCAGGCCAGCCGGGCCAGGCTGGGCTTCTAAAGGTGGCAAAGGCAAAGGAAAAGGCGTATGGTGCGTTGTATGAGAGTTTAGACACTAAGGAAGGAGAAAAGGACTTGTACTGACTGGTAGGATGTGCAGACCAGACCAGGCCAGGCCAGACCAGGCCATGCCATTCCAGCCCAGACCAGACCAACCAGACCAGGCCAGGCCATCCAGGTCAGGTCAGGCCAGGCCATGCCAGTTCAGGCCTGGCCAGGCCAGGCCAGGACAGCCCAGGCCAGGCCAGGCCAAGCCAAACCAGACCAGACCAGGCCAGGCCAACCCAGGCCAGACCAGGTCAAGCTAGGCCAGGCCAGGCCAAGCCAGACCAGGCCAGGCCAGGCCAACCAGACCATGCCAGGCCATGCCAAGCCAGGCCAAGACTGGCCAGGCCAAGCCAGACCAGGCCAGGCCAGGCCAGGCCATGTCAGGCAAGGCGAGGCCAGACCAGACCAGATCAGACCAAGCCAGGCCAGGCCAGGCCAGACGAAACCAGGCCAAGCCAGGCCAGGCCAGACCAGTTCAGACCAGCCAGGCCAGGCCAAACCAGACCAGACCAGACCAGACCAGACCAGGCCAAGCCAGGCCAGGTCAGGTCAGGCCAGGTCAGACCAGACCAGACCAGGCCAGACCAGACCAGGTCCGGCCAGGCCAGGCCAGGCCAGGCCATGCCAGGCCAGGCCATACAAGACCAGGTCAGGCCAGCCCGGCCAGGCCAGACCAGACCAGACCAAACCAGACCAGGCCAGGCCATGCCAGGCCAGGCCAGGCTGGGCTTCTAAAGGTGGCAAAGGCAAAGGAAAAGGCGTATGGTGCGTTGTATGAGAGGTCAGACACTAAGGAAGGAGAAAAGGACTTTTACTGACTGGTAGGATGTGCAGACCAAACCAGGCCAGGCCAGACCAGGTCAAGCTAGGCCAGGTCAGACCAGGCCAGGCCAGGTCTGGTCAGGCCAGGCCAAGGCCAGGCCAGGTCAGGCCATGCCATACCAAGCCAAGCCAGGCCAGGCCAGACCAGACCAGGCCAGACCAGGCCAGGCCAGGCCAAGCCAAGTCAGGCCAGGCCAGGCTGGGCTTCTAAAGGTGGCAAAGGCAAAGGAAAAGGCGTATGGTGCGTTGCATGAGAGGTTAGACACTAAAGAAGGAAAAAAGGACTTGTACTGACTGGTAGGATGTGCAGACCAGACCAGGCCAGGTAAGGTCAGGCCAGGCCAAGCCAGACCAGACCAGGCCAGTTCAGGCCAGGCCAAGCCAGACGAGACCAGACCAGGTCAGGCCCGGCCACGTCAGGCCAGGCCAGGCCAGACCAGACCAGGCCAGACCAGACCAGCATGGCCAGGCCAACCCAGGCCAGGCCAGGCCATACCAGACCAGTCCAAGACAAACCAGGCCAGGCCAGCCAGGCCAGACCAGACCAGACCAAGCCAGGCCAGCCAGGCCAGGTTAGGCTGGGCTTCTAAAGGTGGCAAAGGCAAAGGAAAAGGCGTATGGTGCGTTGTATGAGAGGTTAGACACTAAGGAAGGAGAAAAGGACTTGTACTGAGTGGTAGGATGTGCAGACCAGACCAGGCCAAGCCAGGTCAGGCCAGGCCAAGCCAGGCCAGGCCAAGCCAGGCCAGGCCAGCCGGGCCAGTTCAGGCTAGGCCAGGCCAGGATAGGCCAGGCCAGGCCAGGCCAGGCTGGGCTTCTAAAGGTGGCAAAGGCAAAGGAAAAGGCGTATGGTGCGTTGTATGAGAGTTTAGACACTAAGGAAGGAGAAAAGGACTTGTACCTACTGGTAGGATGTGCAGACCAGACCAGGCCAGGCCAGACCAGGCCATGCCATTCCAGCCCAGACCAGACCAACCAGACCAGGCCAGGCCATCCAGGCCAGGTCAGGCCAGGCCATGCCAGTTCAGGCCAGGCCAGGCCAGGCCAGACCAACCCAAGCCAGGCCAGGCCAGGCCAAACCAGACCATACCAGGCCAGGCCAACCCAGGCCAGACCAGGCCAGACCAGGCCAGGCCAGACCAGGGCAGGCCAGGCCAGGCCAGCCAGGCCAGGCCAGACCAGACCAGACCAGGCCAAGCCAGGCCATGCCATGCCAGGCCAGGCGAGGCCAAGGTCAGGTCAGGCCAGGCCATACCAGACCAGGCCAGGCCAAGCCAGGCCAGGCCAGGCCAGGCCAAGCCGAACCAGGCCAGACCAGGCCAGGCCAGTCCAGGCCAGACCAGAGCAGACCAGACCAGGCCAGGCCAGGCAAGTCAGGCCAGGCCAGGCTGGGCTTCTAAAGGTGGCAAAGGCAAAGGAAAGGGCGTATGGTGCGTTGTATGAGAGGTTAGACACTAAGGAAGGAGAAAAGGACTTGTACTGACTGGTAGGATGTGCAGACCAGACCAGGCCATACCAGACCAGACCAAACCAGGCCAGGCCAGGCCATGCCAGGCCAGGCTGGGCTTCTAAAGGTGGCAAGGGCAAAGGAAAAGGCGTATGGTGCGTTGTATGAGAGGTTAGACACTAAGGAAGGAGAAAAGGACGTGTACTGACTGGTAGGATGTGCAGACCAGACCAGGCCAGGTCAGGCCAGGTCAGGCCAGCCCCAGACCAGACCAGGCCAGGTCATACCAGGCCAGGTCATACCAGGTCAGGCCAGCCAGGCCAGGCCAGGCCAAGCCAGGCCAGGTAAGGCTGGGCTTCTAAATGTGGCAAAGGCAAAGGAAAAGGCGTATGGTGCGTTGTATGAGAGGTTAGACACTAAGGAAGGAGAAAAGGACTTGTACTGACTGGTAGGATGTGCAGACCAGACCAGGCCAGGTTCAGGTCAAGCCAGGCCAGACCAGACATGGCCAAGCCAGGCCAGGCCAAGCCAAGCCAGGCCAGGCCACGCCAGGCCAGACCACACCAGACCAGGCAAGGCCATGCCAGGCCAGGCCAGGCTGGGCTTCTAAAGGTGGCAAAGGCCGGACCAGACCAGACCAGCCAAGCCAGTTCAGACCAACCCAGGCCACACCAGGCCAGGCCAGACCAGGTCAGGCCAGGCCAGACCAGACCAGACCAGACCAGATCAGACCAGACCAGGCCAGGCCAGGCCAGGCCAGGTCAGGCTGGGCTTCTAAAGTGGCAAAGGCAAAGGAAAAGGCGTATGGTGCGTTGTAGGAGAGGTTAGACACTAAGGAAGGAGACAAGGACTTGTACTGACTGGTAGGATGTGCAGACCAGACCAGGACAGGCCAGACCAGATCAGGCCAGGCCAGGTCAGGCCATGCCAGGCCAGGCCAGGCTGGGCTTCTAAAGGTGGCAAAGGCAAAGGAAAAGGCGTATGGTGCGTTGTATGAGAGGTCAGACACTAAGGAAGGAGAAAAGGACTTTTACTGACTGGTAGGATGTGCAGACCAAACCAGGCCAGGCCAGACCAGGTCAAGCTAGGCCAGGTCAGACCAGGCCAGGCCAGGTCTGGTCAGGCCAGGCCAAGGCCAGGCCAGGTCAGGCCATGCCATACCAAGCCAAGCCAGGCCAGGCCAGACCAGACCAGGCCAGACCAGGCCAGGCCAGGCCAAGCCAAGTCAGGCCAGGCCAGGCTGGGCTTCTAAAGGTGGCAAAGGCAAAGGAAAAGGCGTATGGTGCGTTGCATGAGAGGTTAGACACTAAAGAAGGAAAAAAGGACTTGTACTGACTGGTAGGATGTGCAGACCAGACCAGGCCAGGTAAGGTCAGGTCAGGCCAAGCCAGACCAGACCAGGCCAGGCCAGGCCAAGCCACACGAGACCAGACCAGGTCAGGCCCGGCCACGTCAGGCCAGGCCAGGCCAGACCAGACCAGGCCAGACCAGACCAGCATGGCCAGGCCAACCCAGGCCAGGCCAGGCCATACCAGACCAGTCCAAGACAAACCAGGCCAGGCCAGCCAGGCCAGACCAGACCAGACCAAGCCAGGCCAGCCAGGCCAGGCTAGGCTGGGCTTCTAAAGGTGGCAAAGGCAAAGGAAAAGGCGTATGGTGCGTTGTATGAGAGGTTAGACACTAAGGAAGGAGAAAAGGACTTGTACTGAGTGGTAGGATGTGCAGACCAGACCAGGCCAAGCCAGGTCAGGCCAGGCCAAGCCAGGCCAGGCCAAGCCAGGCCAGGCCAGCCGGGCCAGTTCAGGCTAGGCCAGGCCAGGATAGGCCAGGCCAGGCCAGGCCAGGCTGGGCTTCTAAAGGTGGCAAAGGCAAAGGAAAAGGCGTATGGTGCGTTGTATGAGAGTTTAGACACTAAGGAAGGAGAAAAGGACTTGTACCTACTGGTAGGATGTGCAGACCAGACCAGGCCAGGCCAGACCAGGCCATGCCATTCCAGCCCAGACCAGACCAACCAGACCAGGCCAGGCCATCCAGGCCAGGTCAGGCCAGGCCATGCCAGTTCAGGCCAGGCCAAGCCAGGCCAGACCAACCCAGGCCAGGCCAGGCCAGGCCAAACCAGACCAGACCAGGCCAGGCCAACCCAGGCCAGACCAGGCCAGACCAGGCGTGGCCAGACCAGGGCAGGCCAGGCCAGGCCAGCCAGGCCAGGCCAGACCAGACCAGACCAGGCCAAGCCAGGCCAGGCCATGCCATGCCAGGCCAGGCGAGGCCAAGGTCAGGTCAGGCCAGGCCATACCAGACCAGGCCAAGCCGAACCAGGCCAGACCAGGCCAGGCCAGTCCAGGCCAGACCAGAGCAGACCAGACCAGGCCAGGCCAGGCAAGTCAGGCCAGGCCAGGCTGGGCTTCTAAAGGTGGCAAAGGCAAAGGAAAGGGCGTATGGTGCGTTGTATGAGAGGTTAGACACTAAGGAAGGAGAAAAGGACTTGTACTGACTGGTAGGATGTGCAGACCAGACCAGGCCATACCAGACCAGACCAAACCAGGCCAGGCCAGGCCATGCCAGGCCAGGCTGGGCTTCTAAAGGTGGCAAGGGCAAAGGAAAAGGCGTATGGTGCGTTGTATGAGAGGTTAGACACTAAGGAAGGAGAAAAGGACGTGTACTGACTGGTAGGATGTGCAGACCAGACCAGGCCAGGTCAGGCCAGGTCAGGCCAGCCCCAGACCAGACCAGGCCAGGTCATACCAGGCCAGGTCATACCAGGTCAGGCCAGCCAGGCCAGGCCAGGCCAAGCCAGGCCAGGTAAGGCTGGGCTTCTAAATGTGGCAAAGGCAAAGGAAAAGGCGTATGGTGCGTTGTATGAGAGGTTAGACACTAAGGAAGGAGAAAAGGACTTGTACTGACTGGTAGGATGTGCAGACCAGACCAGGCCAGGTTCAGGTCAAGCCAGGCCAGACCAGACATGGCCAAGCCAGGCCAGGCCAAGCCAAGCCAGGCCAGGCCACGCCAGGCCAGACCACACCAGACCAGGCAAGGCCATGCCAGGCCAGGCCAGGCTGGGCTTCTAAAGGTGGCAAAGGCCGGACCAGACCAGACCAGCCAAGCCAGTTCAGACCAACCCAGGCCACACCAGGCCAGGCCAGACCAGGTCAGGCCAGGCCAGACCAGACCAGACCAGACCAGATCAGACCAGACCAGGCCAGGCCAGGCCAGGCCAGGTCAGGCTGGGCTTCTAAAGTGGCAAAGGCAAAGGAAAAGGCGTATGGTGCGTTGTAGGAGAGGTTAGACACTAAGGAAGGAGACAAGGACTTGTACTGACTGGTAGGATGTGCAGACCAGACCAGGACAGGCCAGACCAGATCAGGCCAGGCCAGGTCAGGCCATGCCAGGCCAGGCCAGGCTGGGCTTCTAAAGGTGGCAAAGGCAAAGGAAAAGGCGTATGGTGCGTTGTATGAGAGGTCAGACACTAAGGAAGGAGAAAAGGACTTTTACTGACTGGTAGGATGTGCAGACCAGACCAGGCCAGGCCAGACCAGGTCAAGCTACGCCAGGTCAGACCAGGCCAGGCCAGGTCTGGTCAGGCCAGGCCAAGGCCAGGCCAGGTCATGCCATGCCATACCAGGCCAAGCCAGGCCAGGCCAGACCAGACCAAGCCAGACCAGGCCAGGCCAGGCCAAGCCAAGTCAGGCCAGGCCAGGCTGGGCTTCTAAAGGTGGCAAAGGCAAAGGAAAAGGCGTATGGTGCGTTGCATGAGAGGTTAGACACTAAAGAAGGAGAAAAGGACTTGTACTGACTGGTAGGATGTGCAGACCAGACCAGGCCAGGTAAGGTCAAGCCAGGCCAAGCCAGACCAGACCAGGCCAGGCCAGGCCAAGCCAGACGAGACCAGACCAGGTCAGGCCCGGCCACGTCAGGCCAGGCCAGGCCAGACCAGACCAGGCCAGACCAGACCAGCCAGGCCAGGCCAACCCAGGCCAGGCCAGGCCATACCAGACCAGTCCAAGACAAACCAGGCCAGGCCAGCCAGGCCAGACCAGACCAGACCAAGCCAGGCCAGGCCAGGCCAGGCTAGCTGGGCTTCTAAAGGTGGCAAAGGCAAAGGAAAAGGCGTATGGTGCGTTGTATGAGAGGTTAGACACTAAGGAAGGAGAAAAGGACTTGTACTGAGTGGTAGGATGTGCAGACCAGACCAGGCCATGCCAGGTCAAGCCAGGCCAAGCCAGGCCAGGCCAGGCCAGGCCAGGCCAGGCCAGGCCAGACCAAGTAGGCCAGGCCAGACCAGACCAGGCCAGACCAGGCCAGGCCATGCCAAGCCAAGCCAGGCCAGGCCAGACCAAACCATTCCTGGCCAGACCATGCCAGGCCATTCCAGGCCAGGCCAGGCCAGGCCAGGCCAGACCAGACCAGACCAGGCCAGTTCAGACCAGCCAGGTCAGGCCAACCCAGGCCAGGCCAGGCCATACCAGACCAGTCCAAGACAGACCAGGCCAGGCCAGCCAGGCCAGACCAGACCAGACCAAGCCAGGCCAGGCCAGGTCAGGCTAGGCTGGGCTCCTAAAGGTGGCAAAGGCAAAGGAAAAGGCGTATGGTGCGTTGTATGAGAGGTTAGACACTAAGGAAGGAGAAAAGGACTTGTACTGAGTGGTAGGATGTGCAGACCAGACCAGGCCAAGCCAGGTCAGGCCAGGCCAAGCCAGGCCAGGCCAGGCCAGGCCAGGCCAGCCGGGCCAGGCTGGGCTTCTAAAGGTGGCAAAGGCAAAGGAAAAGGCGTATGGTGCGTTGTATGAGAGTTTAGACACTAAGGAAGGAGAAAAGGACTTGTACTGACTGGTAGGATGTGCAGACCAGACCAGGCCAGGCCAGACCAGGCCATGCCATTCCAGCCCAGACCAGACCAACCAGACCAGGCCAGGCCATCCAGGTCAGGTCAGGCCAGGCCATGCCAGTTCAGGCCAGGCCAGGCCAGGCCAGACCAACCCAGGCCAGGCCAGGCCAAGCCAAACCAGACCAGACCAGGCCAAGCCAACCCAGGCCAGACCAGGTCAAGCTAGGCCAGGCCAGGCCAGGCCAGACCAGGCCAGGCCAGGCCAACCAGACCATGCCAGGCCATGCCAAGCCAGGCCAAGACTGGCCAGGCCAAGCCAGACCAGGCCAGGCCGAGCCAGGCCATGTCAGGCAAGGCGAGGCCAGACCAGACCAGATCAGACCAAGCCAGGCCAGGCCAGGCCAGACGAAACCAGGCCAAGCCAGGCCAGGCCAGACCAGTTCAGACCAGCCAGGCCAGGCCAGGCCAGACCAGACCAGACCAGACCAGACCAGGCCAAGCCAGGCCAGGTCAGGTCAGGCCAGGTCAGACCAGACCAGACCAGGCCAGACCAGACCAGGTCCGGCCAGGCCAGGCCAGGCCAGGCCATGCCAGGCCAGGCCATACAAGACCAAGTCAGGCCAGCCCGGCCAGGCCAGACCAGACCAGACCAAACCAGACCAGGCCAGGCCATGCCAGGCCAGGCCAGGCTGGGCTTCTAAAGGTGGCAAAGGCAAAGGAAAAGGCGTATGGTGCGTTGTATGAGAGGTCAGACACTAAGGAAGGAGAAAAGGACTTTTACTGACTGGTAGGATGTGCAGACCAAACCAGGCCAAGCCAGACCAGGTCAAGCTAGGCCAGGTCAGACCAGGCCAGGCCAGGTCTGGTCAGGCCAGGCCAAGGCCAGGCCAGGTCAAGCCATGCCATACCAAGCCAAGCCAGGCCAGGCCAGACCAGACCAGGCCAGACCAGGCCAGGCCAGGCCAAGCCAAGTCAGGCCAGGCCAGGCTGGGCTTCTAAAGGTGGCAAAGGCAAAGGAAAAGGCGTATGGTGCGTTGCATGAGAGGTTAGACACTAAAGAAGGAAAAAAGGACTTGTACTGACTGGTAGGATGTGCAGACCAGACCAGGCCAGGTAAGGTCAGGCCAGGCCAAGCCAGACCAGACCAGGCCAGGCCAGGCCATGCCAGACGAGACCAGACCAGGTCAGGCCCGGCCACGTCAGGCCAGGCCAGGCCAGACCAGACCAGGCCAGACCAGACCAGCATGGCCAGGCCAACCCAGGCCAGGCCAGGCCATACCAGACCAGTCCAAGACAAACCAGGCCAGGCCAGCCAGGCCAGACCAGACCAGACCAAGCCAGGCCAGCCAGGCCAGGCTAGGCTGGGCTTCTAAAGGTGGCAAAGGCAAAGGAAAAGGCGTATGGTGCGTTGTATGAGAGGTTAGACACTAAGGAAGGAGAAAAGGACTTGTACTGAGTGGTAGGATGTGCAGACCAGACCAGGCCAAGCCAGGTCAGGCCAGCCAAGCCAGGCCAGGCCAAGCCAGGCCAGGCCAGCCGGGCCAGTTCAGGCTAGGCCAGGCCAGGATAGGCCAGGCCAGGCCAGGCCAGGCTGGGCTTCTAAAGGTGGCAAAGGCAAAGGAAAAGGCGTATGGTGCGTTGTATGAGAGTTTAGACACTAAGGAAGGAGAAAAGGACTTGTACCTACTGGTAGGATGTGCAGACCAGACCAGGCCAGGCCAGACCAGGCCATGCCATTCCAGCCCAGACCAGACCAACCAGACCAGGCCAGGCCATCCAGGCCAGGTCAGGCCAGGCCATGCCAGTTCAGGCCAGCCAGGCCAGGCCAGACCAACCCAGGCCAGGCCAGGCCAGGCCAAACCAGACCAGACCAGGCCAAGCCAACCCAGGCCAGACCAGGCCAGACCAGGCCAGGCCAGACCAGGGCAGGCCAGGCCAGGCCAGCCAGGCCAGGCCAGACCAGACCAGACCAGGCCAAGCCAGGCCATGCCATGCCAGG
Source organism: Lampris megalopsis (assembly GCA_022114975.2). Lineage (NCBI taxonomy): Eukaryota > Metazoa > Chordata > Actinopteri > Lampriformes > Lampridae > Lampris > Lampris megalopsis. The sequence goes on from JAJHIY020000424.1 coordinate 17,115,104, forward strand.
CCAGGCGAGGCCAAGGTCAGGTCAGGCCAGGCCATACCAGACCAGGCCAGGCCAAGCCAGGCCAGGCCAGGCCAGGCCAAGCCGAACCAGGCCAGACCAGGGCAGGCCAGTCCAGGCCAGACCAGAGCAGACCAGACCAGGCCAGGCCAGGCAAGTCAGGCCAGGCCAGGCTGGGCTTCTAAAGGTGGCAAAGGCAAAGGAAAGGGCGTATGGTGCGTTGTATGAGAGGTTAGACACTAAGGAAGGAGAAAAGGACTTGTACTGACTGGTAGGATGTGCAGACCAGACCAGGCCATACCAGACCAGACCAAACCAGGCCAGGCCAGGCCATGCCAGGCCAGGCTGGGCTTCTAAAGGTGGCAAGGGCAAAGGAAAAGGCGTATGGTGCGTTGCATGAGAGGTTAGACACTAAAGAAGGAAAAAAGGACTTGTACTGACTGGTAGGATGTGCAGACCAGACCAGGCCAGGTAAGGTCAGGCCAGGCCAAGCCAGACCAGACCAGGCCAGGCCAGGCCATGCCAGACGAGACCAGACCAGGTCAGGCCCGGCCACGTCAGGCCAGGCCAGGCCAGACCAGACCAGGCCAGACCAGACCAGCATGGCCAGGCCAACCCAGGCCAGGCCAGGCCATACCAGACCAGTCCAAGACAAACCAGGCCAGGCCAGCCAGGCCAGACCAGACCAGACCAAGCCAGGCCAGCCAGGCCAGGCTAGGCTGGGCTTCTAAAGGTGGCAAAGGCAAAGGAAAAGGCGTATGGTGCGTTGTATGAGAGGTTAGACACTAAGGAAGGAGAAAAGGACTTGTACTGAGTGGTAGGATGTGCAGACCAGACCAGGCCAAGCCAGGTCAGGCCAGGCCAAGCCAGGCCAGGCCAAGCCAGGCCAGGCCAGCCGGGCCAGTTCAGGCTAGGCCAGGCCAGGATAGGCCAGGCCAGGCCAGGCCAGGCTGGGCTTCTAAAGGTGGCAAAGGCAAAGGAAAAGGCGTATGGTGCGTTGTATGAGAGTTTAGACACTAAGGAAGGAGAAAAGGACTTGTACCTACTGGTAGGATGTGCAGACCAGACCAGGCCAGGCCAGACCAGGCCATGCCATTCCAGCCCAGACCAGACCAACCAGACCAGGCCAGGCCATCCAGGCCAGGTCAGGCCAGGCCATGCCAGTTCAGGCCAGCCAGGCCAGGCCAGACCAACCCAGGCCAGGCCAGGCCAGGCCAAACCAGACCAGACCAGGCCAGGCCAACCCAAGCCAGACCAGGCCAGACCAGGCCAGGCCAGACCAGGCCAGGCCAGGGCAGGCCAGCCAGGCCAGGCCAGACCAGACCAGACCAGGCCAAGCCAGGCCATGCCATGCCAGGCCAGGCCAGGCCAAGGTCAGGTCAGGCCAGGCCATACCAGACCAGGCCAGGCCAAGCCAGGCCAGGCCAGGCCAGGCCAAGCCGAACCAGGCCAGACCAGGGCAGGCCAGTCCAGGCCAGACCAGAGCAGACCAGACCAGGCCAGGCCAGGCAAGTCAGGCCAGGCCAGGCTGGGCTTCTAAAGGTGGCAAAGGCAAAGGAAAGGGCGTATGGTGCGTTGTATGAGAGGTTAGACACTAAGGAAGGAGAAAAGGACTTGTACTGACTGGTAGGATGTGCAGACCAGACCAGGCCATACCAGACCAGACCAAACCAGGCCAGGCCAGGCCATGCCAGGCCAGGCTGGGCTTCTAAAGGTGGCAAGGGCAAAGGAAAAGGCGTATGGTGCGTTGTATGAGAGGTTAGACACTAAGGAAGGAGAAAAGGACGTGTACTGACTGGTAGGATGTGCAGACCAGACCAGGCCAGGTCAGGCCAGGTCAGGCCAGCCCCAGACCAGACCAGGCCAGGTCATACCAGGCCAGGTCATACCAGGTCAGGCCAGCCAGGCCAAGCCAGGCCAAGCCAGGCCAGGTAAGGCTGGGCTTCTAAATGTGGCAAAGGCAAAGGAAAAGGCGTATGGTGCGTTGTATGAGAGGTTAGACACTAAGGAAGGAGAAAAGGACTTGTACTGACTGGTAGGATGTGCAGACCAGACCAGGCCAGGTTCAGGTCAAGCCAGGCCAGACCAGACATGGCCAAGCCAGGCCAGGCCAAGCCAAGCCAGGCCAGGCCACGCCAGGCCAGACCACACCAGACCAGGCAAGGCCATGCCAGGCCAGGCCAGGCTGGGCTTCTAAAGGTGGCAAAGGCCGGACCAGACCAGACCAGCCAAGCCAGTTCAGACCAACCCAGGCCACACCAGGCCAGGCCAGACCAGGTCAGGCCAGGCCAGACCAGACCAGACCAGACCAGATCAGACAAGACCAGGCCAGGCCAGGCCAGGCCAGGTCAGGCTGGGCTTCTAAAGTGGCAAAGGCAAAGGAAAAGGCGTATGGTGCGTTGTAGGAGAGGTTAGACACTAAGGAAGGAGACAAGGACTTGTACTGACTGGTAGGATGTGCAGACCAGACCAGGACAGGCCAGACCAGATCAGGCCAGGCCAGGTCAGGCCATGCCAGGCCAGGCCAGGCTGGGCTTCTAAAGGTGGCAAAGGCAAAGGAAAAGGCGTATGGTGCGTTGTATGAGAGGTCAGACACTAAGGAAGGAGAAAAGGACTTTTACTGACTGGTAGGATGTGCAGACCAGACCAGGCCAGGCCAGACCAGGTCAAGCTAGGCCAGGTCAGACCAGGCCAGGCCAGGTCTGGTCAGGCCAGGCCAAGGCCAGGCCAGTTCAGGCCATGCCATACCAGGCCAAGCCAGGCCAGGCCAGACCAGACCAAGCCAGACCAGGCCAGGCCAGGCCAAGCCAAGTCAGGCCAGGCCAGGCTGGGCTTCTAAAGGTGGCAAAGGCATTGGAAAAGGCGTATGGTGCGTTGCATGAGAGGTTAGACACTAAAGAAGGAGAAAAGGACTTGTACTGACTGGTAGGATGTGCAGACCAGACCAGGCCAGGTAAGGTCAGGCCAGGCCAAGCCAGACCAGACCAGGCCAGGCCAGGCCAAGCCAGACGAGACCAGACCAGGTCAGGCCCGGCCACGTCAGGCCAGGCCAGGCCAGACCAGACCAGGCCAGACCAGACCAGCCAGGCCAGGCCAACCCAGGCCAGGCCAGGCCATACCAGACCAGTCCAAGACAAACCAGGCCAGGCCAGCCAGGCCAGACCAGACCAGACCAAGCCAGGCCAGGCCAGGCCAGGCTAGCTGGGCTTCTAAAGGTGGCAAAGGCAAAGGAAAAGGCGTATGGTGCGTTGTATGAGAGGTTAGACACTAAGGAAGGAGAAAAGGACTTGTACTGAGTGGTAGGATGTGCAGACCAGACCAGGCCAAGCCAGGTCAAGCCAGGCCAAGCCAGGCCAGGCCAGGCCAGGCCAGGCCAGGCCAGCCGGGCCAGTTCAGGCTAGGCCAGGCCAGGATAGGCCAGGCCAGGCCAGGCCAGGCTGGGCTTCTAAAGGTGGCAAAGGCAAAGGAAAAGGCGTATGGTGCGTTGTATGAGAGTTTAGACACTAAGGAAGGAGAAAAGGACTTGTACTGACTGGTAGGATGTGCAGACCAGACCAGGCCAGGCCAGACCAGGCCATGCCATTCCAGCCCAGACCAGACCAACCAGACCAGGCCAGGCCATCCAGGCCAGGTCAGGCCAGGCCAATCCCCAGCCAGGCCATTCCAGCCCAGGCCAGACCAGACCAGACCAGACCAATAAAACCAGGCCAGCCCAGGCCAGGCCAGGCCAGGCCAGATCAGGCCAAGCCAAAGCCAGGCCAAGCCAGACCAGACCAGGCCAGGCCAGGCCAGGTCAAGCTAGGCCAGGTCAAACCAGGCCAGGCCAAGTCATGTCAGGCCAGGCCAAGGCCAGGCCAGGTCAAGCCAGGCCAGACCAGGCCAAGTCACGCCAGGCCAGACCAGACCAGGCCATACAAGGCCAGGCCAGGCCAAGCCAGGTCAAGCCAGGCCAGGCTGGGCTTCTAAAGGTGGCAAAGGCAAAGGAAAAGGCGTATGGTGCGTTGCATGAGAGGTTAGACACTAAAGAAGGAGAAAAGGACTTGTACTGACTGGTAGGATGTGCAGACCAGACCAGGCCAGGTCAGGTCAGGCCAGGCCAAGCCAGACCAGACCAGGCCAAGCCAGGCCAAGCCAGACCAGACCAGACCAGGTCAGGCCCGGCCTGGTCTGGTCTGCACATCCTAACAGTCAATACCATACCAGGCCAGGTCAGGCCAGGCCAAGACAGGCCAGGCCAGGCCAGACCAGGCCAAGCCAGGCCAGCCAGGCCAGGCCAGGCCAGGCCAGGCCAGACCAGATCAGACCAGGCCAGGCATGACCAGGCTAGACCTGGCCAGACCAGGTCAGGCTAGGCCAGGCCAGGCCAGGCCAAGCCAGACCAGACCAGACCAGGTCAGGCCCGGCCAGGTCTGGTCTGCACATCCTACCAGTCAGTACCAGACCAGGCCAGGCCAGGCCAGACCAGGCCAGGCCAACCAGACCATGCCAGGCCATGCCAAGCCAGGCCAAGCCTGGCCAGGCCAAGCCAGACCAGGCCAGGCCGAGCCAGGCCAAGTCAGGCAAGGCGAGGCCAGACCAGACCAGATCAGACCAGGCCAGGCCAGGCCAGGCCAGACGAAACCAGGCCAGGCCAGGCCAGGCCAGACCAGACAAGACCAGCCAGGCCAGGCCAAGCCAGACCAGACCAGGCCAGGCCAGGCCAGGCCAAGCCAGACGAGACCAGACCAGACCAGGTCAGGCCCGGCCACGTCAGGCCAGCCAGGCCAGACCAGACCAGGCCAGACCAGACCAGCCAGGCCAGGCCAACCCAGGCCAGGCCAGGCCATACCAGACCAGTCCAAGACAAACCAGGCCAGGCCAGCCAGGCCAGACCAGACCAGACCAGACCAAGCCAGGCCAGGCCAGGCCAGGCTAGGCTGGGCTTCTAAAGGTGGCAAAGGCAAAGGAAAGGGCGTATGGTGCGTTGTATGAGAGGTTAGACACTAAGGAAGGAGAAAAGGACTTGTACTGAGTGGTAGGATGTGCAGACCAGACCAGGCCAAGCCAGGTCAGGCCAGGCCAAGCCAGGCCAGGCCAAGCCAGGCCAGGCCAGCCGGGCCAGTTCAGGCTAAGCCAGGCCAGGATAGGCCAGGCCAGGCCATGCCAGCTGGCCTTCTAAAGGTGGCAAAGGTAAAGGAAAAGACGTATGGTGCGTTGTATGAGAGTTTAGACACTAAGGAAGGAGAAAAGGACTTGTACTGACTGGTAGGATGTGCAGACCAGACCAGGCCAGGCCAGATCAGGCCATGCCATTCCAGCCCAGGCCAGACCAGACCAGACCAACCAGACCAGGCCAGGCCATCCAGGCCAGGTCAGGCCAGGCCATGCCAGTTCAGGCCAGGCCAGGACAGGCCAGACCAACCCAGGCCAGGCCAGGCCAGGCCAAACCAGACCAGACCAGGCCAGGCCTACCCAAGCCAGACCAGGCCAGGCCAGACCGGGCCAGGCCAGACCAGGCCAGGCCAGGCCAGGCCAGCCAGGCCAGGCCAGGCCATGCCAGGTCAGGTCAGGTCACGTCAGGCCATACCAGACCAGGCCAAGCCAAGCCAGGCCAGGCCATGCCAGGCCGAACCAGGCCAGACCAGGCCAGGCCAGTCCAACCAGACCAGAGCAGACCAGACCAGGCCAGGCCAGGCAAGTCAAGCCAGGCCAGGCCAGGATGGGCTTCTAAAGGTGGCAAAGGCAAAGGAAAAGGCGTATGGTGCGTTGTATGAGAGGTTAGACACTAAGGAAGGAGAAAAGGACTTGTACTGACTGGTAGGATGTGCAGACCAGACCAGGGCAGGCCAACCAGGTCAGGCCAGGCCAGGCCAGGCCAGGCCAGGCCCAACCAGACCAGACTAGACCAGACCAGACCAGGCCAAGCCAGATCAGGCCAGGTCAGGCCAGACCACGCCAGGCCAGGCCAGGCCAGACCAGACCAGACCAGACCAGACCAGACCAGACCAGGCCAGGTCAGGCCAGGCTGGGCTTCTAAAGGTGGCAAAGGCAAAGGAAAAGGCGTATGGTGCGTTGTATGAGAGGTTAGACACTAAGGAAGGAGAAAAGGACTTGTACTGACTGGTAGGATGTGCAAACCAGGCCAGGCCAGGCCAGACCAGGCCAGGCCAACCAGACCATGCCAGGCCATGGCCAAGCCAGACATGGCCAAGCCAGGCCAGGCCAAGCCAAGCCAGGCCAGGCCAGACCAGGCCAGGCCAACCAGACCATGCCAGGCCATGGCCAAGCCAGACATGGCCAAGCCAGGCCAGGCCAAGCCAAGCCAGGCCAGGCCACGCCAGGCCAGACCACACCAGGCCAGGATAGGCCAGGCCAGGCCAGGCCAAGCTGGGCTTCTAAAGGTGGCAAAGGCAAAGGAAAAGGCGTATGGTGCGTTGTATGAGAGTTTAGACACTAAGGAAGGAGAAAAGGACTTGTACTGACTGGTAGGATGTGCAGACCAGACCAGGCCAGGCCAGACCAGGCCATGCCATTCCAGCCCAGACCAGACCAACCAGACCAGGCCAGGCCATCCAGGCCAGGTCAGGCCAGGCCAATCCCCAGCCAGGCCATTCCAGCCCAGGCCAGACCAGACCAGACCAGACCAATAAAACCAGGCCAGCCCAGGCCAGGCCAATCCAGGCCAGACCAGGCCAAGCCAAAGCCAGGCCAGGCCAGACCAGACCAGGCCAGGCCAGGCCAGGTCAAGCTAGGCCAGGTCAGACCAGGCCAGGCCAGGTCAGGTCAGGCCAGGCCAAGGCCAGGCCAGGTCAGGCCAGGCCAGACCAGGCCAAGTCAGGCCAGGCCAGACCAGACCAGGCCATACAAGGCCAGGCCAGGCCAAGCCAGGTCAAGCCAGGCCAGGCTGGGCTTCTAAAGGTGGCAAAGGCAAAGGAAAAGGCGTATGGTGCGTTGCATGAGAGGTTAGACACTAAAGAAGGAGAAAAGGACTTGTACTGACTGGTAGGATGTGCAGACCAGACCAGGCCAGGTCAGGTCAGGCCAGGCCAAGCCAGACCAGACCAGGCCAAGCCAGGCCAAGCCAGACCAGACCAGACCAGGTCAGGCCCGGCCAGGTCTGGTCTGCACATCCTAACAGTCAATACCAGACCAGGCCAAGTCAGGCCAGGCCAGGACAGGCCAGGCCAGGCCAGACCAGGCCAGGCCAGGCCAGCCAGGCCAGGCCAGGCCAGGCCAGGCCAGACCAGATCAGACCAGGCCAGGCATGACCAGGCTAGACCTGGCCAGACCAGGTCAGGCTAGGCCAAGCCAGGTCAGGCCAAGCCAGCCCAGACCAGACCAGGTCAGGCCCGGCCAGGTCTGGTCTGCACATCCTACCAGTCAGTACCAGACCAGGCCAGGCCAGGGCAGACCAGGCCAGGCCAACCAGACCATGCCAGGCCATGCCAAGCCAGGCCAAGCCTGGCCAGGCCAAGCCAGACCAGGCCAGGCCGAGCCAGGCCAAGTCAGGCAAGGCGAGGCCAGACCAGACCAGATCAGACCAGGCCAGGCCAGGCCAGGCAAGACGAAACCAGGGCAGGCCAGGCCAGGCCAGACCAGACAAGACCAGCCAGGCCAAGCCAAGCCAGACCAGACCAGGCCAGGCCAGGCCAGGCCAAGCCAGACGAGACCAGACCAGACCAGGTCAGGCCCGGCCACGTCAGGCCAGCCAGGCCAGACCAGACCAGGCCAGACCAGACCAGCCAGGCCAGGCCAACCCAGGCCAGGCCAGGCCATACCAGACCAGTCCAAGACAAACCAGGCCAGGCCAGCCAGGCCAGACCAGACCAGACCAGACCAAGCCAGGCCAGGCCAGGCCAGGCTAGGCTGGGCTTCTAAAGGTGGCAAAGGCAAAGGAAAAGGCGTATGGTGCGTTGTATGAGAGGTTAGACACTAAGGAAGGAGAAAAGGACTTGTACTGAGTGGTAGGATGTGCAGACCAGACCAGGCCAAGCCAGGTCAGGCCAGGCCAAGCCAGGCCAGGCCAAGCCAGGCCAGGCCAGCCGGGCCAGTACAGGCTAAGCCAGGCCAGGATAGGCCAGGCCAGGCCATGCCAGCTGGCCTTCTAAAGGTGGCAAAGGTAAAGGAAAAGACGTATGGTGCGTTGTATGAGAGTTTAGACACTAAGGAAGGAGAAAAGGACTTGTACTGACTGGTAGGATGTGCAGACCAGACCAGGCCAGGCCAGACCAGGCCATGCCATTCCAGCCCAGGCCAGACCAGACCAGACCAACCAGACCAGGCCAGGCCATCCAGGCCAGGTCAGGCCAGGCCATGCCAGTTCAGGCCAGGCCAGGACAGGCCAGACCAACCCAGGCCAGGCCAGGCCATGCCAAACCAGACCAGACCAGGCCAGGCCAACCCAAGCCAGACCAGGCCAGGCCAGACCATGCCAGGCCAGACCAGGCCAGGCCAGGCCAGGCCAGCCAGGCCAGGCCAGGCCATGCCAGGTCAGGTCAGGTCACGTCAGGCCATACCAGACCAGGCCAAGCCAAGCCAGGCCAGGCCAGGCCAAGCCGAACCAGGCCAGACCAGGCCAGGCCAGTCCAACCAGACCAGAGCAGACCAGACCAGGCCAGGCCAGGCAAGTCAGGCCAGGCCAGGCCAGGATGGGCTTCTAAAGGTGGCAAAGGCAAAGGAAAAGGCGTATGGTGCGTTGTATGAGAGGTTAGACACTAAGGAAGGAGAAAAGGACTTGTACTGACTGGTAGGATGTGCAGGCCAACCCAAGCCAGACCATGCCAGGCCAGACCAAGCCAGGCCAGACCAGGCCAGACCAGGCCAGGTCAGACCAGGCCAGGCCAGGCCAGGCCATCCAGGCCAGGACAGACCAGACCAGACCAGGCCAAGCCAGGCCATGCCATGCCATGCCAGGCCAGGCCAAGCCAGGTCAGGTCAGGCCAGGCCATACCAGACCAGGCCAAGCCAAGCCAGGCCAGGCCACCAAGCCGAACCAGGCCAGACCAGGCCAGGCCAGTCCAGGCCAGACCAGAGCAGACCAGACCAGGCCAGGCCAGGCAAGTCAGGCCAGGCCAGGCCAGGATGGGCTTCTAAAGGTGGCAAAGGCAAAGGAAAAGGCGTATGGTGCGTTGTATGAGAGGTTAGACACTAAGGAAGGAGAAAAGGACTTGTACTGACTGGTAGGATGTGCAGACCAGACCAGGCCATGCCAGGTCAAGCCAGGCCAAGCCAGGCCAGGCCAGGCCAGGCCAGGCCAGGCCAGCCGGGCCAGTTCAGGCTAGGCCAGGCCAGGATAGGCCAGGCCAGGCCAGGCCAAGCTGGGCTTCTAAAGGTGGCAAAGGCAAAGGAAAAGGCGTATGGTGCGTTGTATGAGAGTTTAGACACTAAGGAAGGAGAAAAGGACTTGTACTGACTGGTAGGATGTGCAGACCAGACCAGGGCAGGCCAACCAGGTCAGGCCAGGCCAGGCCAGGCCAGGCCAGGCCCAACCAGACCAGACTAGACCAGACCAGACCAGGCCAGGCCAGGACAAGCCAAGCCAGGCCAGACCACGCCAGGCCAAGCCAGGCCAGACCAGACCAGACCAGACCAGACCAGACCAGACCAGGCCAGGTCAGGCCAGGCCAGGCTGGGCTTCTAAAGGTGGCAAAGGCAAAGGAAAAGGCGTATGGTGCGTTGTATGAGAGGTTAGACACTAAGGAAGGAGAAAAGGACTTGTACTGACTGGTAGGATGTGCAAACCAGGCCAGGCCAGGCCAGACCAGGCCAGGCCAACCAGACCATGCCAGGCCATGCCAAGCCAGGCCAAGCCTGGCCAGGCCAAGCCAGACCAGGCCAGGCTGAGCCAGGCCAAGTCAGGCAAGGCGAGGCCAGACCAGACCAGATCAGACCAGGCCATGCCAGGCCAGGCCAGATGAAACCAAGCCATGCCAGGCCAGGCCACACCAGACCAGACCAGCCAGGCCAGACCAGACCAGTCCAAACCAGACCAGGCCAAGCCAGGCCAGGTCAGGCCAGGCCAGTTCAGACCAGACCAGACCAGGCCAGACCAGACCAGGCCAGACCAGACCAGGCCAAGCCAGGCCAGGCCATGCCAGGCCAGGCCATACAAGACCAGGTCAGGCCAGCCCGGCCTGGCCAGACCAGAACAGACCAAACCAGACCAGTTCAGGCCATGCCAGGCCAGGCCAGGCTGGGCTTCTAAAGGTGGCAAAGGCAAAGGAAAAGGCGTATGGTGCGTTGTATGAGAGGTCAGACACTAAGGAAGGAGAAAAGGACTTTTACTGACTGGTAGGATGTGCAGACCAGACCAGGCCAGGCCAACCAGGTCAAGCTAGGCCAGGTCAGACCAGGCCAGGCCAGGTCTGGTCAGGCCAGGCCAAGGCCAGGCCAGGTCAGGCCATGCTATACCAGGCCAAGCCAGGCCAGGCCAGACCAGACCAGGCCAAACCAGGCCAGGCCAGGCCAAGCCAAGTCAGGCCAGGCCAGGCTGGGCTTCTAAAGGTGGCAAAGGCAAAGGAAAAGGCGTATGGTGCGTTGCATGAGAGGTTAGACACAAAAGAAGGAGAAAAGGACTTGTATTGACTGGTAGGATGTGCAGACCAGACCAGGCCAGGTAAAGTCAGGCCAGGCCAAGCCAGACCAGACCAGGCCAGGCCAGGCCAAGCCAGACGAGACCAGACCAGGTCAGGCCCGGCCACGTCAGGCCAGGCCAGACCAGACCAGGCCAGACCAGACCAGCCAGGCCAGGCCAACCCAGGCCAGGCCAGGCCATACCAGACCAGTCCAAGACAAACCAGGCCAGGCCAGCCAGGCCAGGCCACCAAGCCGAACCAGGCCAGACCAGGCCAGGCCAGTCCAGGCCAGACCAGAGCAGACCAGACCAGGCCAGGCCAGGCAAGTCAGGCCAGGCCAGGCCAGGATGGGCTTCTAAAGGTGGCAAAGGCAAAGGAAAAGGCGTATGGTGCGTTGTATGAGAGGTTAGACACTAAGGAAGGAGAAAAGGACTTGTACTGACTGGTAGGATGTGCAGACCAGACCAGGCCATGCCAGGTCAAGCCAGGCCAAGCCAGGCCAGGCCAGGCCAGGCCAGGCCAGGCCAGCCGGGCCAGTTCAGGCTAGGCCAGGCCAGGATAGGCCAGGCCAGGCCAGGCCAAGCTGGGCTTCTAAAGGTGGCAAAGGCAAAGGAAAAGGCGTATGGTGCGTTGTATGAGAGTTTAGACACTAAGGAAGGAGAAAAGGACTTGTACTGACTGGTAGGATGTGCAGACCAGACCAGGGCAGGCCAACCAGGTCAGGCCAGGCCAGGCCAGGCCAGGCCAGGCCCAACCAGACCAGACTAGACCAGACCAGACCAGGCCAGGCCAGGACAAGCCAAGCCAGGCCAGACCACGCCAGGCCAAGCCAGGCCAGACCAGACCAGACCAGACCAGACCAGACCAGACCAGGCCAGGTCAGGCCAGGCCAGGCTGGGCTTCTAAAGGTGGCAAAGGCAAAGGAAAAGGCGTATGGTGCGTTGTATGAGAGGTTAGACACTAAGGAAGGAGAAAAGGACTTGTACTGACTGGTAGGATGTGCAAACCAGGCCAGGCCAGGCCAGACCAGGCCAGGCCAACCAGACCATGCCAGGCCATGCCAAGCCAGGCCAAGCCTGGCCAGGCCAAGCCAGACCAGGCCAGGCCGAGCCAGGCCAAGTCAGGCAAGGCGAGGCCAGACCAGACCAGATCAGACCAGGCCATGCCAGGCCAGGCCAGATGAAACCAAGCCATGCCAGGCCAGGCCACACCAGACCAGACCAGCCAGGCCAGACCAGACCAGTCCAGACCAGACCAGGCCAAGCCAGGCCAGGTCACGCCAGGCCAGGTCAGACCAGACCAGACCAGGCCAGACCAGACCAGGTCAGGCCAGGCCAGGCCATGCCAGGCCAGGCCATACAAGACCAGGTCAGGCCAGCCCGGCCTGGCCAGACCAGAACAGACCAAACCAGACCAGTTCAGGCCACGCCAGGCCAGGCCAGGCTGGGCTTCTAAAGGTGGCAAAGGCAAAGGAAAAGGCGTATGGTGCGTTGTATGAGAGGTCAGACACTAAGGAAGGAGAAAAGGACTTTTACTGACTGGTAGGATGTGCAGACCAGACCAGGCCAGGCCAGACCAGGTCAAGCTAGGCCAGGTCAGACCAGGCCAGGCCAGGTCTGGTCAGGCCAGGCCAAGGCCAGGCCAGGTCAGGCCAGGCCAGACCAGACCAGGCCAAACCAGGCCAGGCCAGGCCAAGCCAAGTCAGGCCAGGCCAGGCTGGGCTTCTAAAGGTGGCAAAGGCAAAGGAAAAGGCGTATGGTGCGTTGCATGAGAGGTTAGACACAAAAGAAGGAGAAAAGGACTTGTACTGACTGGTAGGATGTGCAGACCAGACCAGGCCAGGTAAAGTCAGGCCAGGCCAAGCCAGACCAGACCAGGCCAGGCCAGGCCAAGCCAGACGAGACCAGACCAGGTCAGGCCCGGCCACGTCAGGCCAGGCCAGACCAGACCAGGCCAGACCAGACCAGCCAGGCCAGGCCAACCCAGGCCAGGCCAGGCCATACCAGACCAGTCCAAGACAAACCAGGCCAGGCCAGCCAGGCCAGACCAGACCAACCAAGCCAGGCCAGGCCAGGCCAGGCTAGGCTGGGCTTCTAAAGGTGGCAAAAGCAAAGGAAAAGGCGTATGGTGCGTTGTATGAGAGGTTAGACACTAAGGAAGGAGAAAAGGACTTGTACTGAGTGGTAGGATGTGCAGACCAGACCAGGCCAAGCCAGGTCAGGCCAGGCCAAGCCAGGCCAGGCCAGGCCAGGCCAGGCCAGGCCAGCCGGGCCAGTTCAGGCTAGGCCAGGCCAGGATAGGCCAGGCCAGGCCAGGCCAGGCTGGGCTTCTAAAGGTGGCAAAGGCAAAGGAAAAGGCGTATGGTGCGTTGTATGAGAGTTTAGACACTAAGGAAGGAGAAAAGGACTTGTACTGACTGGTAGGATGTGCAGACCAGACCAGGCCAGGCCAGACCAGGCCATGCCATTCCAGCCCAGACCAGACCAACCAGACCAGGCCAGGCCATCCAGGCCAGGTCAGGCCAGGCCAGGCCAGGCCAGGCCATTCCAGCCCAGGCCAGACCAGACCAGACCAGACCAATAAAACCAGGCCAGCCCAGGCCAGGCCAGGTCAGGCCAATCCAGGCCAGACCAGGCCAAGCCAAAGCCAGGCCAGGCCAGACCAAACCAGGCCAGGCCAGGCCAATTCAAGCTAGGCCAGGTCAAACCAGGCCAAGCCAGGTCAGGTCAGGCCAGGCCAAGGCCAGGCCAGGTCAGGCCAGGCCAGACCAGGCCAAGTCAAGCCAGGTCAGACCAGACCAGGCCATACAAGGCCAGGCCAGGCCAAGCCAGGTCAAGCCAGGCCAGACCAGACCAGGTCAGGCCCGGCCAGGTCTGGTCTGCACATCCTAACAGTCAATACCAGACCAGGCCAGGTCAGGTCAGGCCAGGCCAGACCAGACCAGACCAGACCAGGCCAAGCCAGCCCAAGTCATGCCAGGCCGGGTCAGACCAGACCAGACCAGGCCAGACCAAACCAGGCCAGGCAGGCCAGGCCAGGCCATGCCAGGCCAGGCCATACAAGACCAGGTCAGGCCAGCCCGGCCAGGCCAGACCAGACCAGACCAAACCAGACCAGGCCAGGCCATGCCAGGCCAGGCCGGGCTGGGCTTCTAAAGGTGGCAAAGGCAAAGGAAAAGGCGTATGGTGCGTTGTATGAGAGGTCAGACACTAAGGAAGGAGAAAAGGACTTGTACTGACTGGTAGGATGTGCAGACCAGACCAGGCCAGGCCAGACCAGGTCATGCTAGGCCAGGTCAGACCAGGCCAGGCCAGGTCTGGTCAGGCCAGGCCAAGGCCAGGCCAGGTCAAGCCATGCCATACCAGGCCAAGCCAGGCCAAGCCAGACCAGACCAGGCCAGACCAGGCCAGGCCATCCAGGCCAAGCCAAGTCAGGCCAGGCCAGGCTGGGCTTCTAAAGGTGGCAAAGGCAAAGGAAAAGGCGTATGGTGCGTTGCATGAGAGGTTAGACACTAAAGAAGGAGAAAAGGACTTGTACTGACTGGTAGGATGTGCAGACCAGACCAGGCCAGGTAAGGTCAAGCCAGGCCAAGCCAGACCAGACCAGGCCAGGCCAGGCCAAGCCAGACGAGACCAGACCAGACCAGGTCAGGCCCGGCCACGTCAAGCCAGGCCAGGCCAGACCAGACCAGGCCAGACCAGACCAGCCAGGCCAGGCCAACCCAGGCCAGGCCAGGCCATACCAGACCAGTCCAAGACATACCAGGCCAGGCCAGCCAGGCCAGACCAGACCAGACCAAGCCAGGCCAGGCCAGGCCAGGCCAGGCTGGGCTTCTAAAGGTGGCAAAGGCAAAGGAAAAGACGTATGGTGCGTTGTATGAGAGTTTAGACACTAAGGAAGGAGAAAAGGACTTGTACTGACTGGTAGGATGTGCAGACCAGACCAGGCCAGGCCAGACCAGGCCATGCCATTCCAGCCCAGGCCAGACCAGACCAGACCAACCAGACCAGGCCAGGCCATCCAGGCCAGGTCAGGCCAGGCCATGCCAGTTCAGGCCAGGCCAGGCCAGGCCAGACCAACCCAGGCCAGGCCAGGCCAGGCCAAACCAGACCAGACCAGGCCAGGCCAACCCAAGCCAGACCAAGCCAGACCAGGCCAGGCCAGACCAGGCCAGGCCAGGCCAGGCCATCCAGGCCAGGACAGACCAGACCAGACCAGGCCAAGCCAAGCCATGCCATGCCATGCCAGGCCAGGCCAGGCCAGGTCAGGTCAGGCCAGGCCATACCAGACCAGGCCAAGCCAAGCCAGGCCAGGCCAGGCCAAGCCGAACCAGGCCAGACCAGGCCAGGCCAGTCCAGGCCAGACCAGAGCAGACCAGACCAGGCCAGGCCAGGCAAGTCAGGCCAGGCCAGGCCAGGATGGGCTTCTAAAGGTGGCAAAGGCAAAGGAAAAGGCGTATGGTGCGTTGTATGAGAGGTTAGACACTAAGGAAGGAGAAAAGGACTTGTACTGACTGGTAGGATGTGCAGACCAGACCAGGGCAGGCCAACCAGGTCAGGCCAGGCCAGGCCAGGCCAGGCCATTCCAGCCCAGGCCAGACCAGACCAGACCAGACCAATAAAACCAGGCCAACCCAGGCCAGACCAGGCCAGGCCAATCCAGGCCAACCAGGCCAAGCCATGCCAGGCCAGGCCAGACCAGACCAAGCCAGGCTAGGCCAGGTCAAGCTAGGCCAGGTCAAGCCAGGCCAGGCCAGACCAGACCAGGCCAGACCAGGCCAGGCCAGGCCAAGCCAAGTCAGGCCAGGCCAGGCTGGGCTTCTAAAGGTGGCAAAGGCAAAGTAAAAGGCGTATGGTGCGTTGCATGAGAGGTTAGACACTAAAGAGGGAGAAAAGGACTTGTACTGACTGGTAGGATGTGCAGACCAGACCAGGCCAGGTAAGGTCAGGCCAGGCCAAGCCAGACCAGACCAGGCCAGGCCAGGCCAAGCCAGACGAGACCAGACCAGGTCAAGCCCGGCCACGTCAGGCCAGGCCAGGCCAGACCAGACCAGGCCAGACCAGACCAGCCAGGCCAGGCCAACCCAGGCCAGGCCAGGCCATACCAGACCAGTCCAAGACAAACCAGGCCAGGCCAGCCAGGCCAGACCAGACCAGACCAAGCCAGGCCAGGCCAGGCCAGGCTAGGCTGGGCTTCTAAAGGTGGCAAAGGCAAAGGAAAAGGCGTATGGTGCGTTGTATGAGAGTTTAGACACTAAGGAAGGAGAAAAGGACTTGTACTGACTGGTAGGATGTGCAGACCAGACCAGGCCAGGCCAGCCCAGGCCATGCCATTCCAGCCCAGACCAGACCAACCAGACCAGGCCAGGCCATCCAGGCCAAGTCAGGCCAGGCCAGGCCAGGCCAGGCCAGGCCATTCCAGCCCAGGCCAGACCAGACCAGACCAGACCAAACCAGACCAGGCCAGGCCATGCCAGGCCAGGCCAGGCTGGGCTTCTAAAGGTGGCAAAGGCAAAGGAAAAGGCGTATGGTGCGTTGTATGAGAGGTCAGACACTAAGGAAGGAGAAAAGGACTTGTACTGACTGGTAGGATGTGCAGACCAGACCAGGCCAGGCCAGACCAGGTCAAGCTAGGCCAGGTCAGACCAGTTCAGGCCAGGTCTGGTCAAGCCAGGCCAAGGCCAGGCCAGTTCAGGCCATGCCATACCAGGCCAAGCCAGGCCAGGCCAGACCAGACCAGGCCAGACCAGGCCAGGCCAGGCCAGGCCAAGCCAAGTCAGGCCAGGCCAGGCTGGGCTTCTAAAGGTGGCAAAGGCAAAGTAAAAGGCGTATGGTGCGTTGCATGAGAGGTTAGACACTAAAGAGGGAGAAAAGGACTTGTACTGACTGGTAGGATGTGCAGACCAGACCAGGCCAGGTAAGGTCAGGCCAGGCCAAGCCAGACCAGACCAGGCCAGGCCAGGCCAAGCCAGACGAGACCAGACCAGGTCAGGCCCGGCCACGTCAGGCCAGGCCAGGCCAGACCAGACCAGGCCAGACCAGACCAGCCATCCAGGCCAACCCAGGCCAGGCCAGGCCAAACCAGACCAGTCCAAGACAAACCAGGCCAGGCCAGCCAGGCCAGACCAGACCAGACCAAGCCAGGCCAGGCCAGGCCAGGCTAGGCTGGGCTTCTAAAGGTGGCAAAGGCAAAGGAAAAGGCGTATGGTGCGTTGTATGAGAGTTTAGACACTAAGGAAGGAGAAAAGGACTTGTACTGACTGGTAGGATGTGCAGACCAGACCAGGCCAGGCCAGACCAGGCCATGCCATTCCAGCCCAGACCAGACCAACCAGACCAGGCCAGGCCATCCAGGCCAGGTCAGGCCAGGCCAGGCCAGGCCAGGCCATTCCAGCCCAGGCCAGACCAGACCAGACCAGACCAATAAAACCAGGCCAGCCCAGGCCAGGCCAGGCCAGGCCAATCCAGGCCAGACCAGGCCAAGCCAAAGCCAGGCCAGGCCAGACCAGACCAGGCCAGGCCAGGCCAGGTCAAGCTAGGCCAGGTCAGACCAGGCCAGGCCAGGTCAGGTCAGGCCAGGCCAAGGCCAGGCCAGGTCAGGCCAGGCCAGACCAGGCCAAGTCACGCCAGGCCAGACCAGACCAGGCCATACAAGGCCAGGCCAGGCCAAGCCAGGTCAAGCCAGGCCAGACCAGACCAGGTCAGGCCCGGCCAGGTCTGGTCTGCACATCCTAACAGTCAATACCAGACCAGGCCAGGTCAGGTCAGGCCAGGCCAGACCAGACCAGACCAGACCAGGCCAAGCCAGCCCAAGTCATGCCAGGCCGGGTCAGACCAGACCAGACCAGGCCAGACCAAACCAGGCCAGGCCAGGCCAGGCCAGGCCATGCCAGGCCAGGCCATACAAGACCAGGTCAGGCCAGCCCGGCCAGGCCAGACCAGACCAGACCAAACCAGACCAGGCCAGGCCATGCCAGGCCAGGCCGGGCTGGGCTTCTAAAGGTGGCAAAGGCAAAGGAAAAGGCGTATGGTGCGTTGTATGAGAGGTCAGACACTAAGGAAGGAGAAAAGGACTTGTACTGACTGGTAGGATGTGCAGACCAGACCAGGCCAGGCCAGACCAGGTCATGCTAGGCCAGGTCAGACCAGGCCAGGCCAGGTCTGGTCAGGCCAGGCCAAGGCCAGGCCAGGTCAAGCCATGCCATACCAGGCCAAGCCAGGCCAAGCCAGACCAGACCAGGCCAGACCAGGCCAGGCCATCCAGGCCAAGCCAAGTCAGGCCAGGCCAGGCTGGGCTTCTAAAGGTGGCAAAGGCATTGGAAAAGGCGTATGGTGCGTTGCATGAGAGGTTAGACACTAAAGAAGGAGAAAAGGACTTGTACTGACTGGTAGGATGTGCAGACCAGACCAGGCCAGGTAAGGTCAAGCCAGGCCAAGCCAGACCAGACCAGGCCAGGCCAGGCCAAGCCAGACGAGACCAGACCAGACCAGGTCAGGCCCGGCCACGTCAAGCCAGGCCAGGCCAGACCAGACCAGGCCAGACCAGACCAGCCAGGCCAGGCCAACCCAGGCCAGGCCAGGCCATACCAGACCAGTCCAAGACATACCAGGCCAGGCCAGCCAGGCCAGACCAGACCAGACCAAGCCAGGCCAGGCCAGGCCAGGCCAGGCTGGGCTTCTAAAGGTGGCAAAGGCAAAGGAAAAGACGTATGGTGCGTTGTATGAGAGTTTAGACACTAAGGAAGGAGAAAAGGACTTGTACTGACTGGTAGGATGTGCAGACCAGACCAGGCCAGGCCAGACCAGGCCATGCCATTCCAGCCCAGGCCAGACCAGACCAGACCAACCAGACCAGGCCAGGCCATCCAGGCCAGGTCAGGCCAGGCCATGCCAGTTCAAGCCAGGCCAGGCCAGGCCAGACCAACCCAGGCCAGGCCAGGCCAGGCCAAACCAGACCAGACCAGGCCAAGCCAACCCAAGCCAGACCAAGCCAGACCAGGCCAGGTCAGACCAGGCCAGGCCAGGCCAGGCCAGCCAGGCCAGGCCAGACCAGACCAGACCAGGCCAAGCCAGGCCATGCCATGCCATGCCAGGCCAGGCCAGGCCAGGTCAGGTCAGGCCAGGCCATACCAGACCAGGCCAAGCCAAGCCAGGCCAGGCCACCAAGCCGAACCAGGCCAGACCAGGCCAGGCCAGTCCAGGCCAGACCAGAGCAGACCAGACCAGGCCAGGCCAGGCAAGTCAGGCCAGGCCAGGCCAGGATGGGCTTCTAAAGGTGGCAAAGGCAAAGGAAAAGGCGTATGGTGCGTTGTATGAGAGGTTAGACACTAAGGAAGGAGAAAAGGACTTGTACTGACTGGTAGGATGTGCAGACCAGACCAGGGCAGGCCAACCAGGTCAGGCCAGGCCAGGCCAGGCCAGGCCATTCCAGCCCAGGCCAGACCAGACCAGACCAGACCAATAAAACCAGGCCAACCCAGGCCAGACCAGGCCAGGCCAATCCAGGCCAACCAGGCCAAGCCATGCCAGGCCAGGCCAGACCAGACCAAGCCAGGCTAGGCCAGGTCAAGCTAGGCCAGGTCAAGCCAGGCCAGGCCAGACCAGACCAGGCCAGACCAGGCCAGGCCAGGCCAAGCCAAGTCAGGCCAGGCCAGGCTGGGCTTCTAAAGGTGGCAAAGGCAAAGTAAAAGGCGTATGGTGCGTTGCATGAGAGGTTAGACACTAAAGAGGGAGAAAAGGACTTGTACTGACTGGTAGGATGTGCAGACCAGACCAGGCCAGGTAAGGTCAGGCCAGGCCAAGCCAGACCAGACCAGGCCAGGCCAGGCCAAGCCAGACGAGACCAGACCAGGTCAAGCCCGGCCACGTCAGGCCAGGCCAGGCCAGACCAGACCAGGCCAGACCAGACCAGCCAGGCCAGGCCAACCCAGGCCAGGCCAGGCCATACCAGACCAGTCCAAGACAAACCAGGCCAGGCCAGCCAGGCCAGACCAGACCAGACCAAGCCAGGCCAGGCCAGGCCAGGCTAGGCTGGGCTTCTAAAGGTGGCAAAGGCAAAGGAAAAGGCGTATGGTGCGTTGTATGAGAGTTTAGACACTAAGGAAGGAGAAAAGGACTTGTACTGACTGGTAGGATGTGCAGACCAGACCAGGCCAGGCCAGCCCAGGCCATGCCATTCCAGCCCAGACCAGACCAACCAGACCAGGCCAGGCCATCCAGGCCAAGTCAGGCCAGGCCAGGCCAGGCCAGGCCAGGCCATTCCAGCCCAGGCCAGACCAGACCAGACCAGACCAAACCAGACCAGGCCAGGCCATGCCAGGCCAGGCCAGGCTGGGCTTCTAAAGGTGGCAAAGGCAAAGGAAAAGGCGTATGGTGCGTTGTATGAGAGGTCAGACACTAAGGAAGGAGAAAAGGACTTGTACTGACTGGTAGGATGTGCAGACCAGACCAGGCCAGGCCAGACCAGGTCAAGCTAGGCCAGGTCAGACCAGTTCAGGCCAGGTCTGGTCAGGCCAGGCCAAGGCCAGGCCAGTTCAGGCCATGCCATACCAGGCCAAGCCAGGCCAGGCCAGACCAGACCAGGCCAGACCAGGCCAGGCCAGGCCAGGCCAAGCCAAGTCAGGCCAGGCCAGGCTGGGCTTCTAAAGGTGGCAAAGGCAAAGTAAAAGGCGTATGGTGCGTTGCATGAGAGGTTAGACACTAAAGAGGGAGAAAAGGACTTGTACTGACTGGTAGGATGTGCAGACCAGACCAGGCCAGGTAAGGTCAGGCCAGGCCAAGCCAGACCAGACCAGGCCAGGCCAGGCCAAGCCAGACGAGACCAGACCAGGTCAGGCCCGGCCACGTCAGGCCAGGCCAGGCCAGACCAGACCAGGCCAGACCAGACCAGCCATCCAGGCCAACCCAGGCCAGGCCAGGCCAAACCAGACCAGTCCAAGACAAACCAGGCCAGGCCAGCCAGGCCAGACCAGACCAGACCAAGCCAGGCCAGGCCAGGCCAGGCTAGGCTGGGCTTCTAAAGGTGGCAAAGGCAAAGGAAAAGGCGTATGGTGCGTTGTATGAGAGTTTAGACACTAAGGAAGGAGGAAAGGACTTGTACTGACTGGTAGGATGTGCAGACCAGACCAGGCCAGGCCAGACCAGGCCATGCCATTCCAGCCCAGGCCAGACCAGACCAGACCAACCAGACCAGGCCAGGCCATCCAGGCCAGATCAGGACAGGCCATGCCAGTTCAGGCCAGGCCAGGCCAGGCTCAGACCAACCCAGGCCAGGCCAGGCCAGGCCAAACCAGACCAGACCAGGCCAGGCCAACCGAGGCCAGACCAGGCCAGACCAGGCCAGGCCAGACCAGGCCAGGCCAGGCCAGCCAGGCCAGGCCAGACCGGACCAGACCAGGCCAAGCCAGGCCATGCCATGCCAGGCCAGGCCAGGCCAGGTCAAGCCAGGCCATACCAAACCAGGCCAAGCCAAGTCAGGCCAGGCCAGGCCAAGCCATACCAGGCCAGACCAGGCCAGGCCAATCCAGGCCAGACCAGAGCAGACCAGACCAGGCCAGGCCAGGCAAGTCAGGCCAGGCCAGGCTGGGCTTCTAAAGGTGGCAAAGGCAAAGGAAAAGGCGTATGGTGCGTTGTATGAGAGGTTAGACACTAAGGAAGGAGAAAAGGACTTGTACTGACTGGTAGGATGTGCAGACCAGACCAGGGCAGGCCAACCAGGTCAGGCCAGGCCAGGCCAAGCCAGACCAGACCAGACCAGACCAATAAAACCAGGCCAGCCCAGGCCAGGCCAGGCCAGGCCAATCCAAGCCAGACCAGGCCAAGCCATGCCAGGTCAAGCTAGGCCAGGCCAGGTCTGGTCAGGCCAGGCCAAGGCCACGCCAGGTCAGGCCAGGCCAGACCAGGCCAAGTCAGGCCAGGCCAGACCAGACCAGGCCAGACAAGGCCAGGCCAGGCCAAGCCAGGTCAAGCCAGGCCAGGCTGGGCTTCTAAAGGTGGCAAAGGCAAAGGAAAAGGCGTATGGTGCGTTGCATGAGAGGTTAGACACTAAAGAAGGAGAAAAGGACTTGTACTGACTGGTAGGATGTGCAGACCAGACCAGGCCAGGTCAGGTCAGGCCAGGCCAAGCCAGACCAGACCAGGCCAAGCCAGGCCAAGCCAGACCAGAGCAGACCAGGTCAGGCCCGGCCAGGTCTGGTCTGCACATCCTACCAGTCAGTACCAGACCAGGCCAGGCCAGTTCGGGCCAGGCCAGGCCAGGCCAGGCCAGGCCAGTTCAAGCTAGGTCAGGCCAGGCCAGACCAGGCCAGGCCAGGCCAGACCAGGCCAGGCTAGGCCAGGCCAGGCCAAGACAGGCCAGGCCAGGCCAGACCAGACCAGGCCTGGCCAAGCCAGGCCAGGCCAGGCCAGGCCAGGCTAGGCCAGACCAAGCCAGGCCAGGCCAGGTCAGGCCAGACCAGGCCAGGCCAGGTCAGGCCAGACCAGGCCAGGCCATGCCAGACCAGGCCAGGCCAGGCCAGGCCAGACCAGGCCAGGTCAGGTCAGGCCAGGCCAGGCCAGACCAGACCAGGCCAACCTAGGCCAGGCCAGGCCAGGCCAGACCAGGCCAGGCCAGGTCAAGTTAGGCTAGACCAGACCAGGCCAGGCCAGGCCAGGCCAGGCCAGGCTAGGTCAAGCCAGGCCTGGCCAGGCTAGGCCAAACCAGGCCAGACCAGGCCAGGCCAGGCCAGGCCAAATCAGGCCATGCCAGGCCAGGCCAGGCCGGGCCATACCAGGTCAGGCCACGTCAGGCCAGGCCAGTCCAGACCAGACCAGACCAGGCCAGGCCAGGCCAGGCCAGGCCAGGCCAGGCCAGGCCAGTTAGACCAGGCCAGGCCAGGCCAGGCCAGGCCAGGCCCAGCCCCCCCACACCACACCACACCACACCACACCACACCACACACACACACACACACACACACACACACACCCATTCATCCCTAGGGACAATTTTTGGTATGGCCGATTCTCCTGACCTACATGTCTTTGGGCTGTGGGAGGAAACCGGAGCCACCGGAGGAAACCCCCACAGACATGGGGAGAACATGCAAACTCCATGACCCAGGATGACCCACCAAGGTTGGACTACCCCAAGGCTCGAACCCAGGACCTTCTTGCTGTGAGGCAACTGCGCTAACCACTGTGCCACCGTGCCACCCTCAAATATCTCATTACACTTAATACAAGACAGTCACCCAACAATCAACATTTTCTTGCGCTGTATAAGGACTTGTTTTTGAATGTTATCAGCGCATATGCCCTGCAAGTTGGGTGTGAGATGGAAGAGAAAGAAGAATTCTGGAGTGAGTTCGATGAAGTCGTGGAGAGGGTACCCCAGGAGGAGAGAGTGGTGACCAGGCCAGACCAGGCCAGGCCAGGCCAGCCAGGCCAGGCCAGACCGGACCAGACCAGGCCAAGCCAGGCCATGCCATGCCAGGCCAGGCCAGGCCAGGTCAGGCCAGGCCATACCAGACCAGGCCAAGCCAAGCCAGGCCAGGCCAGGCCAAGCCATACCAGGCCAGACCAGGCCAGGCCAATCCAGGCCAGACCAGAGCAGACCAGACCAGGCCAGGCCAGGCAAGTCAGGCCAGGCCAGGCTGGGCTTCTAAAGGTGGCAAAGGCAAAGGAAAAGGCGTATGGTGCGTTGTATGAGAGGTTAGACACTAAGGAAGGAGAAAAGGACTTGTACTGACTGGTAGGATGTGCAGACCAGACCAGGGCAGGCCAACCAGGTCAGGCCAGGCCAGGCCAAGCCAGGCCATTCCAGCCCAGGCCAGACCAGACCAGACCAGACCAATAAAACCAGGCCAGCCCAGGCCAGGCCAGGCCAGGCCAATCCAAGCCAGACCAGGCCAAGCCATGCCAGGTCAAGCTAGGCCAGGTCAGACCAGGCCAGGCCAGGTCTGGTCAGGCCAGGCCAAGGCCACGCCAGGTCAGGCCAGGCCAGACCAGGCCAAGTCAGGCCAGGCCAACCCAGACCAGGCCAGACAAGGCCGGGCCAGGCCAAGCCAGGTCAAGCCAGGCCAGGCTGGGCTTCTAAAGGTGGCAAAGGCAAAGGAAAAGGCGTATGGTGCGTTGCATGAGAGGTTAGACACTAAAGAAGGAGAAAAGGACTTGTACTGACTGGTAGGATGTGCAGACCAGACCAGGCCAGGTCAGGTCAGGCCAGGCCAAGCCAGACCACACCAGGCCAAGTCAGGCCAAGCCAGACCAGACCAGACCAGATCAGACTAGGCCAGGCCAGGCCAGGCCAGACGAAACCAGGCCAGGCCAGGCCAGGCCAGACCAGACCAGACCAGCCAGGCCAGGCCAGACCAGACCAGACCAGACCAGGCCAAGCCAGGCCAGGTCAGGCCAGGCCAGGTCAGACCAGGCCAGACCAGACCAGGCCAGGCCAGGCCAGGCCAGGCCATGCCAGGCCAGGCCATACAAGACCAGGTCAGGCCAGCCCGGCCAGGCCAAACCAGACCAGACCAGACCAGACCAAACCAGACCAGGCCAGGCCATGCCAGGCCAGGCCAGGCTGGGCTTCTAAAGGTGGCAAAGGCAAAGGAAAAGGCGTATGGTGCGTTGTATGAGAGGTCAGACACTAAGGAAGGAGAAAAGGACTTGTACTGACTGGTAGGATGTGCAGACCAGACCAGGCCAGGCCAGACCAGGTCAAGCTAGGCCAGGTCAGACCAGTTCAGGCCAGGTCTGGTCAGGCCAGGCCAAGGCCAGGCCAGTTCAGGCCATGCCATACCAGGCCAAGCCAGGCCAAGCCAGACCAGACCAGGCCAGACCAGGCCAGGCCAGGCCAGGCCAAGCCAAGTCAGGCCAGGCCAGGCTGGGCTTCTAAAGGTGGCAAAGGCAAAGTAAAAGGCGTATGGTGCGTTGCATGAGAGGTTAGACACTAAAGAGGGAGAAAAGGACTTGTACTGACTGGTAGGATGTGCAGACCAGACCAGGCCAGGTAAGGTCAGGCCAGGCCAAGCCAGACCAGACCAGGCCAGGCCAGGCCAAGCCAGACGAGACCAGACCAGGTCAGGCCCGGCCACGTCAGGCCAGGCCAGGCCAGACCAGACCAGGCCAGACCAGACCAGCCAGGCCAGGCCAACCCAGGCCAGGCCAGGCCATACCAGACCAGTCCAAGACAAACCAGGCCAGGCCAGCCAGGCCAGACCAGACCAGACCAAGCCAGGCCAGGCCAGGCCAGGCTAGGCTGGGCTTCTAAAGGTGGCAAAGGCAAAGGAAAAGGCGTATGGTGCGTTGTATGAGAGTTTAGACACTAAGGAAGGAGGAAAGGACTTGTACTGACTGGTAGGATGTGCAGACCAGACCAGGCCAGGCCAGACCAGGCCATGCCATTCCAGCCCAGGCCAGACCAGACCAGACCAACCAGACCAGGCCAGGCCATCCAGGCCAGATCAGGACAGGCCATGCCAGTTCAGGCCAGGCCAGGCCAGGCCAGACCAACCCAGGCCAGGCCAGGCCAGGCCAAACCAGACCAGACCAGGCCAGGCCAACCGAGGCCAGACCAGGCAAGACCAAGCCAGGCCAGACCAGGCCAGGCCAGGCCAGCCAGGCCAGGCCAGACCGGACCAGACCAGGCCAAGCCAGGCCATGCCATGCCAGACCAGGCCAGGCCAGGTCAAGCCAGGCCATACCAGACCAGGCCAAGTCAAGCCAGGCCAGGCCAGGCCAAGCCATACCAGGCCAGACCAGGCCAGGCCAATCCAGGCCAGACCAGAGCAGACCAGACCAGGCCAGGCCAGGCAAGTCAGGCCAGGCCAGGCTGGGCTTCTAAAGGTGGCAAAGGCAAAGGAAAAGGCGTATGGTGCGTTGTATGAGAGGTTAGACACTAAGGAAGGAGAAAAGGACTTGTACTGACTGGTAGGATGTGCAGACCAGACCAGGGCAGGCCAACCAGGTCAGGCCAGGCCAGGCCAAGCCAGGCCATTCCAGCCCAGGCCAGACCAGGCCAAGCCATGCCAGGTCAAGCTAGGCCAGGTCAGACCAGGCCAGGCCAGGTCTGGTCAGGCCAGGCCAAGGCCACGCCAGGTCAGGCCAGGCCAGACCAGGCCAAGTCAGGCCAGGCCAGACCAGACCAGGCCAGACAAGGCCAGGCCAGGCCAAGCCAGGTCAAGCCAGGCCAGGCTGGGCTTCTAAAGGTGGCAAAGGCAAAGGAAAAGGCGTATGGTGCGTTGCATGAGAGGTTAGACACTAAAGAAGGAGAAAAGGACTTGTACTGACTGGTAGGATGTGCAGACCAGACCAGGCCAGGTCAGGTCAGGCCAGGCCAAGCCAGACCAGACCAGGCCAAGCCAGGCCAAGCCAGACCAGACCAGACCAGGTCAGGCCCGGCCAGGTCTGGTCTGCACATCCTACCAGTCAGTACCAGACCAGGCCAGGCCAGGCCGGGCCAGTTCAGGCCAGGCCAGGCCAGGCCAGGGCAGGCCATGCCAGGCCAGGCCAGACCAGACCAGGCCAGGCCAAGCCAGGCCAGGCCAGACCAGGCTAGGCCAGGCCAGACCAGGCCAGGCCAGACCAGGCCAGGTCAGACCAGGCCAGGCCAGGCCAGGCCATCCAGGCCAGGACAGACCAGACCAGACCAGGCCAAGCCAGGCCATGCCATGCCATGCCAGGCCAGGCCAGGCCAGGTCAGGTCAGGCCAGGCCATACCAGACCAGGCCAAGCCAAGCCAGGCCAGGCCACCAAGCCGAACCAGGCCAGACCAGGCCAGGCCAGTCCAGGCCAGACCAGAGCAGACCAGACCAGGCCAGGCCAGGCAAGTCAGGCCAGGCCAGGCCAGGATGGGCTTCTAAAGGTGGCAAAGGCAAAGGAAAAGGCGTATGGTGCGTTGTATGAGAGGTTAGACACTAAGGAAGGAGAAAAGGACTTGTACTGACTGGTAGGATGTGCAGACCAGACCAGGGCAGGCCAACCAGGTCAGGCCAGGCCAGGCCAGGCCAGGCCATTCCAGCCCAGGCCAGACCAGACCAGACCAGACCAATAAAACCAGGCCAACCCAGGCCAGACCAGGCCAGGCCAATCCAGGCCAACCAGGCCAAGCCATGCCAGGCCAGGCCAGACCAGACCAAGCCAGGCTAGGCCAGGTCAAGCTAGGCCAGGTCAAGCCAGGCCAGGCCAGACCAGACCAGGCCAGACCAGGCCAGGCCAGGCCAAGCCAAGTCAGGCCAGGCCAGGCTGGGCTTCTAAAGGTGGCAAAGGCAAAGTAAAAGGCGTATGGTGCGTTGCATGAGAGGTTAGACACTAAAGAGGGAGAAAAGGACTTGTACTGACTGGTAGGATGTGCAGACCAGACCAGGCCAGGTAAGGTCAGGCCAGGCCAAGCCAGACCAGACCAGGCCAGGCCAGGCCAAGCCAGACGAGACCAGACCAGGTCAAGCCCGGCCACGTCAGGCCAGGCCAGGCCAGACCAGACCAGGCCAGACCAGACCAGCCAGGCCAGGCCAACCCAGGCCAGGCCAGGCCATACCAGACCAGTCCAAGACAAACCAGGCCAGGCCAGCCAGGCCAGACCAGACCAGACCAAGCCAGGCCAGGCCAGGCCAGGCTAGGCTGGGCTTCTAAAGGTGGCAAAGGCAAAGGAAAAGGCGTATGGTGCGTTGTATGAGAGTTTAGACACTAAGGAAGGAGAAAAGGACTTGTACTGACTGGTAGGATGTGCAGACCAGACCAGGCCAGGCCAGCCCAGGCCATGCCATTCCAGCCCAGACCAGACCAACCAGACCAGGCCAGGCCATCCAGGCCAAGTCAGGCCAGGCCAGGCCAGGCCAGGCCAGGCCATTCCAGCCCAGGCCAGACCAGACCAGACCAGACCAAACCAGACCAGGCCAGGCCATGCCAGGCCAGGCCAGGCTGGGCTTCTAAAGGTGGCAAAGGCAAAGGAAAAGGCGTATGGTGCGTTGTATGAGAGGTCAGACACTAAGGAAGGAGAAAAGGACTTGTACTGACTGGTAGGATGTGCAGACCAGACCAGGCCAGGCCAGACCAGGTCAAGCTAGGCCAGGTCAGACCAGTTCAGGCCAGGTCTGGTCAGGCCAGGCCAAGGCCAGGCCAGTTCAGGCCATGCCATACCAGGCCAAGCCAGGCCAGGCCAGACCAGACCAGGCCAGACCAGGCCAGGCCAGGCCAGGCCAAGCCAAGTCAGGCCAGGCCAGGCTGGGCTTCTAAAGGTGGCAAAGGCAAAGTAAAAGGCGTATGGTGCGTTGCATGAGAGGTTAGACACTAAAGAGGGAGAAAAGGACTTGTACTGACTGGTAGGATGTGCAGACCAGACCAGGCCAGGTAAGGTCAGGCCAGGCCAAGCCAGACCAGACCAGGCCAGGCCAGGCCAAGCCAGACGAGACCAGACCAGGTCAGGCCCGGCCACGTCAGGCCAGGCCAGGCCAGACCAGACCAGGCCAGACCAGACCAGCCATCCAGGCCAACCCAGGCCAGGCCAGGCCAAACCAGACCAGTCCAAGACAAACCAGGCCAGGCCAGCCAGGCCAGACCAGACCAGACCAAGCCAGGCCAGGCCAGGCCAGGCTAGGCTGGGCTTCTAAAGGTGGCAAAGGCAAAGGAAAAGGCGTATGGTGCGTTGTATGAGAGTTTAGACACTAAGGAAGGAGGAAAGGACTTGTACTGACTGGTAGGATGTGCAGACCAGACCAGGCCAGGCCAGACCAGGCCATGCCATTCCAGCCCAGGCCAGACCAGACCAGACCAACCAGACCAGGCCAGGCCATCCAGGCCAGATCAGGACAGGCCATGCCAGTTCAGGCCAGGCCAGGCCAGGCTCAGACCAACCCAGGCCAGGCCAGGCCAGGCCAAACCAGACCAGACCAGGCCAGGCCAACCGAGGCCAGACCAGGCCAGACCAGGCCAGGCCAGACCAGGCCAGGCCAGGCCAGCCAGGCCAGGCCAGACCGGACCAGACCAGGCCAAGCCAGGCCATGCCATGCCAGGCCAGGCCAGGCCAGGTCAAGCCAGGCCATACCAGACCAGGCCAAGCCAAGTCAGGCCAGGCCAGGCCAAGCCATACCAGGCCAGACCAGGCCAGGCCAATCCAGGCCAGACCAGAGCAGACCAGACCAGGCCAGGCCAGGCAAGTCAGGCCAGGCCAGGCTGGGCTTCTAAAGGTGGCAAAGGCAAAGGAAAAGGCGTATGGTGCGTTGTATGAGAGGTTAGACACTAAGGAAGGAGAAAAGGACTTGTACTGACTGGTAGGATGTGCAGACCAGACCAGGGCAGGCCAACCAGG
Source organism: Lampris megalopsis (assembly GCA_022114975.2). Classification (NCBI taxonomy): domain Eukaryota; kingdom Metazoa; phylum Chordata; class Actinopteri; order Lampriformes; family Lampridae; genus Lampris; species Lampris megalopsis. Next base: position 17,143,936 of record JAJHIY020000424.1, read on the forward strand.
TCAGGCCAGGCCAGGCCAAGCCAGGCCATTCCAGCCCAGGCCAGACCAGACCAGACCAGACCAATAAAACCAGGCCAGCCCAGGCCAGGCCAGGCCAGGCCAATCCAAGCCAGACCAGGCCAAGCCATGCCAGGTCAAGCTAGGCCAGGCCAGGTCTGGTCAGGCCAGGCCAAGGCCACGCCAGGTCAGGCCAGGCCAGACCAGGCCAAGTCAGGCCAGGCCAGACCAGACCAGGCCAGACAAGGCCAGGCCAGGCCAAGCCAGGTCAAGCCAGGCCAGGCTGGGCTTCTAAAGGTGGCAAAGGCAAAGGAAAAGGCGTATGGTGCGTTGCATGAGAGGTTAGACACTAAAGAAGGAGAAAAGGACTTGTACTGACTGGTAGGATGTGCAGACCAGACCAGGCCAGGTCAGGTCAGGCCAGGCCAAGCCAGACCAGACCAGGCCAAGCCAGGCCAAGCCAGACCAGACCAGACCAGGTCAGGCCCGGCCAGGTCTGGTCTGCACATCCTACCAGTCAGTACCAGACCAGGCCAGGCCAGGCCGGGCCAGGCCAGGCCAGGCCAGGCCAGGCCAGGCTAGGTCAGGCCAGGCCAGACCAGGCCAGGCCAGGCCAGACCAGGCCAGGCTAGGCCAGGCCAAGCCAGACCAGGCCAGGCCAGGCCAGGCCAGGCCAGGCCAAGCCAGGCCAGGCCAGGCCAGGCCAGGCTAGACCAGACCAGGCCAGGCCAGGCCAGGTCAGGTCAGGCCAGGACAGGCCAGGCCAGGCCAGGCCAGGCCAGGCCAGGCCAGGCCAGGCCAGGCCAGGCCAGGCCAGACCAGGCCAGGCCAGGTCAGGCCAGGCCAGGCCAGACCAGACCAGGCCAGGCTGGGCCAGGCCAGGCCAGGCCAGACCAGGCCAGGCCAGGCCAAGTTAGGCTAGACCAGACCAGGCCAGGCCAGGCCAGGCCAGGCCAGGCTAGGTCAAGCCAGGCCAGGCCAGGCTAGGCCAAACCAGGCCAGACCATGCCAGGCCAGGCCAGGCCAAATCAGGCCATGCCAGGCCAGGCCAGGCCGGGCCATACCAGGTCAGGCCACGTCAGGCCAGGCCAGTCCAGACCAGACCAGACCAGGCCAGGCCAGGCCAGGCCAGGCCAGGCCAGGCCAGGCCAGTTAGACCAGGCCAGGCCAGGCCAGGCCAGGCCAGGCCCAGCCCCCCCACACCACACCACACCACACCACACCACACCACACCACACCACACACACACACACACACACACACACACACACCCATTCATCCCTAGGGACAATTTTTGGTATGGCCGATTCTCCTGACCTACATGTCTTTGGGCTGTGGGAGGAAACCGGAGCCACCGGAGGAAACCCCCACAGACATGGGGAGAACATGCAAACTCCATGACCCAGGATGACCCACCAAGGTTGGACTACCCCAAGGCTCGAACCCAGGACCTTCTTGCTGTGAGGCAACTGCGCTAACCACTGTGCCACCGTGCCACCCTCAAATATCTCATTACACTTAATACAAGACAGTCACCCAACAATCAACATTTTCTTGCGCTGTATAAGGACTTGTTTTTGAATGTTATCAGCGCATATGCCCTGCAAGTTGGGTGTGAGATGGAAGAGAAAGAAGAATTCTGGAGTGAGTTCGATGAAGTCGTGGAGAGGGTACCCCAGGAGGAGAGAGTGGTGACCAGGCCAGACCAGGCCAGGCCAGGCCAGCCAGGCCAGGCCAGACCGGACCAGACCAGGCCAAGCCAGGCCATGCCATGCCAGGCCAGGCCAGGCCAGGTCAGGCCAGGCCATACCAGACCAGGCCAAGCCAAGCCAGGCCAGGCCAGGCCAAGCCATACCAGGCCAGACCAGGCCAGGCCAATCCAGGCCAGACCAGAGCAGACCAGACCAGGCCAGGCCAGGCAAGTCAGGCCAGGCCAGGCTGGGCTTCTAAAGGTGGCAAAGGCAAAGGAAAAGGCGTATGGTGCGTTGTATGAGAGGTTAGACACTAAGGAAGGAGAAAAGGACTTGTACTGACTGGTAGGATGTGCAGACCAGACCAGGGCAGGCCAACCAGGTCAGGCCAGGCCAGGCCAAGCCAGGCCATTCCAGCCCAGGCCAGACCAGACCAGACCAGACCAATAAAACCAGGCCAGCCCAGGCCAGGCCAGGCCAGGCCAATCCAAGCCAGACCAGGCCAAGCCATGCCAGGTCAAGCTAGGCCAGGTCAGACCAGGCCAGGCCAGGTCTGGTCAGGCCAGGCCAAGGCCACGCCAGGTCAGGCCAGGCCAGACCAGGCCAAGTCAGGCCAGGCCAACCCAGACCAGGCCAGACAAGGCCGGGCCAGGCCAAGCCAGGTCAAGCCAGGCCAGGCTGGGCTTCTAAAGGTGGCAAAGGCAAAGGAAAAGGCGTATGGTGCGTTGCATGAGAGGTTAGACACTAAAGAAGGAGAAAAGGACTTGTACTGACTGGTAGGATGTGCAGACCAGACCAGGCCAGGTCAGGTCAGGCCAGGCCAAGCCAGACCACACCAGGCCAAGTCAGGCCAAGCCAGACCAGACCAGACCAGATCAGACTAGGCCAGGCCAGGCCAGGCCAGACGAAACCAGGCCAGGCCAGGCCAGGCCAGACCAGACCAGACCAGCCAGGCCAGGCCAGACCAGACCAGACCAGACCAGGCCAAGCCAGGCCAGGTCAGGCCAGGCCAGGTCAGACCAGGCCAGACCAGACCAGGCCAGGCCATGCCAGGCCAGGCCATGCCAGGCCAGGCCATACAAGACCAGGTCAGGCCAGCCCGGCCAGGCCAAACCAGACCAGACCAGACCAGACCAAACCAGACCAGGCCAGGCCATGCCAGGCCAGGCCAGGCTGGGCTTCTAAAGGTGGCAAAGGCAAAGGAAAAGGCGTATGGTGCGTTGTATGAGAGGTCAGACACTAAGGAAGGAGAAAAGGACTTGTACTGACTGGTAGGATGTGCAGACCAGACCAGGCCAGGCCAGACCAGGTCAAGCTAGGCCAGGTCAGACCAGTTCAGGCCAGGTCTGGTCAGGCCAGGCCAAGGCCAGGCCATTTCAGGCCATGCCATACCAGGCCAAGCCAGGCCAGGCCAGACCAGACCAGGCCAGACCAGGCCAGGCCAGGCCAGGCCAAGCCAAGTCAGGCCAGGCCAGGCTGGGCTTCTAAAGGTGGCAAAGGCAAAGTAAAAGGCGTATGGTGCGTTGCATGAGAGGTTAGACACTAAAGAGGGAGAAAAGGACTTGTACTGACTGGTAGGATGTGCAGACCAGACCAGGCCAGGTAAGGTCAGGCCAGGCCAAGCCAGACCAGACCAGGCCAGGCCAGGCCAAGCCAGACGAGACCAGACCAGGTCAGGCCCGGCCACGTCAGGCCAGGCCAGGCCAGACCAGACCAGGCCAGACCAGACCAGCCAGGCCAGGCCAACCCAGGCCAGGCCAGGCCATACCAGACCAGTCCAAGACAAACCAGGCCAGGCCAGCCAGGCCAGACCAGACCAGACCAAGCCAGGCCAGGCCAGGCCAGGCTAGGCTGGGCTTCTAAAGGTGGCAAAGGCAAAGGAAAAGGCGTATGGTGCGTTGTATGAGAGTTTAGACACTAAGGAAGGAGGAAAGGACTTGTACTGACTGGTAGGATGTGCAGACCAGACCAGGCCAGGCCAGACCAGGCCATGCCATTCCAGCCCAGGCCAGACCAGACCAGACCAACCAGACCAGGCCAGACCATCCAGGCCAGATCAGGACAGGCCATGCCAGTTCAGGCCAGGCCAGGCCAGGCCAGACCAACCCAGGCCAGGCCAGGCCAGGCCAAACCAGACCAGACCAGGCCAGGCCAACCGAGGCCAGACCAGGCAAGACCAAGCCAGGCCAGACCAGGCCAGGCCAGGCCAGCCAGGCCAGGCCAGACCGGACCAGACCAGGCCAAGCCAGGCCATGCCATGCCAGACCAGGCCAGGCCAGGTCAAGCCAGGCCATACCAGACCAGGCCAAGTCAAGCCAGGCCAGGCCAGGCCAAGCCATACCAGGCCAGACCAGGCCAGGCCAATCCAGGCCAGACCAGAGCAGACCAGACCAGGCCAGGCCAGGCAAGTCAGGCCAGGCCAGGCTGGGCTTCTAAAGGTGGCAAAGGCAAAGGAAAAGGCGTATGGTGCGTTGTATGAGAGGTTAGACACTAAGGAAGGAGAAAAGGACTTGTACTGACTGGTAGGATGTGCAGACCAGACCAGGGCAGGCCAACCAGGTCAGGCCAGGCCAGGCCAAGCCAGGCCATTCCAGCCCAGGCCAGACCAGGCCAAGCCATGCCAGGTCAAGCTAGGCCAGGTCAGACCAGGCCAGGCCAGGTCTGGTCAGGCCAGGCCAAGGCCACGCCAGGTCAGGCCAGGCCAGACCAGGCCAAGTCAGGCCAGGCCAGACCAGACCAGGCCAGACAAGGCCAGGCCAGGCCAAGCCAGGTCAAGCCAGGCCAGGCTGGGCTTCTAAAGGTGGCAAAGGCAAAGGAAAAGGCGTATGGTGCGTTGCATGAGAGGTTAGACACTAAAGAAGGAGAAAAGGACTTGTACTGACTGGTAGGATGTGCAGACCAGACCAGGCCAGGTCAGGTCAGGCCAGGCCAAGCCAGACCAGACCAGGCCAAGCCAGGCCAAGCCAGACCAGACCAGACCAGGTCAGGCCCGGCCAGGTCTGGTCTGCACATCCTACCAGTCAGTACCAGACCAGGCCAGGCCAGGCCGGGCCAGTTCAGGCCAGGCCAGGCCAGGCCAGGGCAGGCCATGCCAGGCCAGGCCAGACCAGACCAGGCCAGGCCAAGCCAGGCCAGGCCAGACCAGGCTAGGCCAGGCCAGACCAGGCCAGGCCAGACCAGGCCAAGCCAGGCCAGGCCAGGCCAGGCCAGACCAGGCCAGGCCAGGCCAGGTCAGACCAGGCCAGGCCAGGCCAGGCCAGACCAGACCAAGCCAGGCTAGGCCAGGTCAAGCTAGGCCAGGTCAAGCCAGGCCAGGCCAGACCAGACCAGGCCAGACCACGCCAGGCCAGGCCAAGCCAAGCCAAGTCAGGCCAGGCCAGGCTGGGCTTCTAAAGGTGGCAAAGGCAAAGTAAAAGGCGTATGGTGCGTTGCATGAGAGGTTAGACACTAAAGAGGGAGAAAAGGACTTGTACTGACTGGTAGGATGTGCAGACCAGACCAGGCCAGGTAAGGTCAGGCCAGGCCAAGCCAGACCAGACCAGGCCAGGCCAGGCCAAGCCAGACGAGACCAGACCAGGTCAAGCCCGGCCACGTCAGGCCAGGCCAGGCCAGACCAGACCAGGCCAGACCAGACCAGCCAGGCCAGGCCAACCCAGGCCAGGCCAGGCCATACCAGACCAGTCCAAGACAAACCAGGCCAGGCCAGCCAGGCCAGACCAGACCAGACCAAGCCAGGCCAGGCCAGGCCAGGCTAGGCTGGGCTTCTAAAGGTGGCAAAGGCAAAGGAAAAGGCGTATGGTGCGTTGTATGAGAGTTTAGACACTAAGGAAGGAGAAAAGGACTTGTACTGACTGGTAGGATGTGCAGACCAGACCAGGCCAGGCCAGCCCAGGCCATGCCATTCCAGCCCAGACCAGACCAACCAGACCAGGCCAGGCCATCCAGGCCAGGTCAGGCCAGGCCAGGCCAGGCCAGGCCATTCCAGCCCAGGCCAGACCAGACCAGACCAGACCAAACCAGACCAGGCCAGGCCATGCCAGGCCAGGCCAGGCTGGGCTTCTAAAGGTGGCAAAGGCAAAGGAAAAGGCGTATGGTGCGTTGTATGAGAGGTCAGACACTAAGGAAGGAGAAAAGGACTTGTACTGACTGGTAGGATGTGCAGACCAGACCAGGCCAGGCCAGACCAGGTCAAGCTAGGCCAGGTCAGACCAGTTCAGGCCAGGTCTGGTCAGGCCAGGCCAAGGCCAGGCCAGTTCAGGCCATGCCATACCAGGCCAAGCCAGGCCAGGCCAGACCAGACCAGGCCAGACCAGGCCAGGCCAGGCCAGGCCAAGCCAAGTCAGGCCAGGCCAGGCTGGGCTTCTAAAGGTGGCAAAGGCAAAGTAAAAGGCGTATGGTGCGTTGCATGAGAGGTTAGACACTAAAGAGGGAGAAAAGGACTTGTACTGACTGGTAGGATGTGCAGACCAGACCAGGCCAGGTAAGGTCAGGCCAGGCCAAGCCAGACCAGACCAGGCCAGGCCAGGCCAAGCCAGACGAGACCAGACCAGGTCAGGCCCGGCCACGTCAGGCCAGGCCAGGCCAGACCAGACCAGGCCAGACCAGACCAGCCATCCAGGCCAACCCAGGCCAGGCCAGGCCAAACCAGACCAGTCCAAGACAAACCAGGCCAGGCCAGCCAGGCCAGACCAGACCAGACCAAGCCAGGCCAAGCCAGGCCAGGCTAGGCTGGGCTTCTAAAGGTGGCAAAGGCAAAGGAAAAGGCGTATGGTGCGTTGTATGAGAGTTTAGACACTAAGGAAGGAGGAAAGGACTTGTACTGACTGGTAGGATGTGCAGACCAGACCAGGCCAGGCCAGACCAGGCCATGCCATTCCAGCCCAGGCCAGACCAGACCAGACCAACCAGACCAGGCCAGGCCATCCAGGCCAGATCAGGACAGGCCATGCCAGTTCAGGCCAGGCCAGGCCAGGCCAGACCAACCCAGGCCAGGCCAGGCCAGGCCAAACCAGACCAGACCAGGCCAGGCCAACCGAGGCCAGACCAGGCCAGACCAGGCCAGGCCAGACCAGGCCAGGCCAGGCCAGCCAGGCCAGGCCAGACCGGACCAAACCAGGCCAAGCCAGGCCATGCCATGCCAGGCCAGGCCAGGCCAGGTCAAGCCAGGCCAGACCAGGCCAGGCTAGGCCAGGCCAGGCCAAGCCAGGCCAGGCCAGGCCAGACCAGACCAGGCCTGGCCAAGCCAGGCCAGGCCAGGCCAGGCTAGGCCAGACCAAGCCAGGCCAGGCCAGGTCAGGCCAGACCAGGCCAGGACAGGCCAGACCAGGCCAGGCCAGACCAGGCCAGGCTAGGCCAGGCCAGGCCAGGCCAGGCCAGGCCAGACCAGACCAGGCCAGGCTAGGCCAGACCAGGCCAGGCCAGACCAGGCCAGGCCAGGCCAAGTTAGGCTAGACCAGACCAGGCCAGGCCAGGCCAGGCCAGGCCAGGCTAGGTCAGGCCAGGCCAGGCCAGGCCAGGCCAGGCCATCCAGGCCAGGCCAGACCAGGCCAGGCTAGGCCAAACCAGGCCAGACCAGGCCAAGCCAGGCCAGGCCAGTTCAGGCCATGCCAGGCCAGGCCATACCAGGTCAGGCCACGTCAGGCCAGGCCAGTCCAGACCAGACCAGACCAGGCCAGGCCAGGCCAGGCCAGGCCAGGCCAGGCCAGGCCAGGCCAGGCCCAGCCCCCCCACACCACACCACACCACACCACACCACACCACACCACACCACACACACACACACACACACACACACACACACCCATTCATCCCTAGGGACAATTTTTGGTATGGCCGATTCTCCTGACCTACATGTCTTTGGGCTGTGGGAGGAAACCGGAGCCACCGGAGGAAACCCCCACAGACATGGGGAGAACATGCAAACTCCATGACCCAGGATGACCCACCAAGGTTGGACTACCCCAAGGCTCGAACCCAGGACCTTCTTGCTGTGAGGCAACTGCGCTAACCACTGTGCCACCGTGCCACCCTCAAATATCTCATTACACTTAATACAAGACAGTCACCCAACAATCAACATTTTCTTGCGCTGTATAAGGACTTGTTTTTGAATGTTATCAGCGCATATGCCCTGCAAGTTGGGTGTGAGATGGAAGAGAAAGAAGAATTCTGGAGTGAGTTCGATGAAGTCGTGGAGAGGGTACCCCAGGAGGAGAGAGTGGTGACCAGGCCAGACCAGGCCAGGCCAGGCCAGCCAGGCCAGGCCAGACCGGACCAGACCAGGCCAAGCCAGGCCATGCCATGCCAGGCCAGGCCAGGCCAGGTCAGGCCAGGCCATACCAGACCAGGCCAAGCCAAGCCAGGCCAGGCCAGGCCAAGCCATACCAGGCCAGACCAGGCCAGGCCAATCCAGGCCAGACCAGAGCAGACCAGACCAGGCCAGGCCAGGCAAGTCAGGCCAGGCCAGGCTGGGCTTCTAAAGGTGGCAAAGGCAAAGGAAAAGGCGTATGGTGCGTTGTATGAGAGGTTAGACACTAAGGAAGGAGAAAAGGACTTGTACTGACTGGTAGGATGTGCAGACCAGACCAGGGCAGGCCAACCAGGTCAGGCCAGGCCAGGCCAAGCCAGGCCATTCCAGCCCAGGCCAGACCAGACCAGACCAGACCAATAAAACCAGGCCAGCCCAGGCCAGGCCAGGCCAGGCCAATCCAAGCCAGACCAGGCCAAGCCATGCCAGGTCAAGCTAGGCCAGGTCAGACCAGGCCAGGCCAGGTCTGGTCAGGCCAGGCCAAGGCCACGCCAGGTCAGGCCAGGCCAGACCAGGCCAAGTCAGGCCAGGCCAACCCAGACCAGGCCAGACAAGGCCGGGCCAGGCCAAGCCAGGTCAAGCCAGGCCAGGCTGGGCTTCTAAAGGTGGCAAAGGCAAAGGAAAAGGCGTATGGTGCGTTGCATGAGAGGTTAGACACTAAAGAAGGAGAAAAGGACTTGTACTGACTGGTAGGATGTGCAGACCAGACCAGGCCAGGTCAGGTCAGGCCAGGCCAAGCCAGACCACACCAGGCCAAGTCAGGCCAAGCCAGACCAGACCAGACCAGATCAGACTAGGCCAGGCCAGGCCAGGCCAGACGAAACCAGGCCAGGCCAGGCCAGGCCAGACCAGACCAGACCAGCCAGGCCAGGCCAGACCAGACCAGACCAGACCAGGCCAAGCCAGGCCAGGTCAGGCCAGGCCAGGTCAGACCAGGCCAGACCAGACCAGGCCAGGCCAGGCCAGGCCAGGCCATGCCAGGCCAGGCCATACAAGACCAGGTCAGGCCAGCCCGGCCAGGCCAAACCAGACCAGACCAGACCAAACCAGACCAGGCCAGGCCATGCCAGGCCAGGCCAGGCTGGGCTTCTAAAGGTGGCAAAGGCAAAGGAAAAGGCGTATGGTGCGTTGTATGAGAGGTCAGACACTAAGGAAGGAGAAAAGGACTTGTACTGACTGGTAGGATGTGCAGACCAGACCAGGCCAGGCCAGACCAGGTCAAGCTAGGCCAGGTCAGACCAGTTCAGGCCAGGTCTGGTCAGGCCAGGCCAAGGCCAGGCCAGTTCAGGCCATGCCATACCAGGCCAAGCCAGGCCAGGCCAGACCAGACCAGGCCAGACCAGGCCAGGCCAGGCCAAGCCAAGTCAGGCCAGGCCAGGCTGGGCTTCTAAAGGTGGCAAAGGCAAAGTAAAAGGCGTATGGTGCGTTGCATGAGAGGTTAGACACTAAAGAGGGAGAAAAGGACTTGTACTGACTGGTAGGATGTGCAGACCAGACCAGGCCAGGTAAGGTCAGGCCAGGCCAAGCCAGACCAGACCAGGCCAGGCCAGGCCAAGCCAGACGAGACCAGACCAGGTCAGGCCCGGCCACGTCAGGCCAGGCCAGGCCAGACCAGACCAGGCCAGACCAGACCAGCCAGGCCAGGCCAACCCAGGCCAGGCCAGGCCATACCAGACCAGTCCAAGACAAACCAGGCCAGGCCAGCCAGGCCAGACCAGACCAGACCAAGCCAGGCCAGGCCAGGCCAGGCTAGGCTGGGCTTCTAAAGGTGGCAAAGGCAAAGGAAAAGGCGTATGGTGCGTTGTATGAGAGTTTAGACACTAAGGAAGGAGGAAAGGACTTGTACTGACTGGTAGGATGTGCAGACCAGACCAGGCCAGGCCAGACCAGGCCATGCCATTCCAGCCCAGGCCAGACCAGACCAGACCAACCAGACCAGGCCAGGCCATCCAGGCCAGATCAGGACAGGCCATGCCAGTTCAGGCCAGGCCAGGCCAGGCCAGACCAACCCAGGCCACGCCAGGCCAGGCCAAACCAGACCAGACCAGGCCAGGCCAACCGAGGCCAGACCAGGCAAGACCAAGCCAGGCCAGACCAGGCCAGGCCAGGCCAGCCAGGCCAGGCCAGACCGGACCAGACCAGGCCAAGCCAGGCCATGCCATGCCAGGCCAAGCCAGGCCAGGTCAAGCCAGGCCATACCAGACCAGGCCAAGCCAAGCCAGGCCAGGCCAGGCCAAGCCATACCAGGCCAGACCAGGCCAGGCCAATCCAGGCCAGACCAGAGCAGACCAGACCAGGCCAGGCCAGGCAAGTCAGGCCAGGCCAGGCTGGGCTTCTAAAGGTGGCAAAGGCAAAGGAAAAGGCGTATGGTGCGTTGTATGAGAGGTTAGACACTAAGGAAGGAGAAAAGGACTTGTACTGACTGGTAGGATGTGCAGACCAGACCAGGGCAGGCCAACCAGGTCAGGCCAGGCCAGGCCAAGCCAGGCCATTCCAGCCCAGGCCAGACCAGACCAGACCAGACCAATAAAACCAGGCCAGCCCAGGCCAGGCCAGGCCAGGCCAATCCAAGCCAGACCAGGCCAAGCCATGCCAGGTCAAGCTAGGCCAGGTCAGACCAGGCCAGGCCAGGTCTGGTCAGGCCAGGCCAAGGCCACGCCAGGTCAGGCCAGGCCAGACCAGGCCAAGTCAGGCCAGGCCAGACCAGACCAGGCCAGACAAGGCCAGGCCAGGCCAAGCCAGGTCAAGCCAGGCCAGGCTGGGCTTCTAAAGGTGGCAAAGGCAAAGGAAAAGGCGTATGGTGCGTTGCATGAGAGGTTAGACACTAAAGAAGGAGAAAAGGACTTGTACTGACTGGTAGGATGTGCAGACCAGACCAGGCCAGGTCAGGTCAGGCCAGGCCAAGCCAGACCAGACCAGGCCAAGCCAGGCCAAGCCAGACCAGACCAGACCAGGTCAGGCCCGGCCAGGTCTGGTCTGCACATCCTACCAGTCAGTACCAGACCAGGCCAGGCCAGGCCGGGCCAGGCCAGGCCAGGCCAGGCCAGGCCAGGCCAAACCAGACCAGGCCAGGCCAGGCCAGACCAGGCCAGGCCAGGCCAGGTCAGGCCAGGCCATGCCAGGCCAGGCCAGACCAGACCAGGCCAGGCCAGGCCAGGCCAGACCAGGCCAGACCAGGCCAGGCCAGGCCAGACCAGGCCAGGCCAGACCAGACCAGGCTAGGCCAGACCAGGCCAGGCTAGGCCAGGTCAGGCCAGGCCAGGCCAGGCCAGGCAAGGCCAGACCAGGCCAGGCCAGACCAGGCCAGGCCAGACCAGGACAGGCTAGGCCAGGCCAGGCCAGACCAGGCCAGGCCAGGCCAGGCCAGGCCAGACCAGACCAGGCCATGCCAGGCCAGGCCAGGCCAGGCCAGGCCAGACCAGGTCAGGCCAGGTCAGGCCAGACCAGGCCAGGCTAGGCCAGACCAGTTCAGACCAGGCCAGGCCAGGCCAGACCAGGCCAGACCAGGCCAGGCCAGGCCAGACCAGGCCAGGCTAGGCCAGGTCAGGCCAGGCCAGGCCAGGTCAGGCCAGGCCAGGCCAGACCAGGCCAGGCCAGGCCAGGCCCAGCCCCCCCACACCACACCACACCACACCACACCACACCACACCACACCACACACACACACACACACACACACACACACACACACACACACACACCCATTCATCCCTAGGGACAATTTTTGGTATGGCCGATTCTCCTGACCTACATGTCTTTGGGCTGTGGGAGGAAACCGGAGCCACCGGAGGAAACCCCCACAGACATGGGGAGAACATGCAAACTCCATGACCCAGGATGACCCACCAAGGTTGGACTACCCCAAGGCTCGAACCCAGGACCTTCTTGCTGTGAGGCAACTGCGCTAACCACTGTGCCACCGTGCCACCCTCAAATATCTCATTACACTTAATACAAGACAGTCACCCAACAATCAACATTTTCTTGCGCTGTATAAGGACTTGTTTTTGAATGTTATCAGCGCATATGCCCTGCAAGTTGGGTGTGAGATGGAAGAGAAAGAAGAATTCTGGAGTGAGTTCGATGAAGTCATGGAGAGGGTACCCCAGGAGGAGAGAGTGGTGACTGGAGCGGATGTTGGTGAAGGGAACAGATGTGATGAGGAGTAGATGGGTAGGTATGGTGTCAAGGAGAGAAATATGGAAGGACAGATGGTGGTGAATTTTCTGAAAATGATGGAAATGGCTGTGGTGAATACATATTTCAGGAAGAGGGAGGAACACAGGGTGATGTACAGGAGTGGAGGAAAGTGCACAAAGGTGGACTATATCTTATGTCGAAGGCACAATCTGAAAGGGATTGGAGACTGCAAGGTGGTGACAGGGGAGAACGTAGCTAGGCAGCATCAGATAGTGGTCTGTAGGATGACTTTGGAGACCAAGAAGAGGAAGAGAGTGAAGGCAGAGCCCAGGATCAAATGGTGGAAGTTGAAGAAGGAAGACTCTTGTGTGGAGTTCAGGCAGGAGTTAAGACAGGCGCTGGGTGGTAGTGAAGAGTTGCCGGATGGCTGGGCAACCACTGCAGAAATAGTGAGGGAGATAGCTAGGAAGGTACTTGGTGTGTCATCAGGACAGAGGAAGGAAGACAAGGAGACTTGGTGGTGGGATGAGAAAGTACAGCAAAGTATACAGAGGAAGAGGTTGGCAAAGAAGAAGTGGGATAGTCAGAGAGATGAAGAAATTAGACAGGAGTACAAGGAGATGCAGCGTAAAGTAAAGAGAGAGGTGGCAAAGGCAAAGGAAAAGGCGTATGGTGCGTTGTATGAGAGGTTAGACACTAAGGAAGGAGAAAAGGACTTGTACTGACTGGTAGGATGTGCAACAGGTAAGGGTGATCAAGGATAGAGATAGAAATGTGCTGACAAGCGAGGAGAGTGTGCTGAGAAGGTGGAAGGAGTACTTTGAGGGGCTGATGAATGAAGAAAATGAGAGAGAGAGAAGGTTGGATGATGTGGGAATAGTGAATCAGGAAGTGTGGTGGATCTGCAAGGAGGACGATAGGGCAGCTATGAAGAGGATGAAGAGTGGAAAGGCAGTTGGTCAAGATGACATACCTGTGGAGGCATGAAGATGTTTAGGAGAGATGGCAGTGGAGTTTTTAACTAGATTGTTTGACACAATCTTGGAAAGTGAGAGGATGCCTGAGGAGTGGAGAAGAAGCATACCGGTACCAATTTTCAAGAACAAGGGTGATGTGCAGAACTGTAGAAACTAGGGAGGTATAAAGTTGATCAGAGTAATAGAAGCTAGGTTAAGAGGAGAGGTGAGGATTAGCGAGCAGCAGTATGGTTTCATGCCAGGAAAGAGCACCACAGATGCGATGTTTGCTTTGAGAATGTTGATTGAGAAGTATAGAGAAGGCCAGAAGGAGGTATTTGTGTCTTTGAGGATTTAGAGAAAGCATACGACAGGGTGCCGAGAGAGGAGGTGTGGTATTGTATGAGGAAGTCAAGAGCTGCAGAGAAGTATGTAGGAGTAGTGCAGGATATGTATGAGGGAAGTGTGACAGTGGTGAGGTGTGTGGTTGGAATGACAGATGGGTTCAAGGTGGAGGTGGGATTACACCAAGGTTCGGCTCTGAGCCCTTTCTTGTTTGTAATGGTGATGGATAGGTTGACGGACAAGATTAGGCAGGAGTCTCCATGGACTATGATGTTTGCAGATGACATTGTGATCTGTAGCGAGAGTAGGGTGCAGGTTGAGGAGAGCCTGGAGAGGTGGAGGTATGCACTGGAGAGAAGAGGAATGAAAGTCAGTAGGAGCAAGATGGAATACCTATGCGTGAATGAGAGAGGGGACAGTGGAATGGTGGGGATGCAAGGAGTAGAGGTGACGAAGGCGTATGAGTTTAAATACTTGGGGTCAACTGTCAAAAGTAATGGGGAGTGCAGAAGAGAGGTGAAGAAGAGAGTGCAGGTAGGGTGGAGTGGGTGGAGAAGAGTGTCAGGAGTGATTTGTGACAGAAGGGTACCAGCAAGAGTTAAAGGGAAGGTTTACAAGATGGTTGTGAGACCAGCTATGTTATATGGTTTGGAGACAGTGGCACTGACGAAAAGACAGGAGGCAGAGCTGGAGGTGGCAGAGTTGAAGATGCTAAGATTTTCATTAGGAGTAGCAAAGAAGGACAGGATAAGGAACGAGTATATTAGAGGGACCGCTCAGGTTGGACGGTTTGAAGACAAAGTAAGAGAGGCAAGATTGAGATGGCTTGGACATGTGTGGAGGAGAGATGTTGGGTATATTGGGAGAAGGATGCTGAATATGGAGCTGCCAGGGAAGAGGAGAAGAGGAAGGCCAAAGAGGAGGTTTATGGATGTGGTGAGAGAGGACATGCAGGTGGCTGGTGTGACAGAGGAAGATGCAGAGGACAGGAAGAAATGGAAACATGGTCATAATAATAATAATATCAGGAGTTGTTTTTAGGCAGTGCATCTTGAATATCTTGTATTTCCACTAGTTCCATTGGCAGGTTTTTTTCACTTATTACTAGCATAAAGCATATTGTATTAATTATTTTATTTCTAATTTCAAAGGGCCATTTCCTATCTTCCTGTCTGCCTTTCTCTTTGTCTGTCTATCTGTCTGTCTGTCCGTCTACATCTGTAGGTATGCATTTATGCATGCATGTACACATTTTAAAACTGTGTGGTTGCATGTATACTTGTTATCATGTAAGTTTTAGATGTGAACTCTTCAGTAGTGTATTTAGAGAGCAGAAGTGAAAAAGAAACACACACACACACACACCATTTTGATGTATTGGAATCTCAAGACTTGAGGTGTTGTACCTGTGTTATGTGTGCTGTGTAGCTCTGTCAGTGTTCCTTGAGAAACTATTCATCTATCTCAGAATAAAATTAAGGTATAGAGAACTAAATGTTAATGTGGAGATCAAACCAAGATGCATAGCAAAACAAAGAGAATACAAGGACCTCAGGTTTAGATTTTTATCTCTGGCCAAGAAAATGTGCACACACAAGGGTGATGACCTGGGTGTTGTAAATTACATCCAGCCAGTTTTAAAATGTGAACAGAGAGGAGAGCCTGGGATCCTGTCAGACAGACAACCACTGACACATGGGGCCTTATCTTTTAAAAATACTACTGAAATTCATTTTAACTTGCAGACAAATATCTCTTTCTGAATATATAGCAATTATATATTCAGTAATATATAGTAATATATCGCAATATGTGGTGATTAAATAGAAATTAACTGTGCACAGACTGTATAAGACACATCTCTCATATATCCTCCTGCTATTACAAATTATTCAGTTTTTCTATTCGACACTGGAATTGCAACCTCATATCTGTGATTTAAATTAGACGTTCATTATATTGCTGATAAATGTAATCAGCCGATTGGTGTCCTTTGATTTTGCGGGCTGGTTTCATAACTGATTTATTATTACAGCCCACTTTACTTGTAGTAGTAATTTATTAATTGAGAATTCAGTCAAGTAAACAATTCATTGCCTGCTAAGCATAAAGAGCAATTATTGTGCATTGGCTTTGTTCCTCTCAGGCCTTTGTAGTCCTTTTGGAACGAAGACCATTAATGAATTGCCTCCACCGTCTTTTTGCGATTCATTATTTTTTTTCTGTAATCATTGGGTTTCCACTTCACAGGAGACTAGGGCGCAGAGCTTCATCAGAGCCCTGTAGGTCAGCTTAACCTGCTCTGACCTCTCACAACAGGGATGCAGTGGTGCACTTAAAGTGGTTGTGTTATGGTTGAGTGCAAACCTTAAGCGTCTGCTGTCAGCTTGGTGTGATAACATTTCTCATAGTCTTGCCAACAGCTGCTTGTGTGTGTGTGTGTGTGTGTGTGTGTGTGTGTGTGTGTGTGTGTGTGTGTGTGTGTGCGCGTCTCTCTCTCTCTCTCTCTCTCTCTCTCTCTCTCTCTCTCTCTCTGCAGGGAACAGGGATGTGCTAGCCAGTCCAGGCTCCTACTTTTTCCTGTCTAACAGTTGTGGTCAGGGAGAGGAGTGGCTGAAGAGCCTCAACAAGGGAGTTTGGATCCCCTTCACTGGTAAACGCGCGCACACACACACACACACACACACACACACACACACACACACACACACACACACACAAACATATATCTTGAGCGTTTGGTCAAGGTGTTCCAGGGTTTGGAGCGGAGGTGACCTCCAGAGGAGGACAGGGGAAGGACAAGGAGAGAGGGAGGAGTGTGAAGAGCAGGCAAGAGCAGGGGACAAGGGCGATGAATGGCTAATATTCAACACCTTTATTTCTAGCTTATCTCTTCCACTGGTGTTGAGCGTTAATGATTACTGTGAACACAAACACATCAAAGACCCCCCCACACACACACACACACCAAAATAACACACAAACAAGCACACACATACAGAAATGTGTGTATCTATATGGATGAGTGGTGATGTCGACATTGCCCTGGACATTTTCAGTAAGATAGTCCTACACGCGTGTGTGTGTGTGTGTGTGTGTGTGTGTGTGTGTGTGTGTGTGTGTGTGTGCATAAACATGAGGGAAAATGAGTGGAATAAGAGAAAGGAGCAAGAAGAGAGTGAGGGAGGGGGCGAGAGAGAGGGAGGATGGTGTGAGAAAGACATCGCAAGGCAGAGGAGGGGAGGAGAAAGAGGACCATGTGACATTCAGACAGGCTCAAAGCTCAGCTCCCGTTTCACTCCCAGTCTCAGACCAGATGCATCCTGGGTGTCGGACTCTGTATTTTCTGTATTTTCTGACAGCATTCCTGCTTTGTACGACATCACACCCAGAGCAAAGAAAAAGAAAGAGTGAGAGAGAAAGAGGGAAAGGGAGGTGAAAAACCCACACCTGCAACTTCTCCAACTTGTTGAGTGGACTTGGCTGCACAAAGACAAAAGGAATTTTGGGGTCCTGAATAATTTTTCTTTTACCCCAGTAAAAACTTTAAATAGTTAATATGCAACCGGGATCAGCTCTATCTCAAGACAGCGCGGTGGATATCCTCTGTCAGGGAATTAAGTTTTTCTAAACGCTGCATCTGTCACCTGGACAGGACGAGACTGGTATTGTGAAGAGCGATACGTGTGTTACCTATATTATAGATACCTTGTGCACACGCCACAGAGGAACGGCGCACACCACTGGATCTGCAAGCAGCTCACAGTGCCCTGGACAAACCCCTCACAGCGTTCACATACCACAGCCACGTACAGAGAAGGAGGCAGAGAGAAATTCACGGACGGGTTGAAAAGTGAGAATGAGAGATGGAGCGAGACGGAGCGCGAGAGTGATTTTCGATAGGAGAAAGAGAGAAGGCATGGAGGGATAGTAGAAAAAGACAGGAAGGTGGAAAGTGTGTGTGTGCGTGTGTGTGTGTGTGTGTGTGTGTGAGAGAGAGAGAGAGAGAGAGAGAGAGAGAGAGAGAGAGAGAGAGAGAGAGAGAGAGAGAGAGAGAGAGAGAGAGAGAGAGAGAGAGAGAGGAGACGACAGATGGTCAGATAAGAGAAAGAGCAGTCTTTCACAAAGCTGCCTCTTGTAGTTCCTGACTCTGGAATGTTGGAATTTTATCAACAAGCAGAGAGAGAGAGAGAGAGCGAAGGAGAGAGAGGAATAACAGGCTTATCTATCTATCTTTAAGGAAGAGAGGAGCAGGGAGGACAAAGTGTGAGGACATTGAAAGGGAAGCGAGAGGTGAGGAAGAGGAGAAGAGAGGAGGGAACAAGGAGTGGGGGAGAGGAAGAAGGAGGAGAGAAGTAAGAATGCCATTATGCCAGTATAGAGTTTACTAAACCCCAGCAGAGGTAACACACACACACACACACACACACACACACACACACACACACACACACACACACACACACACACACACACACACACACACACACACACACACACACACAGTCTCCTACCAGCCTGCCTGTCACACACCATTGCAGTTGAGTGCTAATCTCTCAACCAGGAGAGAGAGAGACAGACAGACAGACAGACAGACAGAGCAACAGGAATAGAGAGACAGCGATAGAGAGACAGGGATAGAGAGACAGAAATAGAGAGACATAGACAGAGATAGAGCGACAGAGAGAAAGAGCAAGAGAGACAGACAGACAGACAGAAGCAGAACTGGCAGGTGAACACTCTCGTTAGTTGCTTTTTACCAAGCTTAACAGACATGGACTCGTTCGTTTATCTGATGTTAAGAAAAAAGAAAACTGCCACCTTTCTACAAGAGAAACTGAAAAGGATGGACATCTTTTGAAGAAAAATTTGCGTCCTGGTGAGAGCTGAGAGCCTACAAACCAGCTATTTTAAAAGGACCTCCGACTCTCCAGTACAGAGAACATTTTAAGATCTGCCCTCCAATCAGTCTGGGTGTCTCTTTACAATGTTCACTCATGTAAAACTCAAAACTGACACGCTGGCCTCAAACAGCTGCTAGTTTATGGGAATTGTGTCTGTCAGTGTATCTCAGCAGAGTGTGTGTCAGTGTATCTCAGCAGAGTGTGTGTCAGTGTATCTGTGTCAGT